>UELW01000089.1:6450014-6847788 GCA_900490495.1 Danionella dracula
AAAGTCAAATTAACGTGAACATGATTGTTTAGAGTGTAAATGTTTCCATGCTTCATGAATTTTCAAAGACCAGAAATGGAACTACTTGCTTTTCCAAACCTAACCAGCATATGTTTTTCACGGTTTTTTTTGGCCATTTTGGGATCACTTCAGCTCAATCACCCCTTCTTTCATTTCCTTAACAGGTTTAATTTCCCCTTTTTCACACCATATCATTACTATATTGCTAAGCTTTACGTAGGCTTATATAATTATAACGGAGAACGCCTCAAAATGTATAATCTGAAAATTAATGTTACAGATTTATTGTTAGAGTAAGAAAAAACAAAACAGTATATGGTTTCTGTGCGTGATTTTTTAGGACCTGCTTGCTGTTCCGTGTGTTTGTGTGTGGGAGAGCAGAACTGAACCATGTGAGGGATTCAGATTTCTATAGTCGTATAACTAAAGTCATGAAAATATATGAATACTAAAATATTAAAAAGAGTTACAAGACAAACATTTAAGTCACCCCTGAGATGAATTATGCATTGTATTGGAAGGTCATTATCTATCACTTTCTTAGATTTGATCATGCTCATTATTAAAATAATACTATATGGTGTAATTTGTGTTTTTTTTTTCACTTGATTGAGAATATGTTCTCCAAAGCAAGGTTTTAAGTAATATAATCTATTTGTCTTGGTTTCATTTTAAATTTATCCATGTTTGTCGTTGTATTAGTCTGTAAAAATACATTTATATTGAATATATGGTGTGTTCCCTCAAAATCCTAAATATGATCCTCGTGGCTTTTTGGATATGTGTGATACTGCCAGATTTTTACTGTTTCAATGTCAATAGTTGGATTTCTAAAGAAGAGCAGCAGTATACACTAATAGTTAATATTAAAGCTTTCAACTGATTGTCTAAATGTGAAGCCCAAAAGGATTGTGAACATTAACTTGTTCAATTCGTTTTTTATTAATTGTGTCGAACACATTTACAAAGCTGCAAATCACAACACTGGTATTAAAAACCTTTATTTTTAAAATGTTTATGTTTCAGCATATTCACTCCGTTTAAAGACGATTTCTGTATAGAGCGAATTCAGCACTCATTTATTTGGTTGGCTGCCATCTTGCTGAACTCGTTTAGCAGTGCAAACGTCAAATAATACAGAGAATTTAACAGGAAAACTATGCATGCTTACTGCCCCATAAACAACTAAACAAAAAAGATTCATGTTCTCGTAATACATGTGTGGTGTTGGGTGGAGATTTTGCAGCATTCTATAGTTATTAAAACAAAATGTCCTTCATGATTTAAGCATCAGTTCCACTGTACAAATATTCTAAATGAAGATCTCCTTAAACTGGCAACGTTTACATACTTCTCTAAGATTATATTTAACTGATAGTTCATTTAGAACGTTAATCAAGTCAAAACGAAGTATTACTGCACTTTAAATGTGACTATTTCATGTTCTTTTTACGCTGTTTCGCTTCATCGATTGCGCCCATACGATTCTTTTGTAGTTTCTTATCGACTGAATCGGAAGTGAGTGTTCCGAAATTAAAATTCCCCTGATGCGCTTGCACCTTAGGTTTCGGTTCCTTTTCAGTTTACTGTGTTTTAAGATCTTAGCGAGAATAATCTTTAGATGAGTTGTTCCTTTACTAAATTGACTGAATTGATGTTTTAAGACCCCTCTCTTGGCATTCACCGCGTGCCTTAATTGTATGGACATTAAATCAAGGTCCGCCGTGAACACGCAGAGCGGTGGCCCCTCAGCACCACCCTCGATGACGTGAACGGCACCGCAAGCAGGATGGATGGCGTGATGGGGATGACATCCCGCTGTGAACTAAACATCAGAAAATTAACATTATTGTTGGTTTCCTACATTGTTCGAGCTAGCCAGTCCTTTAGCAAACCACGCAATGCGCATGACAGGCCGAATAATGGCCTATATTAATTCCCTTCAGAGCTGCTCAGGGGAGACCGGGATGATTCTGCAGCCTCAACTCAAGCAGCCATAGCCATTGTTCCTCCTTGTTTTCAGTCTCGGTGGTTTGAGTCCATCATTGGCACTGCGTTTAAAAATCCAAAGTAACCACTAAACTAAACCCCCACAATGTAATTTCACCGGTGTCGTACACATCGCAGGCGACGAAATGTAAGTAATGAACGAAGTCTAGTCCCTCTGAAGGGCGCGCGCATTGTTATGGTTCTCACACATCTTGCTGACCTCTGCAGTAGTGCATCCCCGACACATCGAGTACAAACAACACACTTGGTTCAATCTTACAATACACAATCTATAGTTTTGAATACAACGAAAAACAACCGCTTATTAACGGAAAAGGGGAAAACTCCGCTGCAGTCTCCTCTTGCACTGAGCACCATTTTCTCCGTCGAGCATCTCCGTATCCCTCTCGCATCCCGAAACAAGCATGCGGTTTATCGCTGAAACGCGCGGATTGTATCCCGTTGGAATCGTAATCGTCTTCCGTTTCGGCGTTCAAGGGTCTCGTTTGCACCTCGGTCGAGGTGATCCCTTCAGCGGGATTAGAGGCTCCTCTCGTCCCCGGCTCTCGCCCTCCTCTGCTGATACTGGGTTGAAGCGCGAGAGGATTACATCGGGACAGGGTGACGTCATGACCCGCACCGAGTCCCCCTCCCATCATGCTTAACACAAAATCCTCATCAGAGCGATGCCTTTGACAAAGCCAACGAGATTGACATTCTGGCGCCGACCGAGAACCTTATGAAGGCCTGTGATAGTGGGTTTATATCGCTCTAAAATAATGAAGGTCTGAATCAGAAGCAGAAAGATGCTTATTGCCACACACAAGGAATTTGTTGGGGGTACAGGGGTACTCTTGAACAGTAAACACATGTTATATAAGTAAATTGCCTAAGTTAAAGATGTATATATAAATACATACACACACATACGCGCGCGCGCGCACGCACTCACATACACACACACACACGCGCGGGCACATGAATACTCGATTCTGATTGGCTGTCAGGGTCACAAAAAGGAATAAGGGATTACTCAAGCATGCCTAAACGAGTCTGAATATAACTTTGATGAGGGAACAACACTTCAAGATGCCACAAATGTCAGAAATTTCACATTATCATCACATGGCACACAAGGCCCCTTTAAGGTTGCCCAAAGACAGGGCTGGACTGGGACCAAAAAAAGGCCCTGACATTTTTGACCATGGTGACCCACCATTATTAACAAGATATGCGATGGCACGTATACGATTACTGAGGCACAGGTTTACTGCATGTCTTTATTTACAGGGCATTATTATTGTTTTTTATTATTATTTTTATTTTATAAGGTGTTAGTGCATTAACAAAACTCATTGTAGCTAACTGTTTCACATCAGCTGTACTGATACATACATTACTGAACTATACATTTTCTAATGATCTAATATCAAATATAAAAAAGACAAGGGTGTAAACTTTTTGAATTTGCACTAATACATATTTGTTTTTATCTCTGCACACCACCAAATTAACGCAAAACGTTGGTCATTGGGGTTTTTGCTATCTCTTCTTATGTAATTTATGGATATGTAAACGTTATGTGTTTCTTTTTTTGTCATTAGCTCTATTTGTTCTCTCAATAAGCACGAGAACTTTTAAAAGTTTTAATACCATGAATGTGAGGATGAACTAATTTAGAAATTCGTCTTATATATTTTATCGTTGAGTGTTTAGCTGTCGAGTCAGCAGTCACGTTATTAATAAGAGCATGTTTAAAGTTACTCTAGATGTGAGATTAATCATGGAACAGCCAGTTTTCAGAGGTAGTTAAAATCATTTAACGAAAAGCTGGCGCGAACGAGATATTTATAAACATGGTCAGTGGCTGGAAGGACTCAGAGGGAGGGGCCTTTGATTTCATTGGACTAGTCTAGCGTCTGTTAAGAAAATCAACCAATGGGACACGATTCGTGTGTCATAAACGCAGTCGTCGTGGCCGATAATGTTTTTTTTTAATTATTATTATTACTATTACCTGCCCAAAAATGTGCGTCGGCCCACCGGACATTGCCCAGCACGCCCAATGGCCAGTCCATGCCTGCCCAAACATAATGGTATAAACAGCATAAACATTAAGACATAATGTTAGGACCTCACAGCATCAAACATCAGCACTACTTTTTCTATGTAGTCAAAACAAGATTGACAGAAAAACCTTCAGTTTCCCCTCGTTGATTACAGCTCAATATTGGTCAATATTGGAGTGTTGGCCAAGACTGAGCATTGTATATGTAAGGGATATACAACAGCTGAGCATTGTATATTCATTATTTAAACGCATGCGTGGAGGTGAAGAACCGCACGATGCGCCGCAAAGTGCGTTAAAAATGACTATACAATGCTTAGCCACTTATACAATGTATATCATGTATATATAATGTTTAGTGAAATCAACATTCATTAAAATAGGTCTATCTACTCAGTCAGCTTAATTTTCCAGGTAAAACATATGGCGATGAAACTAAAGATGTAGATTTAGATTTTAAATAAGCGTAACACTTTTTTTCAAAACCAAGTTACTATTTATTTATTTATTTTTTAAGGCTGGCTCTCTGACTTCAAAATTTGACAAGTTTTGGAAAACACCTTTTTGGTTTCAACCGGAAACCTTTTTACAAGTTTACTGGTTGGAATGTGTTTGGTGGTGGTCAGGTGGCAGCCACGTTCTGTCAGACTGTCCCAGGGCAGCTGAGGGCTACCTATAGGCAGCTTATCACCACCAGAAAGTGAATGTGGAGTGAATGAATATTGCTCTGATAATTGTAGAACGTCTTTGAGTGTCTAGAAAAGCACAATATTTAAATTATATTAATTATTATTATTATTATTATTATTATTATTTATCAAATAAGATCAATCAATAATTTATTTATTTTTTTCTTAGAACATCAGAACAGATTTAACAAAAACTTGTTTGGCAACATAATACCATAATAGCGACACTCAAAGTGAGTATTGTTTGATTTTTTCACTTCAACAAATATAAATTCAAAAGTTTCATTCAACATGTATAGTCCATAAACATCTTATTCAACTTTCACCAGCACCAGAATTTAAAATATTGCCAATTTGCTTTCTAAACAGCAGATGGAAATAGACGTTGCTAATTTAAAGGTGCAAAATGTAAGTTAGTTGCCAAGAATAAAGTACATGTTTTTTAGACATGACATAACTTTTTCAAATTGGAAAGAATTTGTTTAAGTTGATTTAATTAAATGCAAATATCACTCTCAGAAAAAGGTAGGAAACTACCTTTTTAGGTACAATGGCCGTCACTGGGGTGGTACCCTGAAGGGTACAATTTTGTTCCTATATTTAGACTTTTGTACCATTAAAGGGGCAATTTTGTACTCCAAGAAACAAAATGGTTAAGTAAACACTTAAGGTACAAAATTGTACCTTAAGGACCTATTGTGGACCATTTTAGGTACACTGTCAGAAAAAAGGTGCCGCACAGGAACAAGTTTGTTGCTAGGTGTACAAAATTTCCCCTTGAATAGTACAAAAATTTAAAAATAGGAACAAAATTGAATCCTTCAGGGTACCACCCCAGTGACGGCCATTGTACCTTAAAAGGAGCAGTTTCATACCTTTTTTCTAAGAGTATGTTCTTGAGTAGTGATGCAACAAATGGCTTCCGCCTGGTTCGATTTTGTAACACATTTGTATTGTATGCAAAACTTTCCATAATTTTGTTATGTTCATTCAGCAAATAATTTTTGGAGCAGTCAAATAAAAAGTAAGATAGAGCAGATATCTCATCTCCTCTCTCCATCTGTGAAAGTTGCCAGCTGGCTTCTGTGTGAAGAAAATACTTAATGTGAATAAAAATGTTATTTGTGGGCTGCAACTTCTCATGTCAATATTCTGGTTGGACTACCAGTCAGTGATATTACATTTGTTTGCTGATCCCTTGACGTTACTGTGCCATTTCAAGTTTATTTGGTTCTCAACTTTATTTTTGAGTTAAACTTGGTTCTCAAGTTTATTTTGAGAACCATACAGTCTCTTTCAATGAAATTCTGCTAACTGTTTACCACCCCAAAATAACTTTCAAATTAATTTTAAAACGAAATGTATGCTATAATTTTGCCAGTCACAAAATAAGTCACGTATTCTTAAAAAACACAAGACACACATCTCTTTAGTTGTTATGTTACCATTCTATTTACATAAACAGGCAAACGAATCATTTTCTGTGCATTCAGATCACAAAGACAGTGCGCAGAAGTAGTCTTTCGGTGCTTCTGGTTGGATAACCGTCTGTGTGGCGTTCATCTGCTCGACTAAACACGTCATCTCCATCAAGGCCCGAGCTTGCATCATTATGTGGTTCCTTGCCAGAAGAAGAGTGGAAATTTTTGACAGTTTCTTCAAGCTCCGCTTCTGTGTGTTCGGGATGTAGGGCAGGACCGCTTGCAGCTCGTCTAGAGCATCGTTCAAATCGCGCATGCGCCGTCGTTCCCGCGCGTTGATCAACTGCCGGTGAGGTCGAGGGTTGTTGCTGAAATCAACCATCCCGCGGTCCGATACAGAGAAACTAGTAAATCTGTCTTCCAGACCTTGAAATCGTCTGTCCCCCGTCTCTTGTGAGGGTGGTGATGTGTCTTCTAGTCTTTGACGGTAAATTTCGGTGAGTTTGTCGAAAGTAAGCGCGGGAGTTTCCTCTTCGAGTCCCTGATTGGAGCTGTAGAAGCCCGGTTCATGGTGTAGATCAGCTGAGTCCAGCAGTGGATTCGCTCTCCTGATGTTCATTGTGAAACCAAATGAGACAGTAGAGTTATGTTTATTGAGTCGGGACCGTTGCATGCAAGCTCTTTTATCTGTGATAACTTGAGAAGGATTAACATTCTGACCAATCAGATGAGCGAACTGTCAATCGACAAACAGGTGATGTTATTGCCAAATAAGAGCCTTATTGTTATTCTTAGAAAACATGATATTGAAAATAATACAATTAATCATTTGTACACATTAAAATCAGCTACAGAACCATAATGAACATACATTTAGGTTGTTTTCTGTTTAGTTTTGTTTTTCAATATTAAATTATATATATTTAAATGGGGACACTACTTTAAAAATTCAATTATAAACCAAAGTGTGTGATGTTTTAATGTTTGTGTGTTTGTCTATATATATATATATATATATATATATATATATATATATATATATATATATATATATGATGAAGTGAAGAAATGAAATGAATGAGAAATTAAATCCTTACACCTGCCCTTCACGAGAAAAAAACTCTATGACTCTAGTGTAATTTTTTTAATTATTGTGTCTTCTGTCCTGTCTTTTGGCTTTAAAGAAGGCTCTTTAGCTCTGGCATTAGTCGTCTATTTTGTTTTTTGAAATCCATTTTTTTTTTGGAAAAAATGTAGTTGAGATGTGCCAATGTGGCAGTCAGTTGAAATATATAATAAAATACTTCTATTGAAATGTAATGCTACTCGCTGCTTACACTGTAAACAATATACTAAAAATACAAGAGGGTCCTCGCTTCTCAGACAATTGGGGGGAGTCTGGAGGTTTAGTTATTAAAAAATGCAATAAATGAACTGAATCATATTGAATTGTATAGCCCAGATCTATTTTATCATAATCTCACGATGGCAGTTCTGGATGATGACAGGTGAGGCACATGCTAAGTATTTAACCTTTACACAGATTTACCTGCTGGAAAACTGGTTCAGGGTAGGTGGGGAACTGTGATGAAGTGGTGTTAGAACCCCTCACTGATCATAAAAATATTAGTTGAAATAAAAAGTTAATTATATATATATATATATATTCATTCATTCATTCATTCATCTTCATGTCGGCTTTATTCCCTTTCGGGGTCGCCACAGCGGAATGAACCGCCAACTCTCTGGCATATGTTTTACGCGGATGCCCTTCCCTGCCACAACCCATCTCTGGGATACATTCACACACTCATTCACACTTTAACACTATGGGCAATTGTTCTTATTCAATTCACTTATTCCGCATGTCTTTGGACTTGTGGGGAAACCGGAGCACCCGGAGAAAACCCACGCGATCACGGGGAGAACATGCAAACTCAACACAGAAATGCCACCTGCCCCAGCCGAGCCTAGAACCAGCGACCTTCTTGCTGTGAGACGACCGTGCTACCCACTGCGCCACCGTGACGCCCTATATATATATATATATATATATATATATATATATATATATATATATATATATATATATATATATATATATATATATATATATATATATATATATATATATATATATATATATATATATATAGACTATAAATGTGAGCATTACCCTAATTATTTGTTTGATTAAAAATTTAATATGGAAGAAACATCCAAATCACATCCACCTTCAAAACTAAACGTCTAATACGTTGAAATGTTAAAACTAAAGCAGAATAATAGTGACAGCAGTACAAAATAAATCGTATTTTATTAGTATAAAAAGAATATAAGAAGCAATGATGTTGGCTATTACTGTTTATCCATCATAATTCTTATTATTCTATGTCTATTCCTCATAGTAAAGGTGATAATCTAGTCTGCTCTGATCTCCTAGACACATAATAAATTATCTTTATGTTTTGATGCTTGTTTTGCTACAGCACTGTGGTTAGATAAGAAGATTAGACAAATTCAAGCTTGTTTTGCAAAGGTTGTTTGGATGTAAGGTAAGCCAGCAAAGGTTATTGTTTATGCTCATCTATTTGTTTGTCTCTGTATAAAACAAAACAAAACAAAAATCATCCACGACATATCAAGTCATAAAAAGGTCAAAATACCTAATGAATAAATAATCATACGTATATAAAATAATATGATCAGTAAAGCTCAAACTTAGATTTTAATTTAATGCCAGAAAAGCACATGTCTTATTTATTGAGTACTTTTATTATTTAAATTTAGGAAATGTATCTTATTAGCAGATTTTGCTTCATATTTTCATCACTGAAATTTAAATAAATGAATAAATAAATATTTGTGTGTGCATGCGCCTGTTCTTTCATATGATCTGGCAACCATTCTTTGCCGCAGCAACCATGACGTCATTGTCCCAGCCAATCACGGGCCTTCCGACAACTCTCGTTGTGACGGCAAGCCTGCCTCTCGCGTGACCCTCCTTGCGGCCCACCGCTATTTATAATCGTAAACAGTGAGTATATTATGTTTTTGTCTTATTTCAAGAATTAACTTTGCATTTTAAACTAACTACCGTATACAACAATGTATATATGTGTGGTTACAGATGAATTTTACGTTTACAATTAGAAAGTGGTCCATAAAGACGTTTACGTGGTTCAAATATGCACGCAATGTTTGAGATTTCGTCTGCCGATAAAATTGATCAATAGAGTTCAGTGTTTTCCTGAATGAATTCTGTAATATGTGTGTTAGAAGTGTAACCAGAATCAACGTTCGGTTGGTTGGCTAAGGAGCCACGGACTGCTCGGAAACACCGCGAAATTATGAACCTGGAGAGTGCTCTTCATTCATTTTCAAACAACAGACATGTTGATCTTTTAGGGCTTAGAAACCAAAATAGAGCTTATTTTCGTAATGAAAAACAACCGAATGACTTTTAAATTATTCTTAATACTGAATTATTTAACTTGAATTTTTTTAAATAACAGTTGTCTGTTTTGTTTTTACCACAGCCCGTCAACGATGAGCTATTCAGAGAAGCCTGAGGACATTACAAAGGAAGAATGGATGGATAAACTCAATAATGTTCACATTCAAAGGGCAGATATGAACAGGCTTATCATGAATTACTTGGTGACAGGTATATTAGAAATAGGAATAACTTACATGCATAAGAAGTTTGTCAACCTCTTAAGTGGTATGAATCTTATTTTTGCTCGATTTATGTTTCGCTGCTTTAAATAATATAACATTAAATATCAGTAATTTTTTTTTACCAATATTGTTGTCTCTAAACTCAATTCCTAGTTGTTTTTTGTTAAGTTTAATAAATCAGTTAAGCAAGACGTTTTTGGGAAATACTAAATAAATAGATAGAAATAATGTTGTAGTGCAAGAAGTCCAATGATGCGAAGAAGTAAAAAACATAACCAAGTCCACATCAAGATCAAATTAAAGACGTTCGGCATGAGCCCAGTGGGTACAGATCAAGAAGCAAAAGTCAGGTCAGCCAACCCAGAAAGTTTAACGAACTCTCCATGTTATGCCACATGGTACATTCTTATTGTGTATGGATAGAACACATGCAGCTAAAGAGGTTCACAAACATTCTAGCAGCACTGTAAATTTAAACAAAATATTTTTTAAACTAGGATTGTATAACTAGTATATTAAAATCAAATGTGTAATCTACGTCTCTTGTTCATTTTGCACAGAGGGTTTTAAAGAGGCTGCGGAGAAGTTTCGTATGGAATCAGGGATTGAACCGAATGTTGATCTGGACTCTCTGGACGAGAGGATAAAGATCAGGGAAATGGTTCTTAAAGGTCAGATCCAGGAAGCCATTTCCCTCATCAACAGCCTCCATCCAGAGCTACTTGATACCAACCGATACCTCTACTTTCACCTTCAGGTACTCTTTTGGCAAACATTTAAAATGTATAACTCTAAAGTATTAACAAAGATCGCTACTGACCGTTGCCTATCTGAAACTCTGAAAAGCAGTGAACCTCATAAAAAAGCAGTCCCTTTTACTACTGAGAACGTTATAAGCACAGGAAACTTTGAAAGCCGTTTTAAAGGAGACCCCAGAAGCTAATTTAACAGAAGTTAATTAGTTTCTTTTTAAGCTATAACGGTAAGGCGGCATTGGGGCAAAATTCGACAAACATTTTTGTTAGGCGTAAGCGGCGATTCGTCTTTAATTTTTTTAATGGCTGCGGACGAGACTGCACTGATAAAGGGTGAAAAATTATAGAAGTTTGCCTCTGGTATAATGTCAGGCGAATCGCTACGCTCTGCCAATGATCTTTTGTTGACATGAGAGGAAGTGCTTATGTTATGTAAATGCCCGACTTGAGTAGAGTAGCGTAGAAGAGCCAGGAGAACAAAGGAAGACCCAGAAAGGAAAACCCTTTTTGTTAAACATTTTACTAGTTGTTGCACTCGTTATTTTATCTTTTCTTTTGCACTGTGTCTGTTAATATAAAGGTATATTGATTTAAATGTAGATTTTTTACAGTTTTATATATACAATTGCACTTTATTGTGACTATTTTATTATACTTTTACACATTCTGTGTCTATTATATGTCTTGTTATTCCAATAAATATATTTTTATTAGTTACTGTAATGTCTTTGTTAGGCTGAATAATTAATAAATATCCATTGACTACTATTAAAATGCAACATGTTTTTCATACATGGAAATATTTTAAATAATCAATGTGTATAATAAAGAAAAGCAAATATGGATTATATTTCTAGATATATACACAACAAACACAGTTCTCACCTTAATGATTGTGTTCTCACCCCAGAATGATTACTATTATAGATGTACCATATTATCTACCACTATGTAAAATGATTGATGGTTTACTTTATATTATAACAAAAACAAGATTATCAATGTTTTAAACGTAACCATTTACTCAGTTAATCATTTTCCAACGTGCTGTTACTTGTTTTCATAATAATTAGCTTCATATCTTTGTAAGTCAGCATCTGTGACTCTAACTCTGCTTCTGTGAATTAACAGATAAACCGTGAGTTTGCATGAGAGATCATTAGTTTGGCAATCCATTTAACAATAATAAAAGAATTATATAATAACAACAATTATATAATATAAGCTCAGAGGGTCCACGTTAACTCTCTTTGAGTAAGAGGAGGTAGATTAAAATAACTCTTCTCAGGGGCTATTTATTTTACCAGATTGTTTATTTTTTATGTTTGTTTACCAGATTCTGTGCTATAGCGCGAGCATTGGAGGGGCTATATATATCTGTAACTCCACCATGTGGTCGGAGACCCCTCCACAATGCAAAGACCCTAGGAAATCTACATGACGACAAAGTTGGAATTTTTGAAAATTTGACGCCCATTTGCGACATGACATATCAGTATTTGCGCCAGCCAACCAATAGCTTCTTCTATTGAAAACGTGTTGTTTCTTCAAAAACAAGCATGACAGACAAGTTAAAATATTTGCTTACCCGGGTGAGATTGTTAGGTGCTCTGCTGGTAAAATATGAGCCTGTAGTTATTAAAAGGCCAACATATCCTCTGTTTTTCTGCCTTTAGAAGACATAAACACCAGATTTTCTCTCGTGAATCGCGTCACTCATCCAGTGGGGTACATGTGATCGTTTCCCTTTTTCAATGTGCGTTTGACTTCATAGTTTACAGTTTCATAATGTTGATTTGGCAACAATTCGAGCATTTACCAATTCCCAGTGTAAACAGAGGGTATAAAGCATTTGATTAAAATAAAACCTTTGGGTGTTTTTTTCGTTGTAAGGGGGATTTGCACACTTTTCTGTCCAAAGAGTTGGAAAGTTTTCATCTGAGGTCTCCTTTAAATGTTTCTTTTTTCTTCTCGCCTTGCAGCAGCAGCATCTGATCGAGCTCATCCGATTGCGAGAAACAGAGGCGGCACTGGAGTTTGCTCAGTCGCAGCTGGCAGAGCAGGGAGAGGAGAGTAGAGAGTGCCTCACTGAGATGGAGCGAACACTTGCTCTGCTCGCATTTGATAACCCCGAAGAATCACCATTTGGAGACCTGCTCAACATGGTGCAGAGGCAGAAGGCATGTTGTCTTTGACCTTGTATTGTTAGTGCGCATCAAAAAACGGTGTGAGGAATGCCTACATAATTCTGTCTTCTGTCTCGCTTGTAGGTGTGGAGCGAGGTGAACCAGGCGGTTCTAGATTATGAGAACCGGGAGTCTACTCCAAAACTGGCTAAGCTTTTAAAGCTTTTACTGTGGGCTCAGAATGAACTGGACCAGAAAAAAGTGAAATACTCCAGAATGACAGACCTCAGTAAAGGCATCATAGAGGAGCCCAAATAGAGACTGTGATGCTCAAGGACATGTTCACATTTTTTCTCCTATTTATGAACAGTGTGTGACTGGATGGGAAATATAAAGCTATATATTATGTTGTTTTTTTTCCCAGTGACGACTCTATAAATAGTAATATAAGCTTAATTTGGTTGTATTTTAAATCAAAGTCTATGGTTATTTCAGTGTTCTGTTTTCATTTCAGGACATTTCATCACCGTGTTCAGTCATATTTTTGTTTTAGGATTATTTTATGCACCTTTACTAGTCTCAATTGTCCTCATGAATAAATTAGGCTGTTTAGTAGAATGCCAGTGCTTTCGACAACTATTCTCTCTTTGCTTTCATTTAGGCTAAGTTCTCTATCTGACTTAATCACATTTCCATACGTGTCATTTTTTTATGAGCGTGGAGAAGCAGTGATTTTTGGCTAAAGAGCGATTGAGTTTTGCATTTCAGTTACAAAAGCTAATGTATTTATTAATATCCACGTAGGGGAGTCAAATCCATTGCGTTTGCCTTTTTGTTTTGTCTTGTCTAATAACATTTTGTATGACTTGTTTGGGATAAAGTTGATTTCACAGTAGGTTGAGTCATTGGTGTTTTCTTTATTGTTGTTTAAAGTTCACTGTTTGACGAGAGGTGTATTCTTGTGTAATCTTTCTCCAGCTAGACTAGAATAGTAATTTATAATAAAATGGTTCAGGAAGATTCAGTCAAATAGTCTTATTACAATCACTTATTTTACTGGTCTGAAAGGGTGTACTGGAACCAGTATTCTACATTGCAAAACAGATCTGGAAGCAAGGCGCAAACATGATTCTTCCTTCAGAGAGGGTGTAATGAGCAAGATTAAGAGCTTTTAAACTCAACCAACTCCACTTTCAGAAAACTGATGCCATAAAAATATGTAATAAACGACACAAAGAAGAGAGCATACTGCTGAAACAAAGCAAAACACACACAAAAACTATCACAAAAGAAAACAAAATGGTTTGTTTATAGCATCACTGCTCATAGGGAGAGGAAATAATTTGTCAAATTTTTGAGAATTATATGCAATTGTTTTTGTTCTTTTCTTTGTTTTTGATTGTAGTTGTATTTATTTTATAGCTTAAATGTCCCTAGTTATGCCCTTGTTATAGCACTTGGACTTAATATTTGAGCCCTCTATATTGGCGCTGCACTGTTAATAACGTTCAAATAGCAATATTTTTAATAAAAATGTCTTTGAATCACCTCGTATTTTTAGCCTGGCAAAAATGCGCAGGTTACACCGGTTCCTGCCACAGAGGAGCTTTCAGCACGCCCATACTGACCAGCTCTCTCAAGCTAGTTCAGCGAGTGTAAGCAAAAACAAGCACAACTAGTGATGTTTTAAACACATGTTATTGTTTTAAAACATAAACGACAGGCAACTGTAAACTGAATGATTTCTAATGTTGGCGCACTGTTTTATGAACTACTTATTTTTTTATAAGTGTACTTGTGTAAAATGCCAATACAAGATCTGGTCAAGAACTTTACTTTTTGGTGCGGAGCTTTGCACAATAGCTTGAAACATTAGTAACATCCCTGTAGTGTGCATTCCACACGATTGTATTTATATTTATATATATATATATATATATATATATATATATATATATATATATATATATATATATATATATATATATATATATATGTATGTATGTATATATATATATATATATATATATATATATATATATATATATATATATATATATATATATATATATATAATTTATTAAAACGTACTATGTGGAATCAATGAACACAGGACAGTTGGAAAAGCACATCATGACAGAGCCAGCTTTGTCATAAATCCTTTATCAAACTGTTCTTTGTTGATAAAACAGATGAATGTGACACAATATTGAGCCATTTCTGATGAATAAACTCATTCTTTGATAATCCAAACAAGAGGTTAGGCTCCGGACATACGAAAATGAACTTCTATGGCATTAACTATCCAGCGCCGGTCTGCTGCTGTCACACTTCCGGATCAAACCGCATTTCCTGTTAGTCGTAGGGCTATGGGGCTTGGGTGGGGATAAGGAAAAAAGGTGGGGATAATGAAAAAAGTGGGGATAAGGAAAATGAACCATTTTAAGCTCAGAAAAAAATGAATAAATGATTGCTCAAACATACATGAACTAATCTGAATACTACTTGAGGCATTTGATGAGGGAATAACACTTCAAGATGCCAGGAATATCAGAAAAGTCCCATTATCATGACCAGGCACCTTTAAATGGAAAACATATAAATAATAGTTTAAAGTTTTGAAAAAACTACAAATTTTTCTTTACTCCAGAATTTGCAAAACATTGCAGTCCCTGGATGATTTTTTGTTATTTTGATGCTATCCAAAGCATACTTTTTTGACATAGTGTATGTAGTCTGCTTTGATTCTGACTTTGTAGTTAAAAATCTTGTTTATCATATTTGGTATTTTATGAATATTTTTTAAATGATCTCATTTCAGTTTGTTGCAACTGTTGCATGAAAGTGCATTAATAAACTCTATCAGCATCATTATATGATGCATTGAAGATAATACAAACATTAATAAAATATGCTAAATGTTAGTTTTTTCATTACATGTGATTTATTATGGATTATATGTTGTTGTTTAAATATTAAATATGCCAAATACATGTTCTTAAAATAACAGTTTTTAGAAGGCCGTGGAGAATTCCACCCCCGTTTTTTTATAAATCAAATACAAGGCTGCATCCTCAACGTGCAAGACTGTGACTATTTTATTATAATATGTATTATGATATAAGTGACGAACAACAATGAGCATTCTGTGTTAACATATTAAAACTTGCACATGTACATGTAGCAAGACACGTTCACAAAAAAAATTTCTTCGCTTTTATGAACTTCTCGTAATGACCAGAAGGGGGCAACCAAAGCTTCAGTCAAAAGAAAATCAGAAAAATCCCAGTTCAGGAAAAATAAACACAAAACTTATCAAACGAGATATAATAATACAGCTTATATCGATGAACAGAGTTGGTGTATTGAACATAAAGTACGCTATTGTAATTGTAAAACGAGTCTCTGTGTATAGAGGGAATGGCAAATACGCCGGCGCGATGACGTCACCAGTGGGCGGTGCCGATCAGGGAAGTCTCCTGCATCTGGTACACTGACGTGAACGAGCGGATCCCGGGGATGCAACCACAAATTTAGCATCGGTTTCTACAACGTACCAGCATTAAATCACGACACCGGCCCAGACCCAAACGGTGAGCGGTGCATGTTTTAATTCCACGCTAGACCTGATATGATGCAGATTTGAGCTGCTCTGGACGCGAGTGGCCTGATCTGAGAGTGTGATGTGTGTATCTGGGTAACGGGAGCGAGCAGCAGGCCTGAGAAGATGGATGCTAGAGCGCATAGCAGACGGATGCACCAGGAGCCAGGGCCCGTGGTGTGCACACAGACCAAACGAGTCCGGAGGATTTAAGGAAGCCCTATTACTAAATAAAAATTTAAAGTGTTAGTTGTAAGCATAAGAACTGCAGTTGACGTGTTCATGCGCAGAGAAAATGCTCCCACTCTTGGTTGATGGCAAGCCCCTCCTCATCTGTCTTTTGTCAATGAGTGAGTGAATCACTGGCTGTGTTTTCCCCTTTACTAGCATTATATTTGTTGTTTAGATATGCATTAAAAAGTATTCTTGGGGGTACATTTTAAAGATATCACTGCTTATGGTAATGTTACACCAAGGTATTCTCTCTTTTACAACCAAAAAATGGTTTTACAACTGAATTATTTTATACAATCCTATAAATGTTTCACTCTAACCATTGTTCGGTCATTGTATTTTAAATTAATTATTATGCAATTATATTTTATGGTAATTATTGACACGTTTATCGAGATTCTTCCAACACCGTTCCAACAGAGATGACGATCATAAAAATGTAAGATTGTAATACATATTACAATATTAATAGATAATACACAATACAATGGATGGTACACTCTGTAGTATATACTTTGTGCTTTTGCATCCAATTATGCGTTTTATTATGAAATCTGTATATCTGAATTTTTGTCCAGCCTAATCTCTACGTCAGACCTCACGTCCACAGAACGTTGACTAAAGGACTGATGGGTTTGGTACTTTTTTATGGCAGGCACTTCAAGAATCCTGAAGTTGGGATCTGATTGGTTGAATTTGTCCAGATTTCCAGAAGAAGCAAGTGATGCTTTGGTTTTTATTCCCCTATAAAGAAAAGACGAGTTTGCTATTTTAAGCAACTCTCGTGAGAATTGTTTACAAATTTTCTTTTTTAGATTTGTTGTTCTTTTCATTTACTTTCCGTTATCTCTCATCTTCTACGTCGGTCAGTTGATGTGGTGACATTTCCATGCTCAGAAACGTGACTCTATGTGATTCGACATGGGATTGGTTCTTTGTCATGTCAGTCAAATGGCTGCATGGGTGGGTCTTGACCAAAAAAAGCAGCTAAAACCCCTCCCTGAAGGTCTGGCTACACAAGACCATGTCCAACCCAATCTAAAAGCAACCCCTCCTGATCAATTACACCTAAGGAGCGCTAAGAGGATGCACAGATGAAAATAGATGATTAAATGGTTTAGAATAATACAGTAAAGACAGTTAAATAATGATCATAAGTAAGCTAATAAACTCATTCTTTGATATTCCAAACAAAAGGTTAGGCTTCGGACATCCGAAATCCAAAAACATCAGTTAAATAATAAGAATGAATAAAGTAAGCCCAGGCAAAATCTGCTGTGTTTAATTAAAGAAATTTACATTGTATTTAAAAGATATTTTAATAACTATTTAAAATGATCTTGAAGGTTTGAAGAGAAAGCTCAATAATGAATCCTTTATGACAAAGTGTTTGTAAATCATTTTACCCGATTTCCTTAAGAGAACATTCTGCTGAATTTCATACTTTTAGTGGGTAATTGCTATCACTGAGCATTTTAATTAAAATTTTTGAATTCTACTGTAATGCCTACCCTTTCTAGTGCTGTCTTTGTGCCCCAATGTCTTTTTGAGGACTCTCTTTTGAAGAAATTAACGTGGCCTAACAATGCTGAGTAAACTGTCTGCTGTGCTACAGTCAGCTGAGAAAAGCTCAGTATGCAGAAGATTGCCTCTTTGGACACGATGAGACAAGCAAGTGCATGCAGAGACACTTTATTCTTCTTTATTTGCCGGTTGAGATGTTAGCATGCCAATCCTTTAACACACACAGTCTAACACTAGCCATAACATTATTGTCCTTATAGTCTTTTAATAAAATCGTATGCTTAACCAATTAAACCAAGCAACAATGATAATCTCTCATCATGATGCATTTAGTCTGTAGAAAAGTTATTTGTTATAAATCTAGTGCTGGTATTTATTTCTCTTTCAGGGGATCAAAACAATAGGATCAGCTGACAGGAAACATATGAGTAAATGAGTAAAACTGAGGTCTGTAAGAGTTCCAAAAGAAATGGTGGTGCAGTAAGGTTTTGTTGGTTCTGATAAACAAGCAGGACAAGCTTTGTAGCTGTTTAAGGCCTATTTTTAAAAGCTTTGGCTGCTGCTCCGTTTTGTCTCTTTAGATGAAGTATTGATTAGAATCCATTCAGCGTACTAATTATCTTGAGTGGTTTTAGTGCTTAAACCACAAACTGATTTGGACAATATCTCCACAGGCTCCTCTGCTGAGACTCAAGAGGCAAATTTATATTCTAACCTGAATCTTTAATCCGGTAATTAAACGAAATGAAACAAGAGGGTTTTTTTTGGGTTAAGGTACAAGAGCAGGGTCTCAAACTCAATTCCTGGAGGGCCGCAACCAAACACAGTTTTTCTCCAACCTTAACTGAACGCACATGGTTCCACTAAATAAGCTAACTCTATTCAGTAAAACATACTCAAATTGAGTTAAAATATCTTTAAAAAAAACTGTCCGTTTTCAGTAAAACTTTAGAATAAATGTGTGTATTTCGCTATATAAAAATCCCTAAAGTGTTTGTTGTTTCTTTCTCGATATAACCCAAAAGTTTAGCATAACAACTTTCAATTTAACTCTATATAGAGTCAATTAAACTCTCTAGATTTTATCGTGTACTTGTTTTTCTGTTGAAGCAGGCTAGGAAAAAAACCAAGCAAGAGCTGTGTCCCTCCAGGAATTACCAATAAAAACACCAATTTGAGAACCCTGGTCTATATGTTTTGGATTCGTTCATTACTGTGCTTTCGATGCCCTGTTTTCATTATTGTTATCAGTGCCACAGAAAGTTAAATTCATATTTTATTCAGTACTGTGTTGAAGGTAGAGTCACAAGTTCACCAAATTGATCTGACTTTCTAGATACAGTACATTGTTTTAAAGGAGTTTTCATCGTACATGTTTTCCCAAAGTCACTTTTTGATGTGGTGTATAGTCAACTTGTTGCAACACCTATTTATAACACTAATAAAAAAGCCTTCCTGGATCTCAGAATGTGTAGAGAGAATAACAGAATCAGAAGGAACCCCACGATGGCTATCCCAGGCAGCCGCTCTCATAATAGCCCTTATACGGTCAAAATCAGAGCATTTTTTGGTGCAAATAGAATGTCCAAAATATCAACTGGTGTCCAGTTTGGCATGGTTCAATTCTTGGAATAACATGACACTCCCCATCCCATTCAATTTTTGTAAGCTACATTTAATGTGTTTATATTTTAATGGTAAATATGTATAGCTGTATTTTTGGATATTCTTGATCTTAGTTTTTTTTTGTTATTTTGGTTAGCTGCTCCTTTGCTGATTGTTGGCTTGCTTCTAAAGTAATTTTACTGTCCTCGTATAGTGAAAATGTATGCTTGTCTCGCTCTGTCCGATTTCAGAATGAGGATGAGAACAGGAATTTTTTCACTGTGGTTTTCAAAAGTTATCACTCTTAATCGGATACTCCATCCAAAAAATTTAAATCTAGTTATTAATCATGTATCATTCAAGACCTGTTTATACTTATAAACTTATAGGCTCATAAAATAATTTAGTTTAAGTCTATTTAGTTTATATTACAATAAAAAATTATTCCTGTTGTAGGATTAAATTTGTATGTAACTGATATAAATCAAGTAATTTTCCTTCAAGGTACATACATTGCAACATTTTGTGAACGGCTTTGAAATTGCTGCTGAGCATGTGTGTGTGTGTGCGTGTGTGTGTGTGCGTGTGTGTGTGTTCAGACTGTAGAGGAGCTGATTAGCTATGGCAGAGCACCAGAGGCAGCGCAGTCTCTCCACCTCTGGAGAATCCCTCTATCACGTGCTGGGGGTGGAAAAACTGGCCACAGTTGATGACATCAAGAAGTCCTACAGGTCAGGATGAGATCCTCGAACAGGACTCCTCTATTCACTGCTTCTGCTTTCACTGGCTGTGCTTTTCAGTTTCCTCAGATGCTGATCTGTGTAGTTGCAGCAGACTGCACTGTGTAACACTGCAGCACAATAAAACTAAGTGCGTTCAGGGACCGGTTCCCATGGAGCCATAGACTACTGTTTGATTATGAGGTTTCTTTTTTTAAAGGATATTAAATGAAGAGGCATGATGGCTATGTGTGTCTAAAAATGTTGATATAATTGCTGCAACTATTTTATTTTATGAAATAGAATTTGATCTGATGTTAATACAAATGGCAAAGTTTAAAGCAGACATTTGTGCCATTATTTCCAGGAAACTGGCATTGAAATATCACCCTGACAAGAATCCTGATAACCCTGAGGCAGCTGATAAGTTCAAAGAGATAAATAATGCTCATGCCATCCTGAATGATCCAACAAAGAGAAACATCTATGATAAGTACGGCTCTCTGGGACTATATGTGGCTGAACAGTTTGGAGAGGAGAACGTCAACACTTACTTTGTCCTGTCCAGCTGGTGGGCAAAGGTATGACAGTTTTTTATTAAATTATTAAAATTGCTTAAGGACTTCAACTTTGTTTTTTGGTGACTGGCAGTAGACAGTAGAAGTCATACCTCCTGAATAAGAAATAAAACTAATTTTGGTTGTACCCTTTCGTTGGAGATTCTTTGCAACCCTTGGTCCTACCTCTCAAAAGCTCATGCGCCTAGTTTTGGATTGGAGTATTGTAGAACGATTAAAATAATTATATCATCAAACTTATATTAGCCAAATATAAAGAGTTAAACTTCCCCTAAACAAAACATTCTATGTTATTTATTTACAAGGGTTGATTCATGCTAATAGTTTTAGTAGGATTTGTTTAATAGGATTTTAACACGTCGTGGACCACTCCCTAGAAACCAATCTGTTTACCCAAGCAACCATTAAAGAGAATTTATGTCATGAAGCCTAATTTCCTAATTAAATATTTCTAATATCCCCCATAGTTAGAATTTTATATGGGATCACTGGCCGCTTCCTAGGAACACAACTAACCTTAGCTAAAACTTAACCCTAGCGGGCCCTAGACACCTCTGGATTCTAAGCTTGGATAATGTTTTGTTTAATGTGTCACGATGGCGCAGTGGGTAGCACAGTCGTCTCACAGCAAGAAGGTCGCTGGCTCGAGCCTCGGCTGGGTCAGTCGTCATTTCTCCGTGATCACGTGGGTTTATTCCGGGTGCTCCGGTTTTCCCCACAAAGTCCAAAATCATGGGTGAAAGAAATTATCCATAGTGTGTGAATGTGGGTGGAAGGGCCACATAAAACATATGCCAGTAGAGTTAATGGTTCATTCCGCTGTGGCGACCCCGAAAGGGAAAAAAGCCGAAAAGATAATTGATGGATGAATGGACGTTATATGTGAAGGCAGACTATAAAAGAGTTATCATTTTACTTGACATATACGTATCAAAAAGTTGTTGTAAATAGAAGAAAAAAAACTTAAAATATGAAATACGTTCTATATATGCTCTATATGCTCAGATAAGAGAACAAACAGCATTATTGATATTTTGTTGTGCACTCTGTCTCCCCCTGCAGGCTTTGTTCATCTGCTGCGGCCTGGCCACGGGATGCTACTTCTGCTGTTGCCTGTGCTGCTGCTGTAACTGCTGCTGTGGCAAGTGTAAACCACGGCCTCCTGAGAGACCCGACCAGGAGTTCTACGTCTCCCCAGAAGACCTGGAGGCCCAGCTGCAGTCTGACGAGAGAGGTCAGGAGGTTTTGTGTGGTGTTACTGTGCTTTGTGGAGCGTATTCTATAAGTACAATTTAAATGTAAAACTCACATTTGTTACTAACAAAGATTTATATTTTATTGATCAGAATATTAATATCTGGCCTGGTTTAGGGAACATAGTAGACTTAGTTTTTTTGGTTAAATCTTGGTACTTTATCTGGGTGCTTTCCTGTAAAGTGTCATTATCATGTTAGCATCGATAGCATAGCAGACACATGGACACATGGTGTATACTGTCTTATCCACCAACTACATTAAAAACCCATCAAATATATAGTTTAAAAAAATTGAAGCATATATGACTCAACGTTTAAGAGTTTTGAGGCTCTGCTTAAAGATGTCTCCTGTTTTCCAGTAGAGGCAGGCGGTGGTGAGCCAATCATGATGCAGCCATCTTCAGCCACAGAAACCACCCAACTGACATCTGACGGGTATCACAGCACCTACCACACTGACACCGGCTTCAACTAGAAGAGTCGTCCTCCTTGCCAACACCTGTGGCTTGCCTCGCAACATCCCTCTCTCCCAGGGAAAAAATAAACGAAACGCATCCTTCAACTGCAGATAAAAAAGCCTGTTCTGAGAGGAGGAAAGCCAGCGTCGAAGCTGAATCCTTAACCTGTTCCCGTCTTCATACACCTCTTCCTCCTAACTGTACCATTGCTTAAAAAAAGATCTCGTTGTTTACCCTACTCTCTGTTGCCTTCGACCTCCGATCTTGCCTTCCAGTCGTTCCCTCGCTCCTCCAGCCAGATTTGCTCGTCGTCCTGTGGCATGCACTGTTCCTTGACTTTGTTTGAGGAGTTTTCCACTATTTGTTTTTGGTATCTTTGCCGACATTAAATGTTCGTTTCCAGTTACAAGTATTTGAGTGTGGTTAAAGTGTGAACATAGATGTACAAGTCTAAGGTGGGGCTGCGCTGAGAAACAGGTGGAATATAATTCATTTTAAAAATCAATGTGTGTATCTTCAGTCAGCCTGGTTCACTGAAAAACTGGACTCTCTTCTGGCCCACCGTGGCATTTATGTGCTATCGGTCATCTATTTCAATTATTCTCTTTAGTTTCCAGATCAATTATACCGTGCCATTTCTTTTTGTGCTGTTTTTGTGGACCATTTACCATAAACAGAGCCAAAAATGGTACACATGGAGTGGTCCTAATAGTCATCTCTGTGGTGTTGATTGGTTGATGTGCTCTGAGAAGTTTGGGCTCTTGGCGTTGTGTAGTGTTGAGCTTTGTTTGGCCCAGATGTGTCCTTTTCTTCTCGCCAAAGGGAACCATGAATGCAAACTCCTATACCTTGAGTGTGTTCATTAGATGGAAATCAGGCTATTTATAGATAAACAGTCAAGACGATCACATGTATGTACAAAGTATTTATATTTTCTTTACGCTTTATATTTAGTTGCTGGGACAGATAGTGTTCTTTCTGCCCGTGGGTTCTGCTTTTTTTGTCTGTTACATTCCCTATGCCAAGCCATAATGTGTATCGTGGGAGAACTTATTTAAAGTTATTTATTTTGTATCAATATTTATTTTTTCATTTATCTGAACATTTCAGGCTTCTTGACTAAAACAGTTCAACATTTAAAAATAAAAGGAAATGCTCTTTTTTTATTAACCTTTTATTAACCTTCTGAGAGGATTGAGCAAGTGCATTTTCTTGTCAGTTAGCAGATTTAAGAAATTATCACATGAAATAACATCTACCTACAAACACTTTAGCAGTTATTTAATTAAGTCTCAGAGGGCGCATTGCAATCAAACTGTGTAACTAAACAGTTTTTTTTTGTTTTCTACTTATGTAATAGGATCCTGATCTTTACTTCTCAATTCATTTCAGGGCATTTAAGAAATAGCAGTCACTGTATGTAAGCAGTTTCGGCTTTCTCTCACAAGCTTTCCCTTCTTAAAGTGCTTCATTATCCTTCTGTAACACTCGTAGCCGTTGACCATAAATGTCATATTATGTTTGTTTTATGGTCAAACAGCCCTTTCTTGTTTCTTAAATGGCCATTATGGAGTTGTTTTTTAATTTATTGTCGTTTTTCCTTTTCATTCGTAATTGAGACGTAATAAAACTGTCACCAGCCATTTTGATCCTCTTTTTCTAGATATTCTAAATGTGCCAGTGTTTTTTTTCTTTGACTCTTTTACTTTTAATCACTAAGATAAATGTATATTTTCTCCTCTCCTCTCATTTGTTCTCATGTTCCCTTTCCCCTAAATGGTTTTAAATGGATGTTAGGCTCTGTGGTCTTATATCTGTATCAGAACTACACCTGTACAAAGAGAATGGCTTATGAGTACAAAAAATATATGTTGAATGAAGTTCTAAAGATTTAAAAAATAAAAAAAGATCACACCTACTGGATAAAATTGCCAGGAAATTGTTGTATATGTCTTCAGAAGAAAATATTTACTGTAATTATAGTGAAATGGTAGTTTAATGCCTTCATATTTTATTTATCATCCTGTCATGTTTTTAAATAACTGTCCTTGTTTCAACAAGTATGTAACATGAATTTGACTCTGAAACTATGCTACTCTCACAGTTCTATAGTGAAGGTCACTTGTACATACATTGAATTATTCAAGAAGAGTAATGCTGGGCCTTTATGTTGTAGCATGGTTATTGTAAGACTAAAAGAGGAAACATTTATTTGCTGGTGTGAAATAAATGTTTATGACACTGGATTTGGTTGAATGTTGTTTTATTAGATTGAACCCATAAGGCTTCACTTTTCCATGACAATTTATTCTCATTTAACAGCATCCAAAACCTCACAGCTGAACATAAACATCTCAGGAAAATTTGAACAGATTGAAATACATCTGGATTTTATCAGTTTTAAAAAATATGATTATTTCAGTATATTACAATTCCAATATATTTCATTATGATTAGTTTTTCATTTTATTTCTTCAATGACAGTATTGAAAATTAAACTGAACAAATAAAATCTATCTATCTATCTATAACCTATTAATAAATTGCTGATTTAGAATTAATTTTTCAAGTAAGACAAAGAAATAATAGAAAGGAAAGTTACAAAACTATTTAAAACATATAAATTACAGCTTTATAACAGGTTTCAGTTGAGGAAGCTTATACTTCTTTAATTTAAAGCATTCCAGTGCAATTATAAACTCGTTGAAAAAGAAATATAATAGATTAGTCTAGCTTTGTGAATAGGTTCACGTTTAAATAATAAAGTGGACTAAATTCTTAATTTTTTGTCATCGTTTACACAATAACCTTTATCTTTTTAAGTTTTGAACAATTGCATGACTAATTTTGGTTGAAAGTGAAGTCTTTTTTCCCACATAACTTTCGTCTGAATCGTTAACGTTACAAAATAGTATAAATACTTTTATTTGACGCACAGCAAAAGTCTTGCGTCATGACGTCATATCCGCGCCCCGGAAGCTGAAGTTTGGTGGTTAAGCTTGCGTACGTCAACAACAGGGCGGCTCGAGTGTACTCATATCCATTTACACGCTTTAACAATTGTTTAAACCCTTGTAGGTTCGGTTTAGTAACATATTTAATCACAAATGGACTCTTCTGAGCTTGGTAAGTGTCACCTTAAAGAGTTTCAGTTTGTGTTTTGAACATGTCCTGTTTAGATGTGTGTTTGCGTCTGTGGGCGGAGCTTATAAAAGTGCAAAACAACTAGAAGTTCGACGGTAATAAAAAGAGAATCTAGCTTTACAATTAATACATTTAATTGAATAACGCGTAAAGATTGTTTGGGCTGTTGATCTGGTGGTAAAATATGGGAGCACAGGTGTTCGGCCTTTCAGCGAAACGTGTGATGTTGGCCCAGCGTTGACAAACGTTCTTAACCCCTAAAGAAAGCTTTAAGGCTGGATAGACGCTCACTGTAAACATCAGCTACCACGGCGCCAGCGTATACTCATTTGACCTGAATCTCGTAATTGGTTGCTTTTCTACAGGATCTTCAAGACCTGCAGGTGTTGCCAGTGGGCTGACTCTTCCCCCTGGCCTGACAGAGGAAGAAGCTGAAGAAATGCAGGTGGAGCTCATCAAGGTACCACTTCTCACTTTTCTTCACAAGTTGCATGAAAATACATTTTATAGAAACGGACAATTGTTCAGACTGACCTCTTTAGATGTTCAGATTGACATTTTAAATGTCTGCTTGGAGAAGACTGCACCCTTTTTGACATGCTTCACTGTCTCCTTCATGCTAGGTGGAAGATGAGATTGAAACACTGAGACAGGTACTGGTGGCTAAAGAGAAGCACGCCGCTGAGCTGAAACGCAGACTGGGCATTAGTCCCCTCTCTGAAATCAAACAGAACATCTCCAAAGGCTGGCAAGATGTTCAGTGCTCCAATGCGTGAGTGCCTTTTAACAACTTTTTAACTGTGCTGTAAGAATCTTTTAGAAACTTTTCATTTCGTATACATATTTATATTTGTATAATTCATCTTAATGATTAATTCAATTAATATATATCAATATTGTGAAAACTTTAGAAATATATTTTAATGCTGACACCTGCATGATCAAAAACACTTCTGCTTTAAAAGGCTGTTATTAACATCTCAGCCTCTTTGGTTCCTGCTCTGAAATGAATGTCAAATTTGAGTTTAGCTCTTCTTTTTAACTGATGTTTCATAGGTCACTACAGAACTTTAACGGGCCTATTAAAACCACTTTCTCCCTAGATCCAATAATATGATGTGTTTTATCTTAAAGGGCACCTATTGTGCAAAATAAAACTTTGGAAGATATTTGAATAAAAAGGACATGCATGCTTAAATTACATTTGTCGTGTCAGAGTGGTTTAAAGCCGTGATCAAAAAGTGTCAAATTCATTTAAAATGCATCAAGGGGTTTTGTGTCTTAAAAAACTTAATACTTAATATTTAGTACTTAATAAGTACTAAGCAAAGTAAAAATAAGTGAAATAGCATTGAAAGTTTCTAGGCATTTTGCAACCATTTTTGGATATCATAAGTCACCCTCATTCACTGAACATTGCCAGATGATGTGAGTTACATGTACAGCCGACTACTCTCAAAAATCTGATAATTTAAAGAAAAGTTTTAGCACATTTGTATATAAATCTGTAAACAACTATCTCATAGAATCCAAATTCATAACACATTTTTATGTCAAAGATTTTAATCAGCTAGTGACAGTTCAAGTGCTTCCTTTGAAAACAAAGCAAATTTCCTACCCTTAAAGATAGAATCTACAACATTTCTTTACTGTATCTGCAAATCTAGATGCTTTTTGTTTTGTTCAAAACTGCTTGAATCAATGTTTTGAGAGTTTTTAATATGACAAATGGAGTTATTGTAGAAGTTGTGTAGAAGGGTCCAGTTGGGTATTGTAAGTATTCCTGATTCTTGTTACATTTATAATATAATCCAAGCATTCTGAAGAATTAGGGTGTGATTCACTGATATTGCAATTCAGGTGATGAACACACCTCTTTAAAACCCAAAACAAAACTCTTTAAAATGTTAGAATTAGAATTAATGGCATGAAATTATGTCACAGCAGTATTACGATTACGTAAGCGTAACTTTCTGATGAACATAAGGTTATGTCATGTGGAGCCAACACAAAAATGGATGCCATGAGGATCGATCACACTGATTTGGTACCAAAAAATTGGTTTAATGTGACACCAATGTAAAGAAGGAAGATGTGCTCTGCAAGACTTGTAAAAGAACACAGGCTAAATCACACAGAAACATGGCATTCCTGCCAGATGCTGAAATGCCAGACACCATAAGGACAAACCAATGTTTTAGGTGTGTTTGCAAGTCTTGCGACATTTGATAAAGTATCAGAAAATAATCCACACATTGGGAAGTAGATTGTGCTGTCCTTTATAAATCACGTCGTAATGAAGTCGTCAAAGAGTTGAATTCTTTTCAACTAAGTTACTACAAATCCACTGGTCAAGCAGGGCAAGTGAAACACTTATTAGCTTGACTATTCATTTTATTCAAAGAGAAAATTAAACAAAAGACCTTTAGAGGAATAAGATTTGGAAGTTCATTTTAATTTTGGTTCAGTGAAACACATTAAGTTTCCTTTTGGATTGAGTTTACTGTTATTTATGTGCGCAATTGTCCATATTTTTTAAAACAAAACATTTATAATATTTAAATTTTGATAGAATTTTTGTTTTTGCTTTAGTTTTTAGTATTTCTTTTTGGTAAACCTATGT
The DNA here is from genome assembly GCA_900490495.1 of Danionella dracula. NCBI lineage: Eukaryota > Metazoa > Chordata > Actinopteri > Cypriniformes > Danionidae > Danionella > Danionella dracula. The sequence continues at coordinate 6,478,507 of UELW01000089.1, forward strand.
GAAAACTTGTTGATAGGAAATGCTTATTTTATAAATCCATATATCTTTTGTAGCTTTTTTTTTAGTTGTACAAAGAACAATCAATCAGTAAGTATGTTTTTCTTTTGTAAGTATGTTCACTTTTGATACCATTTATTATGATCACAATGATGATATGGAAAATTTCCCAAAGTGTGCAACCCTTGTTTTGATAAAAGATTGGATATGTATTTTTGAATCTTGACTAACCAAGCACATGGCCAGAACGCATCTACCGCTCCTGTCTCACTGATTTCAAACCTGTTGTTTACTCGGGTGACTCGCGTGAGCACGTCCACTTCGAGAACGGCACGAACTAGGCGCGAGCTCGCCGGGAGAGGCACGTGAATGAAGAGACTGGAGCATAGCTGCTGCCATCGCGGTATTCGCGCCGACTTATCGCGTCTTCACATAGACTTTACATTGAAATCAGCCGCGCTTCCCGGATCATTCACGCTGGGTGTAGGCACCATAAGATCATATAACAATTTTAAAATAGGTGCCCTTTAAGTTGAATCCATTGTTAAGTTAATGTTTATTCTCATCTTTTAGCCAATCTGGGGTTTTAATTAACACATTAGCTAGTGCTTTCTGAACCTTTTGAATGGTTGTGTGATTTTGTTTCTGCTTCTATTAATATTATGGTACTTCTGCTTCTAGTTATATGCGATCCTCTCAAACTCTTGGAGACTTGAATCGTAGGGTTGCCTCGTCTAATTTGTGAGTTCTTTCTCTTCTGCTTGGTTCTGTACATGGTCTGTTTGTCTGCTGTGGATCTGCTGTCCTTGTGTTTTGTGTTTATTCTGCTGGTTTTTGTTGGATTTTTCCTGTATGTATTTACTTACTTTTCTGCTGCATGTATTTCAAATTATTTTGTGCCATACTGGGTAATTAAAAACAACGGTTTATATTATCTTCCATAATACTGACATCGCCCAGAAAGGGTTGAAGGCTTTAATTGAACTAACACTACTTTTCCTGTCCTGACAGAATACTGGCAAAATGTGAGATCTGACTTGCAATCTATGATGAAAGAATAGAATCTTGACCTGAAAGTTTTGTGGACTTGTTGGGTTCATCTTAATGTTTAGGCGGGAATCTAAAAAAAGGTGTCTGAAAGAGAAGGCAGACCTGTTCTAGAGGTTTGTCAGGATTACTGTGGTGTTTTCAATTCTGTGTTTTTTCCTGGTCTTGTAATCTTTAAAGCGAGTCTTTTGTAAAGCAATACACCCAGCAGCAGAAGTGTTTTATCAGGGTTAAACATCTGAAATTGATGTTTTGATATGTTTCCATTTGCACATATTTTAACATTGTTTAATAATTTTTAACTATTGCAACAGAGGCCAATAATGTGAAAATCTGTGTTTATAGGTACCTTACTGCTTCTGCCACGCTTGAAGACATTGGACGTTCTGATGCGTGAGTTACATTTTAAACGAAAACAATAATTTCTGTTATCAAATCATTTACATTATTTTAAATTCCAACTAAAAACCCCTCTTTAATCTTATTGCCTGTATGCTTTATACTTGTAAAAAGTTTGTGAAGATTTGTTGAACAAGAGATTTTTTTCTGTTTTATACAAATGGGTCAATATTAATCAAATTATAATGGAAATTTTGCATTGCCATGATTCAGGTAAGATGATGTAATGGCGAAGAGCATCATTAGAATTTGAAACAAAATGAGTGTTGTTGTCAATTGGATGTGCGACAATTGACTGTATATAAAAATGACCTGACCTTGGGTTTTAGCAAAAAGCCAATGAGGCTCAGATTTTGGGTAAACCAGCTTCCCCTTGGCAAAGCATCAGTGTTATTGGTAGATCGGAAAGAACGAGAATAAAACCTCAGCGCTTGTTAAGTGTTTTTCGTTTAAAAAGCCCTGCTCTTTGTAAAGCCAAACTTTACATTTTAATATTTTGTTAAGAAACTATATTCACCACCTCCGAGTTGTCATGAAGGCAATAAATGATTAGCAATGTGAATTAGTTTTAGAATGAGGTCGCATTGCAAAAATTAGGATATGTATCGAATCTTCAGGGCCTCATATCGAAGCGACCTGGTTCAGAGATGAAAAAATTGGAATTGAGCGGCTCAGACTGTCCTGAAAATATCAGATACAGGTCACATATGGGCAAAAATATCGAATTTGGGTCACTTTGGGCAAAAGTCTGAACGTAGCCTTACAGACATAGAAGTACTTTATTTAATAATATAGTACGAAAAGTGTAAGACATTTTAACAGCCATTTTCTTCTTGGACTGTTGACTTTCAGTCTTTACTCACTATTTACAAAACCCATAGTATAGCTGGCAACCTGCAGTCCGGTTACCATTCCTGTAAAATGGTATCAGACAGTTGTGGTGTTTGATATCATTGCTTGCATTAGTCTCAGGCCCGGCCTCTAACAGACTGCTGAGGGTTGTGCTCTAGTGGTGTGTTTGTGCTCTGGCAGGTGTTTAGAAAGGTGACGCGGAGGACACATGATGGGATTTTCCTATGATAAGTGGCTTAACCTTAGCTAAGGTCATTAAAGGCCTGTGAGGAGTCTTTAGTGCTTTACTCAGTAGATCTTAGAGACTGAAATATTGTGTGAATGAAAAGAATCACTAAAGGTAATCTTCTTTCCCTTTTTATCATGTCGATATTCATTCGTATATTATACACTGTACACTATTATCCATCATTCTGAAATAAGTATTAAATTCACTTTTTGGGTTGCCAGAGATTGAGAAAACGATTCTGTGTATGTAATATGATACATATATCATATATATATATTTCCAGATTTTGAGAAAAAAGTGCATAAAAGTGACCCTCCCATGAACAGCTTGGCCAGAACGCTTATCCCAATCTCACCACTTACACTTGCGTTTTCTGGGTTAATTCTATGTTAGCAAACTTGTTAAGTCTTAAAAAGTATGAAACCTTCACAAAGCCTGAAATTATTACCACTTAATAATGTTTTCTTAAAAATCAGATTCAGCCTCAATGAGAATACAACCTCTTTTGAAAAACGGAAAACTGAAAGCTTCTGACTTGGAATTATATTTGTATAGGGTGTCTTTTATACTTCAGGGCTAATTATTGACTTGAAAACTGTTGTGTTTTTCTCTTTAGCTACAAGAGGACTCAGGAGACTCTGTCTCAAGCTGGACAGATGACGTCTGCTGCATTCTCTACTATGGGTTCTGCCATCAGAAGCAGATTTGGGGAGATGAGGTAAATTAATTACCCCAGACCACATAATAGTTTACTGTGTGTTTGTATCTAAGTGTATGTATGTATATATATATATATATATATATATATATATATATATATATATATATATATATATATTAACGTGTGTGTGTGTAAATGTATAATTTTTTTTTCTTTACTTGCTGTTGTGTCTTGTGATAATGTTCAAAAGAGTGGAAGATATTTTAGTATTTTTAAGGACTGCCCAGATAAAGAGCGATGGTCTTGGTGGCTGATAATTGGTGATTCTTAACCAGAGTTTGCGAAAAGCCATATGAATGATTTTCCTAGCATCATTTTAAAGTAACTGATGCACACTTTAAGGAATTACTGAATTGAGATTGTAATAGTAGCTCATATGTGGCTAAGTGAAACACTTGTCCCTGTTAGAGAGTTTGACTAATAGATCACTAGTGCTGGCTGTCAGCATCTGTAATAGTGAGCATTTTGTGCCCTGGGAAACCTCCAGATGGCTCCAGAACATCCACTGTTTGTGTTTGCCAGATTGTTTTGACGTCAAACTACATCAATAACCATAGCTTTTCAAAACATAACGTTATGAACTGGCCTGGTCTGGTTTCAAATATAGCTTAATCTTGTTTTTTTTTTCATCTTATTGCAACTTCTTAACAGAAATGGATCATAATTCCATGAGGTTTTTTATTTATTTATTTATTTTTTTAACCATTTCAACATCAGTCAAATCCATTTTCATAGCTGCATCAGTTTCTAAGGCAATGACAATTAAGGGTTTATACTATATAATAAAAACCGATTGTTAACATTTTAAAAGATGTTGAGATGTTTGTTTAAGATATAGTTTCCTTTTCTGTGGGGGTTCTTTGTATTTTAGGATATTTCTACCATTGGCCCTTTTCACAGTGAAGTTGAAGTGCTCCTTGGCTTGTTCTGTTGTTGTGTCAACATGTTTCCACCTCCCTCCTCTTCAAGTCTAAGCCGTAACAATACATGGTTTAAGCTTTATTGTTTTTTTTAAGTGATTAAAATGAGACTGCATTTTATCAATATTGTCATTTAATTGTGATCTAACAAGAAACATTTAGCTATATTTCAATAGCGCGGTCAACTTCATTGCTAACTTTGCCAAAATTTGGTCAAGATGTAGTTTGTTTGGTGGAAGAGAAAAGCAATGTAAATAACAAATAACAACGTAAACTGGACAAAGGCTAAAAGTTGTCATTTTTACTATAAAGTTAAGAGTTTGCTTTGGACTTAATGTAATCTGATAACCTTTTGAATTCATTTATTTGAAACAGTGAATTTAATCCTCTCATAGCCCTCTCTACGACATTTGAATATTTGCTGATTGGAACGTTTACTACAAATATTCTTTTTGAGTAAAATGTCTCTCGGTGCATCAGTTTATCACATTCTCTCCAATCAAATGTAGATCTATTAGAAACAATTTTGGACACTTCTCACAAACATTAGTATCTTTGTTGTGCCCTTGTTTCAAGTTGTTTTGTGCTCATTGCTGTTTTTCTCCTCAATGCTGCATTGGCTGCTCAGGGCTCTGCCATATTCAAACTCTGGGTAAGAGCTGTAAAGCCTCCGCTAATGCCTCTCATCGTGTACCAGTGAAGATTTCCTGACCAGTCTATGGTACCAGTGAAGCGCTAGATGTGCCTGAGCTGGTTGGATGATTGTCTTCTGATAACCTAATGAGTTCTCCTTGTGCTCTCTTCTCTTTCTCTCTTCTCTGTGCTCGGCTACTGCTGTCTGCTCGGCTTGCTCTCCTTGCTCTGCTCGCTCTGTCTTCAACCTGCTCTGCTGCAGCAGCAACTTTTCCATGAGTCACTCTTTAAGTATGCCAGCTATGAGGTAATGGACTGAATGAGCAAGCATCTATCTAGCATCTCTCTGCTTATTAATATCTGCTGAACGTTCTGTCTCTGCCTGATGTGCTCATACTCGCTCAAAAAAACTTCAACAATTCAAAAACATGAATCTTTGAATGGGATGATATTCCACAGCCAGCTTTAATGACCTTCAGCCTATTACATACAAAATGTATTTGTTTGTCTGTATGTATTAAAGCTTTACAGATTTTTTTTGAAGTTTCAAGCATCCAACTATTGAGAAGCAGAGCTTGTAAATGTGTTATGATCCCCTGTTATTATAAAATCACCTAAAACATGCACCATAGAGTGTATTTTACGTTTACATTAATAGCCTTTAATGTTAGGGATATTTCTTATAGTTTATCATTTATCGATGAGAAACACTTCATTTTATTGCAAACCAGTGTTTGAAATGCAGTGAAGAAAGAACTTATATTTCACGTATTGTAAATTAGCTCAGATAGAGAAAGGAAGGATATTTAATTTTTTTCATCAATTAAACTACTTTATTCTCTTAAAACACATTTTACATTTTTTCTGATTGTTTGTTTATGGGGCTTAAAAGTCAGTGTTGACATTTGAGATGACTTAAACACCGATCGGACCAACACGAGCCTTGACCTGTTTCTGACGGCTCCTGCTGATTGGCTGCCACCCAGTCTGACCAGTGATTTAAAAAAAAAAATCGAATCTCGTACCCTATTTTTATTTAATTTTTTTGTTTCTTCACTTTTTAAAAATATTTTTTGAAATGAATAAGGAATCATCAACACTTTTCTAAAATCCATTATAACTGATATATTTTGTCAATCATATTTATGTTAAAACTGAACAGAACAGAGTTGCTCCATTTTGAATTAGATAGTATCTCAATTTTTTCTAAGTAGAAGGAAATATGTCCTGCAATATCAGAGTTAACAAGTAATTAATCAAATCTTGGTGCATTCTTCGTTTTTCTTTTCTTTTTTTTGTGTAAATTTATGAGAAGAGAGATTCTTAAAAGTACACATAGTCTTTCAGAGATTTCCACCAATGACAACAGTAGAGTTGGAATTCACTGTTTACTTGAACTTTGTGGATGTTAAGAATCAAATACATTTTATGGATTGTTTTTAAATACCCAGTTTTATCCTGAAAATTAAACCTTTTAATGAAATGTAATATACTTGTTTTTATAAGTAAGACAAGTACATTTATTTGTTAAGCATGTGTCGTTCACATTATCAATTCATGTGCATGAAATACAGGTCAGAGATTAAAAACAAGATAAATCATTTACAAAGTAAAACGGTAAACAATACACACATTAAAACAGAATTCAAGTAAACAGAGAGGTTTTAATAAACGCAGCACTTTTAAATAGATGTGTTTGAAGTAGAAACTGAATATTTGGACAGTTTCAAATAAAAACAAATACATGATGTAATTCATGGAAGACATTAGGTTTGGACTTGATATATAAATATATATAGTTAAAAATATATAAAGTTGGTACTTTTGAAAGTGAAAGATTAATAAAGTCGATAAAATAAAAGTAGTTTATCAAGTAATCACTTGTATAGCAAATATACAACTTTCTTTAAATGTGTGTATGTAATAAACTAAACAACTGTTTATTACAGAAAAATGCAGATGGAAAGATGAAATGTGTTTACTTTAATTAAAACCTTTCTTTTAAAAGAAGCCTTTTAAAACCTTCAATTGAAACAAGCTCGTTTTTAAGCGAAGTTAATTTTTAAAATATTTCTTCAGGAACTCAACAAGCTTTAAATCCTTTGAGGACAAGGTGGAAAACATGAAGGTAGAGCTTTGCATTTATTTAACTTATCTGTTTAGTTTTGTACTTTTTTTATGTTGCTAATTACCGACTATAATCATGGCATGCCTTGTGCTTTTACTATTCCATCCATCTTGTGCTTATTTTTGCCTCCTAAAGGGTAAAGTAATGGGGCGAACAAATGGCGACAGCGAGCATTCACAAACCAGCAACAACGCCCCTTTCTGAGCAGAAGCACATGGCCATGAACAAGAACCCACCTCTCTGTGACCACCTCTATTCTAACACACTCCACAGCTGGGCTCCCTTCACATGAATGTACAGATAACAACAAAGCTTTAATAACAAACCAAGATGCCAACGTGGAACAAGGGATCACTACTTCGTCTTCTGACGGCGTTCCCTTGATAGCCAAATGAAGCATCTCAAACTAGTGTAGCAGGGGCTTCACTGCTCTGGTGACTTGATAATTAATGTAATTTTATGTTATGAAGTTGACACTTATGGTCTGTTACAACTGGCATGAAATATTGGCACAATTCAGACTTAGATTGTCAATTAAGGCTTTTCCTCCTGATCTATGGCCATTGTTCTTTCTGTGTCTTGCTTTCTTCCTGAAATACTGCGCTTGTCCTCGCTTGCTTCTCAGGGCAAACGGTGCTCAAGGGCCGTCTGTGTACGGATGCTATTTTCACCTCTTTGTTCAGAATTTTTTCAAGAAATGTTCAGCAGGTATTTCTAGCTGTACTTCTAATTTATCTCCCAAATCTCTAATGTAACAAATCAAATGAATTACACACTAATTAAATTAAATTTTCTTGATCGTATATTCGGAATGTACATGTCTTTTGGTTTTATTTTAGATTTAGTCATCTCTTAATTTCACACTTTCCGCTCTTCACAGTAAGGATGTATATTGTTTTGGCTTTTGTTGATTCGGGGTTTATACTTTATACTTTATTTATTCTTTAGTTAAAACCTGCCGGACCTGGTTAAATGCATCGGTGAGAATGTTGTGTCCTGCCAGTGCTGTGGATCAGTGTTCAGACTCACTGCGAGGTGACGGGAAAGCATATTTTATCTTTAGCTTTGGGTTCATTGGATGAGTTATTTTATGCTGATTGTTTGGATTGGTACTGTCTGTCCAACGATCTGTTTCCACACTGACCTGACTACTGTTTGATGCTCTGATTGTAATGTTCTGCACTGTTCAGGGTTTATTAAAGGTGGAAGTGAACAGGAGATGTGTGCATGACTTGTCTTTTTCCTACTAGAGATAGATGGAGGTTGAAGTAAACAAGTTTTACTGTCATTTTAAGTATTTGCTCCAACCTACAGCTTCACTTGACTTTTTTTGTGTCTAATGCTATTTTAAATTGGGTTTAATAATTGCAACAGACAGCAGGTGGTGCCAAATTGTGTTTTTTCACTTGAACAGAAACGTAAAGCAGGTGTCAAGTCCATTCATGGAGTACCACAGGTCTTGCTGGTTTTAGATTTAACCCTGCTTCAAACAATCTCATCAGAGTCTAATTAGCAAGAATTATGCTTATTTTTGTAACGACTGGGAGTTTTTCTGTGTGCTCAAAAGGTTTTAGAATAATTTGTGAAAACATATTTATAAGTTGTAAATGCCAGGAGTTTTTCCAGTCAACTAGAATAGATAATGTTACATAAATGGAAACTAGTACAACTACACGTTTAAAATGTTTCTGTTTAGTTCTTGAAATTACCAGAGCTATCCAAGTGTGTTACTCACCTGAACATATTGCTAAAATATTTCCGAAAATGTGCTAGTTACAGGATGCTTACGATCAAAATTATTTGAAGTAAAAAATGCACACACAAATCTGAAACTATTGAGCTTTTATTAAATAATAACAATGTTTCTGTTCCAGAGCTCATAGATGCAAGTCAGAGAATACATTGCATTGATCAGTGTGTTCAGTTAAATTGTGATAGATAAAGGATTGTGGGCTTTCTGTAAGTCTTGAATTGTGGTTTTAGAGGCTTTTGTTGCAGATAAGATCATGGAGTTGGCCATTAAGAAGTTTAGGGGCTATAGTCATCTGTTGAATTACAACATACAGACTCCAGAGGAAAAGGGAAGACCCGGAAACAAGAATCTTTTGTGTATAAAATGCAATGGACCAGTGGAGAGGACCTCGCTATTCAGCCAAGAGAAAATAAAATGGAATCATAAAGATTGACAATTCTGTAAAATGTATTAATCACAAATATTGAAGTAAAGAATAATGGGATTGTAAACTCTTGGCTATCATTTCTATTTAAACTAGTAATCTTAAATCTACAGATAATAGTTTACAGAGTCTGCTTTTCTGCTTCTTACTGCGCAAACATTTGCTTTAACTAAACCTGTGCTGAAAGAGCCTCGTACACGGCAACTATATTTAATCTCACATGATTATCATGTTGCATAATTTTATTTAAGAATTGCACCTTATTCAAAGGCAAGTAAACACATTTTTACTTTCATAGCCTTTATCTTAAAATGCACTCAATACTAGTTATCCAACTACTTAAGAACAACAAATAAATTATTAGTTAGTACAAAAACATAATTTAGTAAAAGAACAACAACCTGATTGTTGATTACATATTTTAAATGTGTATGAAAGTTTAAAAAGTCATTCATTGCATTGGCGATCGGTAAAATCTGCTTAGGATGCAGAGTTTTGTCTTCGGACAGTAGAAGAAACAGCATGCCAACAAACGTGACTCGGATGTGTTGTGTTCAACAGTGGCCTCGCTTATCTTACAGTGTTTTCTGATATGGTGTTCTGCACTTCTGTGAAAAACAGTTGCATGGACCAGTTTCCCTTGTGCCAGCACTCAAGCCATGCCAGCAAATAACCCCCCCCCCCAACATCCCCCCTGAACCATACAGAGCAGTGACCCTCGACTCAGCAGCTCTGAAGCCACGCCCCTGGGCCGGTCTCTCTCTCTCTCTTGGCTCATAAATAGCCTCCGGCTTCATCAGACTGAACAATTCGAAGCGGAGGAGCAAAAGACCTTGGAGGGTCTCATCCAACAACCAAACTACAAATGGGCCCCGTCGCCTAGCGTTTACTCAACCTAGCCTTGCTTTTGGTGCTTTCCACCATCACCAACTCACCATCAATTTAAGGTAAGAGTAAAACTATTGGATGAGATTGTTCTGTATGTAAGTATTTATGTTAATAAGTGTTACTAGGCTACCGCTTGTAAAACCAATTTAACTTAAGAAAAGTCACCTTCATCAAAACTGACTCATAGTTTTCTGTAGTTACTGTTGATGTTGGGATAATTTGAATAACCTTTCAAACAACATTTATTCTTAGCTCTTAGTTTTTTATTATTCTTGCACACAGCTGTGATTAAGAGTCTATTGCGCAGAAGCTGGTTAAACAGTGACGTGCTAAATCCTTCTTCCCATCTGTAAAATTTTTAATTGACGTTGACAAGTCCTCATTGACAGCTCAAATACGTGATGGGAAAGGGATAGGTCACAGTAGATTTGGAGTTCTTATTTAATGAGGAAAATCATGCAAGCCAAACGATTTTATGTTATTGTTTAGTCTCAAACTACTTTGAGAGATCTCAGAACTTCGGCCAATCATACTCATGTTTCACGTGGTCAATTATACTCATGCTTCACATAACTCAAGGCATTATGATGCAGAAAATGTCTGGAAGTGGGTCACTAATTCTTTCAGAAGCAGCTGTTTGGGTTCAAAGAAAGTGATTCAGAATTTCACTTTAGAACAGGTTTCCTCTTTTGTAACTTGCAACTTTATAATGATATTTCAACAAAACCATGTGAGAGAGAATGTTGGCTAGAGATCAAGCCTCTTTGAGTTGGCACGGGTGTTAGTTTCAGCTCAGATGTCATGCGTATACAGGGATCAGAGGTTTTCCAAGCTGTTCTTGTTTTTATGGCCACATAGTTGTGGAGTCACTGTTGTAGTTAAACCTCTATCTCTTCCCTCTGCAGGTCGTCCATCTTTCCATCTTGCACACGGTTGAACCTCAGAGCACGGGAGAATGGCAGCGATTCCATCCAGCGGTTCCCTCATCGCCACCCATGATTACTACCGAAGTCAGTTAAACTACGCTTATTTTACAACACAGTCAATAGTTTATCTTTTAGTGATTACTGTTCCTTTTAACATAGTTAATACATTCCTTTTGGAAGAGAGAGATTCCAAAATGAGTAACCAGAATGATATCCATTTGTGAATGTGAAATAAAACAATAAATATATGTAAATTATTGTAAGTCAATCCAGCTTTGCTAGCTTAACGGGTGGTGAACACAAAGCTCACCAATACTTCAGGAGACAAGGGGTCCTTGCACAGCCAAACACCCTGCTCTCTCCTCCAAAGTAATCATATAAAATTATTGTATATTTTGTCAAGGGAAAGAGACTCTTTGTGTTAGCATACTCTTTACATTGGATGTGAAAAATGAATTGGTATTTGTGTTAAAAGTGGTTATTCCTAACATATAACACTGTTGAAAGCTGTTCACAGAGGGTTCTAGGGATGAAAAGTTGAATTTCAACCCTGACTGAGTGCACAAACTTGTCTAGCTTTAATCAAGCCATTCCTTAATTAGTGTAGTCAGGTGTGTCATGTTGGATGAAGATAAACTGGCCCTTTTGAAATTAACTTGGACATGCCTATCACCCACTATTTCTTAAATGTGTTTTTTTTTTGCCAAATTTATCTAATATTAGAAAAAAATATATAAATATACATAAGAGGAACTTTTTTTTCTTCTTGTAATTACTATTTCATTACACTAACCACATATTGGTTTCTTCTTGGAAAGATTCCCTTACATGAAAATGGTTCTGTTATTAACATGAAAATGCTTTGTTGCAGGGCGCATCGGATCTACCTCCAGTAATAGTTCCTGCGGCAGTTCGGAGTACACTGGGGAGGTGATTCCACACCCACCAGGTACATCCTGATCATAGACTAAAACAGGAACACACATACATATGAAATTCTTCTCAGAAGCTTATGATTTGCTTTCTGCGCAGGTCTAGCTCGACAGGACTCCGGTCACTGGTGGTCCAGTTTCTTCTTTGCTAAGCAGAATCAGATGGGTTCCCCCAATGGATTCGAGTCCCAACAGAAGTGAGTTGAATTTGAGATATTGGTGTGATTTAAGTTGACGGAAGGAGATTTTAAGTTTTCTTGGTTGTAATTCGCAGGGCTGGCACCTACACAGTGACGAATGGTCAGGTGACTTGCGTTGCCAGGGAGATTGTGAAGAAGAGACTAACGAGTGAGAGTAGTGACTCTGGGAAGGAGCCTGAACCCTTTCTTCCCTCCTAAACCTTCAGGAGTCAGCGTAGGCCACGCAGGCGACGGAGGCTCCATTTCTTTATTTTATTAGTATTTTTTTATTAAAATGGCTGCTTTTTGAGTCGTGCTATTTTGTGTTTTTTTTACATGACCAAAAACAACATTGTAAAGCTAAATTGCTTATAAAAAGCGTTCTGTATGAGTGTTTTAGTGGATGTTTTGCTGAGTGCACTTTGTAACAATATTTGATATAAATAAACGACTTACTGCAGCCTATTCCATGGTGTTGTTTTTTTCTCTCTCTCTCGCATGAACTGGAAACATACTAATATTCAGTTGTATAAGAATGGATTATGAACTTCTTTGTCAGGGTTTGTTTCATGCAAGGCTTAGCTTGAAGACACAGAAAACAAGAGCTGCTCCTGAGCAACAGCCTGTTCACAAGACACTGAATTACAGAGGCTTTGCGGCGATTAAAACACATGCGATTAGAAGAGGACACACTAAGACTCTTTATACAACACTACATCTTCAGTAGACATGTGCAAACAACCAACTGTTCTTCCATCTGTTGGATTTGACTGGACAACAAAAGAGGCTTCAGCACTCTCTCTGTGTTAATGTTAAATAAAATGTTTCCTTACAGCTATAGTTAACTTCCCCTATATCTGTTGCTAATCTGTGGCATATATTTAAAGCCGATTATTGGTTCAGAATAAAAGGTCTGGTTATGAAAGTTAAAGCTGTTGTAACAAATAAGTAACTTACTTTTCTGAATAGTAAGACCCTTGGGTTACTTTATCATTCATTCAGTCACCATTTTTTTAAAGCAGGTCAATCCAAATATTTCAATTTTAGGAACAGGGAACATCGTTCATAAAGACTCATTAGAAACAATAACCTAAAAATATGGAAAATTTTTAGATACCTGAAAAACACACCGGATCATGCATAAAAGCATGCGTTAGATTGAAACAGAAACATTATTTTTGCCCAAAATAATGAATTTCTTTTTGCCAAACAAAGCAACCCAAAAGTAAAAGTGTGTAAAAAGTGTGTAAAATTAAACCCCCATGTCTGAAGGAGGAGAAAAAAATATCATCCTTACCGTTAAACATAGTGGTGGAATAATTATGCTAAGGTTAGTGAAAAGGTGTTTACACTGTAAAAAAGTCTATTTAATTGAATTAAATGCAGTGACGCAAATTTGGAAGTTCAGGATTAATCAGATTCCAGATTCTGATCGATAAAAAAAGTTGTGTTGGATTCAACTTTGATCTACAATACCACATCATGTGATGGGAATAAGGCCAGCGGATTGGAAATTTGAGAGCATGTGCTTACTGAAATCTCTTTTTAAATTAAGTTTTATCGTTTTAGGGCTTCTGATTTTGTCTGGACTAGATTAGAGGGAACCCAGTTGCATTTCGATTATTAAATTTTTTCGAGTTTTGTATTATCAAAAACATGTTTCTTTGTGGACAAGCAGAAACTGCCAGATCTATCAAAAGCCAGACTGACAGTTGTAACTGTTAAAATAAATAACCAAACTAACTTCTTTGAGGCCAGAAAATATAAATCAGCAGTGTAATGTTAAATGTAACTTAAGTTATTTCATGGCTTTATATTTAAGTTTCAGTATTTATTCAGGATAATGTAAGATTAGGTGCTACAATTTATATAGTGCTTTTCTAGACACTCAAAGACGCTTTACAATTATCAGAGCATTATTCATTCACACTCAAGCTACCTGAGGCCTTCTGACAGAACAAAGATTCTGCACCTGTGGCCTCCTGACCACCCTAAACACACCCCACCAGTCACACACATCCTCACATGTGGGTGAAGTGGCTCACTCAGAGCCACAACGGTAGAATGGCCCTAACAGGGATCGAACTGCCAACTTTCAAGTTACAGAACGATCAACTCCACCGCTGCACCATCTTTCCCCAATGGATTTAATCATTTAATTAATGGATTTAGGACCACTATGACTTCAAAACTCAATGTGGTCATTTCAGACAATTTAGCACTAGGGAAGTGTTTTATATCTACACACCGGTAGTGTTCATTTAACAAGGTGAGTACAACTGTGTGGGAAAAGTTGGGCGACTGCCTTGGGCCCTCAACTTTTTAGGGGTCTTCTACAGCTGGTTGCCACCCATCCCTTGAAATATGGAAATATTAAAATTAAATATATGATTAAATTGCTTGGTATATACCCATGTATTCAGTCCCATCAAGTTATTTTATCAATTCTTCCCCATGTTTAATGCATATATAATCAAAAATACTTTTAATTAAAACTCACACCAATTTGGGATTAATACACGAAAATTAACAAAATTCTCAGGAGACTTGAAGGCCCTATATTTTGTATTTGTTGAATGCTTTTTTCTGAAATCTCAAGTTTATTAACCGTTCTTCACATCTCATAATTTTTACTATAAAATGACCCAAAATCTCTCTGGAAGACCCACATTTTGTTAAAAATTTTCAAATAATCAGAAAATTAATCTTATTTTCTTGTATGTTCTACATAATTTGTCACATAAATATCTATTTTACATTTAAAATACAAACTCCTGTGCGTTTGTTTGCATTGGGCCCCAAAATGACAAAATCCACAATGATTTTGAAAGTACAAATTTGATTCTTAATTCAACTCACAAATTATTGGGTGCCATTATTAAACTTTTTAGTAATTTACCAAACCTTTTAATTTCCCTGTCTTCAATCCTAAGCGACAATCAAGCCAGTGTCTTTACAAACACAATTTAATTAAATCTCCATTGCCTAAATCTTTGGTTGCTAACAATTCAACACACATGCACAACTCTTACATAGAGAGAAGTCTACATTTTTTTTAATAATTATAATAACACATATCTTAGATGTTAAACGGTTAACCTTGTCCTGGTGAGTGTATTATATGTATACAGCTTGTGGCACGTGCAAGGTATATTTAGTTATGAGAGGAATGGAAAGGTATCTAGGTCGAAGGCTTTTAAAAGTAAGCACGTGATGTGGGATCTGACTAAATAAAGAAGCTATTATATTTCCGTCAGAGAGTTCAGAATACTGGAACTTAAGCAAATATTATATCCTTAATGAATAAACATGAAATGTTATAATTACACCTTATACATCCATATGAAAACACAGTATTAATTATATACATCTAACTGAATATCAATGTTGTTCTGAGAACAGGTCAACCGGTCCACTTTAATATAGTTCAGATGAAGACCTTGTTCTTCACAAGACATAAATGTGCTGAAGATTTGAAAACTATGTTTATTCATCCCTATGGCACTTTTATGAATGTTATTTTTGGGGTCATTGTTTTTTTATCATTATATCATTATGGACTTTCACCCAGAAATGTTGGGGATGCAGACTTTGATCAGGGATGCCACAGTTGTTTCTAAACAGAGTCGGGAGCTAAAAACGGCACACACTCGGTCTGTCACTGCAGACGCTTCACTTCCCTCGCTCTCACTCGGGTTACTCTGTACAGAGGTCAAGCACACGCAAAAAAAGCTTCATGGATCCAAGACTACATCCAATGGAGAACACAGACTTCAAAGCCTTTTGTCCTTTGAAAACTTAATTGAGAGTTCATGCCTTTAGAGCTCAAACCCTGTAAAGCTAACAGCTGGCATTAGCATGCAACATATCTATATGTATAAAGAACAATGTTGGTGTATTTAACTATTCAAGATATCAATAGCAAAGTGACAAAAGCTTACAATATGCAATCCATCATACTTTTATTTTAAATACCACACAGTGCTGCTAAACAGGATGTGTTACAGTCTATCCACATCTCAAATAAAATTAGTAAATTTAAGAAATTCTAAAAATCACTCAACTGCAAGAACACAAATAATGTTTAAGCTATGGGCTATTTGCACAACTACTACCGAATTCTGTCTAATACAGTTCTGTTCTTTCCGATAATAACAATTTCAGCAGCCGTGGCTTTGTTTTGCACTCGCTCTCTGCAGTAACCTACAAAAATTAGAGTGAAGGAAGTACATCATTTATGCAAAAAAGCTAGCGTGACTCCACATAGTAAACTATAGAAAGGTTCTTTGTGATTCTTTGCCTCTGATGCTAACTTTACTGAAGTTGTCAACATTGATATGAAAACTATGAAAGCTTAGCGTGCTTCTGTGGTGGTCTTCTTCTACTGTTTTTGTAAATACATTTGATGTGTGCACATTTTTAGAACAGTTTGTGTTGAAACCAATGAGTGTAACCAATGATGGCAGCCAAACCAGAAAGAAGCTAACTGTAACAATTTCAGAATGGAAATGCTTCATGAGAGTGCAAGAAGTCCATTTAACTGTTACCCTGTGCTTTTAAAACCTGCCTTAAAAATAAAAACCAATATCAAGGACCTCGTCTCCAGCAGAAGAGAGAACTGTGGCGCTAAAACGCTAAAGGTCTGTCCAAGCTTACAATGCACTCTTGGGATAAGAAGTAAAAATGTACTGGCCGACCTCAGTAGCAGTACACAGTTAGATGTTCACAGTTTTACAACAGCACCTTACCCTGATGGGCCTTAAACACAAAATTTGGATTTTGTATAATATTGTGTTAAGACCCCCTTGTGTATGAGTGTGTTTTCTTCCCAGAAGTCTGGTACATGTTGCTGCCACGCCCCCCGTTGTAACCAGCCACATCCACTTGTGACGACCATTGGCCTTTTGCAGCATCCTACTGGTTCCTGTCTAATTAAGACACGCCCACTCATCAAATCATTACACTTCCTATATAAAAACTCTGTTTAGTTAGTTTCTCCTCAGCGTTGCTCACTCGTGCTGATTTTAGTGTTTCTCTTTGGATATTGTTTGGCACCCTGGTATTCTGATCTTTTGAATTATCTATGATGTTTGTTGATCCTAATTTGGCTTTCTTCAGTGATCACTGACATTTTTAATTTGGTTGGTCACTCCTGTTGCCTTTAAGATTGCGCAAATCACATGATTACTCATGGAAACTGAACATCTCTGCAAGGTTTGACCATATTGTAATGAATGGGCAATATACGTAGTATTTTAAGAGTGTGCTCTGTAAATAGTCTGCGAAAACATTTGGCCTATGAATGAAATTCCAAAAAATAATAAACAACAACCAGTCTCAACACAATACAACTATGCCATGTTTAAGAGTTGAGTGACTAAAATTATAAATGTACATTTTCTGAATTAGTTACTTAAATTCACTAATAATTTTGAAAATGAAAATAAATGATTAAATACAAACTTCTGAGCTGACTCCCAGCAACAAAAGCTTGAATTAATTATATACATCTAAAATAACATTTAATTTTATTTTTACAATTTTAAAGGCCTGTAATAAAGATAATAATGGCTTGGATTGGTCATAGGTTGACCAATGGGCAATATAGAGAGGAAGTTAGAGTTCCAAGATGTGAAAGGAGTCACTTGTTTTTACACCCGGGCATCAAAGTGAACATATTGAAATTTGTAAATAAAAAAAAAAATCAATGAACAGCTAGAGTTGACTTCGAAGTATGACAGGAGTAAAGCACTCATGGATGTCAACATGCACTTTTTTTTCAATCGCAACCTCTTGTTTTTGTTGAGTGATGCCTATAATCTACACTCTCCTCTGGTTTCTGTTTAATTCACTTCGAATTCAACTGAAACTATTCATTCAATAGACAAATAATGTGATGTCATTATGGAATCTATTTTATGCATTGTGACATGACAAGAGGTATCACATATTTGCCACTTCTATATTTCACAACTTTATCAAGAGTGCTGGAGTCCTCTACAGGCAATGCTTTCAGATGCACGGCTCACTTCCTGTGAAATGGAGGATGATGCAGTATTTGATAGAACTTTTGAATGAAATCCACTGTTGTAATTGGAGTGCTGTCTTCAGAATGGAACACAGACACTGTCACCTAGCTTGGGTTTATGCACGTTCTTGAAACAGTTTCAAGCTGGCCTGCTGTCTGTATCTTTGGAAGCAGTAAAACAAGAACAGAGTTTCCAAGTAAAGCCTTTCCCAAACAACCTTGTGTTTATTTGATCAGTGTGCACTTTAACACAGTTTCCACGTTTGCTTTTTTTGCCAGCTGTCCTTTGCTTCAGTAAAGTTTGCCAAGGCTGTTCTTTCATGGATTGTTCTTTCACGTCTCTCAAGTGAATGAATATCACTACGTAGTATTTTAAGAGTGTGCTCTGTAAATAGTCTGCGAAAACATTTGGCCTATGAATGAAATTCCAAAAAATAATAAACAACAACCAGTCTCAACACAATACAACTATGCCATGTTTAAGAGTTGAGTGACTAAAATTATAAATGTACATTTTCTGAATTAGTTACTTAAATTCACTAATAATTTTGAAAATGAAAATAAATGATTAAATACAAACTTCTGAGCTGACTCCCAGCAACAAAAGCTTGAATTAATTATATACATATAAAATAACATTTAATTTTATTTTTACAATTTTAAAGGCCTGTAATAAAGATAATAATGGCTTGGATTGGTCATAGGTTGATGCAATATTGCTGGCAACTGGCAAACAAAGCCGCAATAGTTTTTCAACAAACACATAAAGCCGATATAATCACTAAATTGCACCAACACATTTTCTCAGAAAGCGTTTGAGAGAGCAGGCAAATACAAGCTTATATAAAGTTATTTGCTTAACTATTCTGGTCGATTTATATCCAGAAGAGGTCTGCTTGTAAAGTGCAAGAGGTCTCCACGGGGATGGCAGTGCACATGCCCCTCGAACCATCCTGAACATTACTCCAGTGTGTCCTCAATTCTATTTCTGCCGGCCATGCACTCACAGCGTGAACACAGGCTGACTGCCCTCATACAGCTCAGCACAACTTGTTCAACACCAATACAATAGTCATCTTTAAACTATCAATAAAACCTCAACAAATATCCCAATGCATATGTCAAAAATATACCATCTTCTTGAAACTAGATTCATTCTGCAACTGTACCGGGTGAATAAACCTTTTCTGTGCCAACTTAAACTGCTTTGGAAACATTTGAAAGATTGTGAAATGTTCTCTGATTCACATGTTACGCTTGCATCCTCTGTTATAGTCCAGAACTTTCCTGCAGTAGAGGCTGTTCAAGAGCTGACCACAGAACACTTGGGTAATGAAGGTGCTGTATGTAAGAAATGTAACACAATTAATGATAAAAGTGTAATCTTTTCAAGCACTGATATCACCATGTAGTAGTCATACAGCCGAAAATTCACAGTGAAACTGTTACAGCCCTGCCTTTCAATCATCTGAGTCCTCTTTTAGTTTTTTTTTTTTACACAATTTGGAAGGTGCATAAGTGAATCCATGCTTTTTAAAATTTTAACTAATCATGTAAAAATCTGCTGAAGCAAAAATCACAAGTAGCTTGTGAAAATTTGTACTGAGTAAAAGAGTTCAGGTGTGTGAAGTGTGGTTAAAAAAAGATTTAAAAAATATTATTTATTTATTTTTATTTGAACATATTTACAACTTAGAGGTACATGAAATAACTATTGAAAATAATAAAGGCTAAAACGTTTTTGGGTACTGAATAATAAGTACTGAGACCCTTGCTGATTAGAATTTTAAAAAATTGTCCTAAAAATCCTGACATTAAATTTTTAAAATCAGAAATTGAGTGATTGGCTAATAATTATCAACATGATCTGAGATGTACAACATTATAAACGTCAAACTATGAGTCCAAAACAGAATATGTAAATAGATTGGATTAAATCTTGGCAAGAATTGGAGTTAATTTCAAAACATTAAAAGTTATTAAAGGCGTGGCTGAGCCACAGCTAGGATGAGACTAAATGGGAAGGGGTAATAGACTGAAGAAAACTTTTAAACATTGCACACGTTTGAAGTCAAGTTTCTTTACAAAGTTCTGTCAACTTTTCCAATCGGAGTTTTACTACAGAACGTAGTAATATAATAGAAAAGTCTGTATTCAAGTCAAGAATACAATTTTATATGCAGAGAAATACTTCACTTCAAATAATATGTCCTCAAGTAAAAGCAGAAGTAGATCTTTTAAAAACTTTATTGTATACGAATTACAGCAGGTAGAGAAATATAATTCTCTATTGGCTACCTTTGTATAAAACAACAAATAATGGGTTTGGATCAGCATTTCAGCAGCGCCTGTTTTTTTCCCTGACAAATGCAGTTATGGTGCTTTGCTGATGTTGCTGGAGAGCAAAAATGAGCTCAGATGAGCTGAACTAAGACACCAAAACTGAACTGAGCCGTTACGTCTCCTATGAACTAAGTGTCTTTGACTGAACTGCGTTGTTTTAAGCTCTAAACAGATTAAAAGGACTGTCCAGAGACACTGAATGTCAGTTAGCATTACAATGTCAACTGTACATTAGTTCCATGAATACTTATTAATTATTACAATTAATAACAAACATATCCCTATATGTTAGTCCCATCTCAGATGTCCTTCTCTCAAGTAACGTGTGGAGCAGCTCATCATCTGTAATGGGATTGTGATTAAAACAGGGAATATGAGAGAATGAAAATGAATCCCTACACGTATTTAAGTTTGTTTAACACATGTTCATTACAGATTTGACAAAGTTTGTAAAATATAAAAATCATTTTGGGTCTGTTTGTTGATAGGACAGTTGATGGACAGGAAGTAAAGTGGAAGAGAGATGATGAGGTGCTGGAAGAGAGATCAAACTCTCAACCAAAGCATTTTTCTTAACAGACTAACTGTAAACTATTTCATTACGTAGTTTAGTTTAATTTAAACTATTTACCTTTTCATCATATTTAATCATTTAATTATGGCAGTGTTTTTGTATTTTATCCATATTTTAGTCTAGCACAGGTGACTTTACCATAATATACATTTTGAACATTTAAAGCAAAAATCACAAAGAAGCAGTTTTATAATAAACTTTTCTCTGATTTAGTATGATAAAAACATGAAACAGAAGCTCCCATCAAAACTTAAAATTGATCTACATTTCTTAGAAGTTTCTATCATTTCAAATTCTAGACCAATCAATTAAGGCAAATTTCAAGAGTGCAAATTTTGCTGTCAGTCAAACATTATGTATTGCAATGTTTATATTTACACAGAAAACTTTCCTTTCAGCATAATATTGAACAAGAGGTCGATTCCAGTTTTTGTTTATTGTTCTATTTAGAGGATCATTATAGTCTTCTAGAGAAGGTATGAGTCCACCAGTTGAAACAACAAAGCAAAGCAAAGCAAAGCAAAGCAAAAAAAAAAAAAACCCATCTTAACTGCCAACTTATTGCACAAGAGATTAAGATGTCTAGTGAAATAAACATTTTCGTCTATTGTATTATGCTAGCATGCTGACAAACAAATATTAATGATAAATATTAAATGCAATTATATAATATTAACATTGAGTATTTTTTACTCTATCCAGAGAAGGACCAAAAACATTGAATAGAGTTAACTTTAATCTCAGGATTTTGCTGCGTACTGAATGGAAACGGAACTTTTTCAATAGAAGCACATGACTGATGTAAAAAAGTCAATGAAGAATAAAAAAAGGGCAACAGTATCCAGAAAGTTTTTACATGTTCTGTGACAATGTTTAAAAACTAAATTACAAACTGACACGTGCCACCCCCTTCTGGCTCCTACATGTCATTGCAGCTCTCAGCGGTCCACTCCATCACATATGCAGTCCCAAAGTTCTCCAGGATATTCAAGAGTTTACAGAAATCTGGCCGCTCCTCCGCTGAATCTTTCCAGCACATCAGCATTAGCTCGTAGACGTGGGATGGACAACGGGGGGGTGCGGGCATCCTGTACCCCGACATGATCACATTGAACACATCCTGATTTGACATGGCTGTAAAAAAAACTCAAATTAGCCCCATCAACATGTTACAATGGAAGATAAATGAATGCAGTGCAAACCTGGATATGGCATGCCTCCGTAAGAGAACATTTCATACAGCAGCACTCCAAACGACCAAACATCAGATTTGTTGGAGAACCTTCCATGGCTGATGGCCTCAGGAGACGTCCACTTGTATGGGATCTTCTTATCCTCTGAGGAGTAAATAGGCTCCTGTCAAACAAAAAACAGCTAAAGTTTATTGTTTTCAAGCGGAACGGATCAGTCTACTGAAAGGTCATCATATTTACTTTGACTATTCGAGCTAGACCAAAATCAGCCACTTTGCAGAGATAGTTTGGTCCCACTAGAACGTTCCGAGCAGCCAGATCTCTGTGGATGCTGTTCTGCTCTTCGAGGTAGGCCATGCCATCAGCTACCTGAGTAGCCATTTCTACAAGCACGTGCGCTTCCAGGTCCTTGCCCTCTTCACCTGTATGGGGAAAATCACAGGCATTGAGTCTCATCTCCATACAAAGGTTTAGTGTATATGGGAAAGTATATCTAGAAATTTCATGAATACTCAAAAGAAAATCTGCTTGTTAGTAATGAGCACTTCATTTTGAAAATATTTGTGAATACTTTTAGCTCGTTATTTTGAAATTTTGATGTAATCAAACCTTGATGGTCCTATCTCCATGTTTACAGTAAAAACAAGGAAATTATTGGTAAGCATTCTGGAAGTCAAAGTCACATCAAGGAAATTGCATTATTCTTATTTATGTGAGAAAAAAACGTCCACAAATACATTGAATGGTATTCCTGTAGTTACTTTTTAAATTTGATAACTGTACAACAATTTTGTCTTGAAAAGTCAAAATCGTGTAAACATCAAACTCACCCCAATATAACAATTAGCATTTAAGAACTTTTAAATCTAATCTCATGCTAAAGTTTTATGAAACTCTTTCTGCAGCTGATTGGCACTCATTGACCCTGCATACCTTTAATTTGAAAAATATTTTTGCTCACCTAAAATTCTCAGTGTCTAGTTTCTTGCAGCACCTGTTCAGACATTTCACTAGTGCTTCTTTTACAATCATAGAATCCTGTAGTATACTGTAGTCTACTTTTAAATCATCCAGTAGGTTCTTCGCTGGGTTCTTCAGACCTCACAATGTGTGTAAAACTCGTCTCTATTAAGAAAAATGTAAGACAGACTTGATTTCACAGTAAACAAAAGAATTTCTGACCTCTGAGAAAATTGAGCAGGTTTCCCTTTTCCATAAGCTCGGTGATGATGTAGAAGGGGGCGGAGCTTGTGCAGACAGCGAAGAGTGTGATGAGATGTCTGTGCCTCAGCTTTTTTAATATTTGAGTTTCCATGATGAACTCCCTGTGATTGAGGGACTCTAGAAAGAGAAGAGAAGAGGAGATAAAGGAGTAGATAAAAGCATGAAAACTATGTTTGTTATGCCAACACATCAAGCAAATAATGGAAGGGAAACTGTTGCAAACGGACTGCTAAATTAAGCTTCTGCTCACATTGCTCCAGCCCTCACAGTCACCAAACCAGAAACACAACATTTCTCACATTCGCACTGATGCTGAAAAAGACACGTCAGAAGAATTCAATTTTGAAGAGGGAAGGAATTAAAATACGAAAGCAACTATCTGTGAATGTCTCCTGAAGCTGCAAGGAGTAGTACTCTGTAGTTTCACATCCCTACCATTGTTTTTGAGGATTTTAATGGCCACATTGACCATGCCTTTCCATTTCCCACGATAAACATCTGCAAAGAATCCTTTGCCCAGCTCCTCTTCCAAAGTGAACTCTTCTTTGGGTAACTCCCACTCGTCAACAGTTTGGTGGGACAGGTCCTGTGGTTTTGGCTCAGGCTAACAGTATTAAAAACACACAAACAGACAATATAAGGTAAAATGACGTGTTATACAAGCATACACGCTCAAAACCAATATCTTATTTAATATAACAGGTGTCCACAGCCCCCACAAATGACTTTTGTAATTGAAATTAACATTCTATTTATCATGAGTAGCATATGCTAAGTAGCAATGTGGACATACCATACCAAGTTTTTTCAACGCAACTTTGGCTAAAAGACTGATGGGTTTTTTTTTTTTTTTTTTTTTTGTGATTTGATTGGTTGAATTTGTCCGGATTTCCACGAGAAGTTTGATTTGCATTTGTATTCGTTCCGCTCGGAAACTAAGTTCAGCTGTAAGATTGAGAAAAGATGGTTTTACTAGCTGTGTGCCCTCTTGATTCGATTATAGAATATTGTTGTTCTATTCTTGTAACATTGCGTTATTTCTTGTCTTTGGTGACTTTTTTTCCAGGCTATTTTGTTTGAATGTCGGTCAGTTGATGTGGTGACATCTTCATGCTACGAAACATGACATGCGATTGGTTGTTCGTAATGTCAGTCAAACGATCTCATGGCTGGGTCTTGACCCAAAAAAAAGCTGCCAAAACCCTCAGACCTTCCCTTCCCTGAAGGTCTGGCAACAGGTTACTCTCAGCTACTTATCTCTCAAATTTCCCAAGTTAACTTCACTACTAATATTATGAATTATATACTTCTGTATCTGTATATATGTATATACTTTCTCTGTTTCTAAGAGCTTTACCCAAATTAGTTCAGCAAAACTTTCCTTGAAGATTCCACCTGTCAGGTATTGTTTTCTTGTTGTCCTGTAAGCGTTTTTACATCAACAGTAGCAGCACAATGTGAGCATCTCTGGTGTATTCTACAGTGGCCTATTAGGCATCTGGAATTTAACACTTGATCCCTTCTTGTTACGGGAAAACTCAGATTTGTTCCATCCACCTGGAAGATTTCATGCAACCTATTCTCTTTTCATTTCATTCCCTCTCTTCTTAGCTGTTTTATTACATGCTTCTCTCTTGTTTCCTTTGACACCTTTGTGTCCAGGGACTAAACAAAAGACGATCCTATATCAATCTTTCAATAGTGGGTTTGCTGTGAGGGCTATCTCTGTGATGGGTGTATAGCTTTCATGTGGTCCATTTCATAACTTTGTTTATTTGAAGGAAATGCAAAAGTTGAAATATGAAGCAAGATTTTCATACTTTTATTTCATACACGTGTTTGTCATTTTGCATCATTCTTCAATATTTCTATGACTTATAAGTGGCTGAAAATATAATTCCAGAAAAATGTATAATCAAGTCTCATAATGGGAGTTAATATGAGAGTGAGCAAACGTTAGTACAGAAGATAGCTTACTTTATTCAATAATAGCTGTAATAACTATGCTAAAGCATTTATTGAAATAAGATTAAATATTGTAATGATAAACAATATTTACAAAAATATTAATAACAATTTCTAGTAAATTATTTAGGAAATAATTTAGTCATTTGATCAAGTTTTCAGCCAATAAGTAATGTAAAACTTAAAAAATACCCCAAAATACCCAACAGATTTACATGAATCTTTTGCTATACAGATCAGTGTGTGAAAAAATACAAATCGATTTTCACTGAATTATGTTCTTTTGTGTCTTCTACATGTTCTAAAGCAAGGAAACATGTTTGCGCAATTGCAGTAAAGATGGTGCAATATTTGGGAATTCTTCTTACATATTGAGGATTTCCAACAACATGAGTTATGTTATTGTTAATTACTGTTAAACCAAATAAACCAAGAAGTTTAAACCAATCGTATATAACTTTTGAAACTTTTTCTAATTTTATGTAATTTGGAAAATGTAAAGTAAAGCTGAATTAGAATTGTTTATAAGTCTGAGGATGTGTTCCAAAAAAAAAGTATAATAGTGTTGTTTAAAAGAACAACTGCAATCTGCACGTATTTGTTACCTGTTTAAGACTTTTTTCAGTTCCGTTTCTTTCACTCACCCGTATACAGGGCTGTGTGAGACGGGGACCGGTGTTCAGGGAGTTCCTCCTGTAGTGATCCACCAGCTTCTCCAGACTTGGAAATATTTCACTGTGGTCCATATAGAAACCTCCGGTCTGATTCTGATGAATCATGATATGTGTCACTTCCCGATCGCTGATTAATACTGGCACAGAAAAAGCAAAGAGAGAGAAAAAGAAGACATTCGCTAATATCAATGTAGCAAAATATTACTTGTTAATGCATGAAAAGAAGTCAACAAAGCAGCTTCATAAGGAGCAACGAGTATCATATTACTAAAAAAATGTGTAAAATTAATATTAGATTGGAGAATTGAATTACAACATACAGTTGATTTAAGAGCAATAGAGTTCCTTTTGAAATCAGGATCTATAATTATTATGTTTAATATGTTGTTTTGTGGGTGGGCAGGATAAAGTTTGGAAGAGTGAGTTGTAATCATTAACACATAATAAAATTCTAATTGGTGGGTGTTTATTAACATATTTAAATAGTAATAGTCCACCAAAACATCCTAACAAGCAACATTAAACTCAAAGTGAGCACTAAAAACCACACCACAAGTCAAACATAAGTCAGCCCATGTAACTTAAAAGCAGCACATAACAGAACGTCTTTAAAATAGTTTTTACAGTATACAGTAGTGGCCTGCACTCTATGCATAGGATGACCCTTCCAAAGCTTTGGCGATGCCACTGAGAAGGCCCTATCCCTCTGCTTGAGTTTAGCTCTGGGTGCTTTCAAGAGGAACTGGTCTGATGACCTGAGTGCTCTTACAGGCTGTTAAACTCAGCAGTCATGCAGTTTGTTGTATGAAGCACAAACAGTTCTACTTCTGTACATACCTGATAACACACACCCGATGTTATCCTTTTCACTGTGTCGCACTAGGAAAGCACCAACATCGTTTCCTGGAGCCAAGAGCAAATTCTGGGTCTCAAATCGGTTCAGGGTTCCAAAATACCAGCTAAAAGATACCAATGATCAGAATTATGCATCTTGCAGAATAACACTTGTTCTAACAGACATTCAGCACATCAGATTTTAATGAATCAAAGACAACCTTAATGGTGGAATTCTTTATGTGAAAGTGAACAGCTATAAAATCTGCTCTTGTAGCACAATTCAACCCCCAAACCCTAATTAATATAAAGATATTCTCAAATGAATCCTGATGAGGAACATGTGTAAAGTTAAAATCATTTAAAGAGCCTGCCTCATGAGTGAAGAGCAAGCAGTGCTTCCAATAAAGCAGGTGGCTACTTTGAGGAACCAAGCACGTTTTTTATAGATATTAAACATCTAACTAATTTAAATGCAGTTGCTACAATTTTTTTTACACAGGCCTGGAGTGGATTAACAGTTAAAAATCCAGTTCTTGTTTTATATTTATGCCATTTAGTCACTGCTTGTTTTTCCTGACATTGCAGGTGTTTTAAAGAGTGATTTTTGTAAAAAATATATATTATATTTATTCTTTAACATTAAAAAAATAATTATTGGATATTTGTTTCACAGAAATTAACAAAAATGTATTTTAAACATAGCTAGTATGTTTTGATTCTTCAAGTCTTAAGAAGAAAATGTCAAATTTGACTAAAACTAAGGAAATAATTCAGGTCTGAAGGGGTTAAGTTTGCTATATAATTTTAATGTTTTCTTTCTGCATTTTTTACAGAGAACTTTGTTGAGCTGTAGCTCAAACTGGTAACTCGTAGAACCTTCAAACTCACAGCACATAAGTAACTCATCACTCTATCAATAACATGGTGAAAAAGGTGCAAAAATATTTAAACCCTGGGACCTCAACGAGGTCAAAGGTCACCCTTAACGTGATATTGTCACTGGAAATGAATGTGTAAGGGTACCACAATATTTTAAACACAAAACAAGTTAAAGACACAGGAGTTGGGTTATGTTTCTCATGGTTGGAAGTTGGAGTTTTTTAATGTTACCAACACTTAGCAACCAGACTGTTTACTCTAGCAACCATTTTCAAAGATCTAAATCTCATCTTGGGAAAATAGTTAAGATATGCGGTTGGTTTATTGACAAAGAAGGAAGAACATTCTATCACTGACTTTTGCTAGCAATATGATATTTTGTGTCTTATTTCAGCATCAAACAGTTTTATAACTGATGTTAGCTTTAAAAAGTTTCATGCTTCGAACTTTCCCCATCTGGGTAAAGATTGACCAAACTTTCTCAAGTCAACATAAAATCTAGTTTGTTTTTATAAAGCTATACTCACGGTTGCTCTTTCACCGTTTGTCTCCGCGCCAGGTAGCTGTGAGGAACGAAGCCCTTTGAGGCCACCTCTCCATTGGAGTCCAGTTTAACGGCGGTCCACCACTCTCCGCGGCGCTCGCAGATGCGAAAGTTCTCTCCGGGCTGGAAGGAGAGCTCGTCTGAGGCGCGAGCCGAGAAGGACCAGAGAGCCGTATAGATTTCACCGCTGCCCTCGGACGCACGGGGCACGTTCGACACATTCCGACTCTGAAGTTCGTCGGCGTCTCTCCGTTCCTCAGCTTCGCTCTTCGGCTTGAAAAGTCTCCGATAAAGTGCCCCCAGGCCGGGGCACGAGCAGCACTCCTCTTTGGACATTACATTTGAGAATCACTCTGTTACTATCACTGTTTCCGTGTCTGGTGGATCGAGCTGCTGCCTGGAATCTCCAGTCACTGACGGACTGAACTCACTCGGATGTGCGTTAAAATGCATAGAAGAATCAAATCTATGAAGTTCCAGAGTTTAGTGATGCATGTCACTTCCTGACATTTGAGGCCATGTTTGAGAAGTGTCATCACCTCTCAAAGTTCTCAAGTTTGAGAGAGAGAGCTAGAGATAGAGAGAGAGAGATGCATGCACAGGGAGGGGCAGACACCAGTATTTAGAGATCTTCTCAGGTATGTGTATGTAAGACAGGTTAGGACAGAACACTTCTCAGACATGGCCTCAAATTTCAGGAAGTGATATGAATCACTAAACTCTGGAATTTTATTCTTCTATGAATTTTTAAACCACATTCAATTCTACCACTAACACTTTCTGCAACAATTCATCTCTTCTAAAGCTGCCCTCTACCTCTCCATTGAGTGGAAAAGCATCCTTTTTTGTACCCATCCTCTCCAGAAAAAAAGAAAATAAGATTTTTCCTCATTAATGTCATTTTCCATCCCTTCATTTTCTTGTTGGCTTTCTTCCCTTTGCAATCGCCACAGTGGAATGAACCACCAACTCTTCTGTCATATCTTTTATGCAGCCCTTCCAGCCGCAACTCATTGCTGGGAAACATTCACTCACACACACTCAAACATTATGGACAATCGTATTTACCCAATTGACTCATACCGCATGTCTTTGGACTTGTGGGGGAAACCGCAGCACTCAGAGTAAACCGGGGATCACAGGGGAGAACATGCAAACTCCACACAGAACTGTCAACGACCCAGCCGAGGCTCGAACCAGCGACCTTCTTGCTGTGAGACGACTGTGATGCCCACTGCTCCACCGTGACACCCTAATATCATTTATGCCCTAATTTCATATCCAACAAACCTAAATTGTCACGCCGAAAACCTTTATTTTTAATTTTTAAAAATAAGAAATATTACATCAAAGCTATTTCTAAAAGTAAAAACTAAAAAGCAATGAAACTTTATAACAGCTGGATTCTTTTTGATGCTTTTTTAAATTTACTTTACTTGTTCCACTGACTTCTTGTCTTCTGTTCTTTTCCTTTTGTGACATCCGTTTGTCTTTTAATGGAATAAGTATAATAATGCAATCTCACATTGGAATGTCAAAACACCACAACAAAAAAACCTTCTGGAAGTGACATGATTTAATCCTTGAAGCACATTTCTCAAACAAATATGACCTACTGTTTAATTGACAAACAGACTGGTATTTTCCTTGGAAAAACAAACCCTTTAATAAAAGCACTATAACTTTGTACATGCCTGCAAGCAAAATGTAACAAACTTGTTTGTTGAATCGCAGCATATTCATGATTTCACCTTAGTGGAAAAACAGGCATGACTAGCCCACCGGCTCAAACAACCTTGACCAGTAACCAGCTGAAACCAGTAAGAAGCTGAAACCAGTAACCAGCTGAAACCAGCAACCAGATGAAAACAGCAACCAGCTGAAAACAGCAACCCAGAGCTGGCCAGGCTGGATTTTTCTAGCTGAGCTTTTTCATTTATATGTGAAAAACTTTTGATGACTTCAGGAGATTATCAAAATAATGTGGTGCTAAGCTGTTTCCTCAAATTAACCTAGTGTACTTTTTAAAACTAAGCTTTTAAGTTAGGCCTATTAACCCTAGATTACTTGGTCAAATAACATCAAAGTGAAAATGTTAGTTGTCAAAACTTCGATTTGTGTCAAACTCGATTTGGGTCAAACTCAAACATTTATTATATGTCTGTTTTTGCATTTTATGCAAGTTTCCAAAGCAAACAATGACAAACCACAGCAGTTTTAACTTCACAGATTTTATTCAGACAGCTCTGGAGGAAACAACAACTCCGAGCAAAGCAAAAGCTTTTCCCCTGACCACATCGATGACACCACACCGAAAACTTTAAAATGTCTTAAAACGAGTCTCTCGGCAAAGTGATATGTAAAAGGCAGGATGACCCCACCTGTGCTTTTTTTCCTTTTTTTACATGAAACAAACAGAAAGAAACTTTATCTGCCATATTCTCCATTTTAGGTGGTTCACATATATATTTATAAATATTTATGTTTATCAACACTTCTAAAGAATTCAAATATTCAGCCACGTGTACTGGATTCACCTTTAAATCACGATAAATATATAAAACAAACAAAACACATTAAATAGAAAATACAATGTCATCCGGTTGATATCGGAGAGAGGGAGGACTTGTCAGCTAAGACGTAAAGTAAAAAACACTTGTCCAAAGGGTTCCTGAGGTTTGCATGTTCCCCGTACATCAGACGATTGCACAGCGAATGGCTTTCTGGATCAAAGCGAGGCTTCTGACTGAGGTCAAAGAGCACAGCTCGTTTTATAAGCAAGGTAAATTCATCTTTCCTAAACATGATCTCCATAATCTAACCATTGCATGATTTAGCTTAGGTTTCTCAATGAACTCCAAGAAAGGAGCGTTTGCAGAGATTTTTTGAGCTGATGAGAAGTCCCTCCTCTCTTCTCTTCAACATCTACCATCAGAAGATAAAACCACACCCCTAAAGGCCCTTACACAGAAATCACTTTGCACAGGATGTCAAAACAAAGTAAGCTACAAAAGCAAAATCCTCTTTTCCTCAAAATCCATGAAGGAAAGCAACAGTTTATGAGAAAATAAATACACAAAGGAGGTTTGTGCACAAAAGTGTGCAAAGGCCTTTACGGTGGTTTAAATTCAGGATGCCCCTCGAAGCTCCCCTCAAACAAGATTTGATTTAAAGTAAAAAGCGTATTTTAGGGTGACAGCATGACAAGAGTTAAGGGCT
Organism: Danionella dracula; assembly: GCA_900490495.1. Classification (NCBI taxonomy): domain Eukaryota; kingdom Metazoa; phylum Chordata; class Actinopteri; order Cypriniformes; family Danionidae; genus Danionella; species Danionella dracula. Next base: position 6,510,015 of record UELW01000089.1, read on the forward strand.
TTACAAGGACAGACAAAACTCAACATCAACAAAAATGAAAGCAACAACTACAACAAAAGAAACCCTAAATTCTGTACATGTAAACATCACACACTTCCACTGAGTCAAAACCAGAAAGAAATCATACAAAGCTTCACATTGGTATACAAAGAGAAAACTGAGCCTCAGTTTACAGTTTCTAATAGGTACAAGAGTAAAAACAATACCAGAATCAGAAGAATATTACAAATCACCACAAAATTAAAATCTATCACAGGCAATGGTTGTTACCACGTTTGATTGCAGATTTTAGCTGCACAGTTTAAAAAAATAAACAGCTGTAGCAGTTCATTTCTTGTTTTTTTTTTTCGTTCTCATTTTTTTCAAGTGTCATGTTTGCTAACCGTGGATTCTAAAGGATCCGCCTTTTGAAACAAAGAGTTCATAATAAAAGAAGTCTGAACAACAAGAAAAAAAATAGAATGACATGGTAGTTCTAGTTCACAATCTGATTAAAGTGAGTTCAGATGCATTTATCTTCTTTCATCTAAAAGTCCAACACTAGTTTCTGACATGCTGTAAAGAAAACAACGTTTCAAGCAGAGGGATAAGATCAGAAAATTATGGCTTGAGTGATCAGCTGCATGATTCATGTTTCAGGATGGTCTGGGTGGTTTTAAGGCTCTGTCACATAAACAAACCCAAAGCTTTTACAGGTTTCCTTCGTAAAGTGCTACTATGGTTTTTAACAAGCAATACATTGCAATCGAATGCATTTACAAATCATGTTCATATCAATTCATCTGTTCATTACAGAATATTTTTAAAGATGAGGTAATAAACAGGCCGCAGCCCTAACTTTAATTGATTTGACTTCTGAATCGACTCATTTAGATGTCAAATCCAGATATTCTAAAACTATTGTTAGATGTGTGGGTTTTTTGTATTTTTAAGAGTCATGCGAGTAAAAAAATCTACACTGACTTCATAGCTTTTCAATCTGAATCTGTAAAAAAAAAACAATTGCGTCGAACTATAACTTTTACTTATGTACGTATTTATCGGAATACTTGGTGATATAAAATTTAAGTCAAAAGCTAACCTAAAGAGGATATTTTAATGTGAACACAAATAAATAAACAACACCATCTCTGCATATAGTGCATCTAATTCCATCCTGACAATTTTGTACATGATTTTAGCTTCTTGGCTTGAGATGATACTGTTTATATGAGCTCATTATTTATTATGTGTTAATTAAAATAGTCTGGGATGCAAAAAAAACAGAGCTTTTTAAAAAAACAGTGTCACCTAGTTTTTGGAAGCTCAAATTAAGGCTTTCTGAAAATCCTCCATGATTTTTCTTAACTGAGGTTGGCTTTTATAAGTTTTAAGCAATGTTAACCTTATAAAACATTGGCTTGTATTTTATGAATCACCAAGTGCTATTGTTGCAGGTAAAATGTCTATACCTCTGATGCCTCTATTATGAGCCAGACCTTTCTAGCTGAAGAATGTACAAAAATAAATAAATAAATAAGACATAACTACAAGTAAAAAAGCTTAAATAATGGCAGATGATCAGACTATGGTGTTTGCAGCTCAATAAAAAAGCTCTGCTTCGCAGTATCATGCTTCAGAGTGAGGACACAGTTCAAGCTATGGCTACAAGACTTAAAACTTGAAGGCCCTGTTTTGTCACCACTGGTAAAGGCTTGAGAGTTAGTGTGGGGTCACACACTGCTATGCTGTTTCACGAGGGATCAAGTAACGATTGTTCAGGATTGTCTTTTGCTTTTTTTTAATGTCCATTTGATCAGTGTTAGTGAGAATGAGAACATTCAAGCAGGAGTGCGGCTGGTGTTCCAGAAGTTCGAGTTCCTCTAGATGATGAGACTTAAGTCCACCAATAACTGCTTCTCAAACTCCAGTGTTGTAGCCAGATAAGAAATGATGTCATCGTTGATTCCCTTCCGCAAATAGGTCCTATCTTCCGATCATGCATATACAGTATGTGCCAAAAATCCCTCTGTTTTGATTGGTCCTCGTGAAAATGAAAGTGTCTCAGTCATGAGGTTAGAAAAAAAGAGCAGCAATCACAACTTGTTTGCAATGCAATGCAGCATGGGAAATGCAGTCTATTTTTGTTCTTTGCGTCCTTGAAGTTGACGTCGTCCATGTTTTTCTTTTCCAACTGAGCATTGCTGTGCTGAGGATGGAGGTTTTGCCAAGTCATTTAAGAAAGTGTTTCAAGCGTTCCACCTAGCTTCATTTGCATAATTTCCAACAATCCCAGCCAATAATATTTCAGCATCTTCTTTTTTTTCTTACCAATTGTGGTATCTTTCAGATGTGTGTATGTAAGCATGTGTGTGAATGAGGATGGATTTATAAAACTGTATATATGTACAAAAGACATTTGTTAATGTGCTTATGATTGAAAATGACTTTCCAGATAATGACACACACACGCAGACGCACACGCACACACACACACACACACATTTATAATCTACATTGCACCTTCTGCCCACACCTCATCTTTCAACAGATTGAAGAGACCCTCTTGGATCTGGTCTGTATCTATAACTGAATCAGGAGTGCAGCTGCAGCATGGATACGTCAATGATAAACTCAATTTTACATGATGCCACTGATGCACAAACATCTATTCTGACAGAAAAGGATGTGCCACAGTGTAGGCACTTCAGGCAGATGACGACATCACTTTGGATTTTTAAAGGAGGGAGAAGTCCTTACCGATCCATTTTCTTGTTTTCAATTGTGAAATTTCTGGACTCTTATGGGCTCTTTGTGATTGTGCTCAGTGCAAGATTCCTGCAATGGCGGTTGGATTACAGATACTTAGTAATATCTGAATATTTAGAATATTTCACAATCAATCGGAACAAGTTTCAGCCCTAGCGAACTCAATGGTAAGGACGTTGGATGAAGACACAATCATGAACATGAGCCATCACAAGAAACATGACAGAAAGAGCCAATATAGGCAGAGTTTTGGGGTGCCACAGTGTTCTTTAGAGATTCTTCATTTTGATTTGCTTTTATTACTAATGATGTGTAATCACCGAGCACAAAATACCTTTAACACAATTTTTTTTGGTTCCTGTTTGTTCATTTTCAGTGTGCATGTCTCAGGAAAGCTTCATGCTCACCAGGTTGGTTTTCACTTGTTCTAAACAATAGGATTTTTTTGGGTCTATTGGGGATATGCAGAATAATGTATAAAATGTTTGTGCACCTATTAAATCAATCTGTACTTTTCTACGCAAGAACGTTTCTTATATTCAGAATCATGTTTATCATACAGCTCTTTGTGTTCCATCACAAAAGGCAATAAGAAGTTCCACATTCATTTTTCTTCGATGCATTTTTTTTATCTTTTGGAATGTGTGCTCACCAAGACAGTTTTATGCTTGAGCAGATCGAAGTTTTCTGTAACTTCAACAGGTCCACTAATGTTACCTGAGGCGGCACCTCAAAAACCAAACGTAAACTCATATCCTGAGGTGTTTCTTTTTTTTACTGATGCTTTTACAGCTGCTGTTTTACAAGCTGGTATACATGCTCACATTGTCTAAATCTGTTCAGTAATGAAGCTTTCTGATGTGAAAAGACTGTTACATTAGCAGATATTTCAACCTAATATAACAAAACATTTTAATTAATAAAATGTACTTGCATAACTTAATTTGCTTAAATTTTAAGTGAGCTACCAAATGATTTCAAAGAACTTTTAAAAACTAGTCTGATTATTAATATATTTAATTAGGCTGAATATTAGTCTAATTATTAATATATTTAATTTAGCATGAGGTAGTTTTCTAATAAGAACTGGACATTTTTGCAAAGAACCTTTTCTATTTGTGTATCCGAATATACATATGTTGATAGCATATTTAGAAATAAAAAAACTGAAATACAATATAAATTTTTTTAAGTGCAAGAATGTCAATATATCTCACAGAAAATTACATAGTGTATGTTGCTTCTAAAGCTGCCAAAGGCTGTTTTGTTATACTGTGTTTTTTTGTCAATTAAATTTCAATGCCAATGAACATGAAATATACTCTTGTCTGATTATGGACTTTAGCTCCCCTGTGATGCTAAACTCTGCCTATAGGCTTAAACGCACATAGGGTAACGCACACCGCTACATGTTTCTTCTGTTGTAGTGTGCAAGTATGTCCATGTGGGTGAGAGAGAGAGAGAGAGAGAGAGAGAGAGAGAGAGGAAGGCGGCACAGGCCTGTGAGTGCTTCTCAGTTCTGCTGCAGGATGAGGTTCTCCAGCTCATCAGCCGAGCGCAGAAGGAAGGCAGCTGACTCCCGATAGCCAGCAATCAGTTGCCGGACAGCGGTTACCTCAGGTGGGCTGAGCTGGGCAGATGCCCCTCCACCTCCCCCACCCTGACCATGACTGTTGGAACTGGAGGAGGATGTGCTATTGGGAGCCAGTGATTTCATACTCAGATCAGTGGGACCTACAATGAAACAAAGATTTGGTATTAAACTTTAAAAGTGGTTTCTAACAGCTAAAACAATCACAGTCAGTACAAATGATGCTCAGCTGTATTCTTCATAATGGACATTTAGGTGTTAATAAAAAATATGCAAGAATTAAATGGTTAATTAACGAAGCTACAGTGGACACAATGGTTCTGTATTTACTAACCATTGGTTTGTGATGTTCCATTGTTTTGGAGATTGTTTCCAAGCGTTCCATATCCACGGAATGTGTAATTAAGTCCACCATTGGTGTAGAGTTGGTCCTGGGAGTAGGCAGCCGCAGCCAGAGAGAAGCCTGAGTGGGTCAAAGCAGCCGGATCTCTGGAATTCTGCTTGTCTGCTGTGACAGACTCGTCCTGAACAGAAGGAATCTTATCAAGTAAAAAGATTTTCAAGCTGATCAATCAATGCAGGTGTTCACTCACTTGGGCCTGATAGATGTCGAGTCGCATCCGCTTGGCAGCGTTACGTGTTTCGCTCTCACAGGCTGCGGCCAGGATATTCTCAGCCATGGCGGAGGTAAGGTGGGGGGGTGTGGGCCGCGACTGCAGGATCAGAAAACCGTTTTTATTCATAGCAATGCCCTAACTTCTAATTTCATAAGCTGCGGGTAAATAAATGTTTGTTGTACTTAAATGAATAAGGCTTAATAAGTTGATAGCAAATGTCAATCATTGATCATGTTTAGTGTTTTTAATCATTTAGCTTTTTTTTTCAGTTTCAAATCATTGTTTGATGTATGTAAAAGCGGTCACATACTGCAACACAGAGCATCATGTAATTTTTCAGAAACAAGCCCATCTTTCTGTTAATCAGCATTTTTGCTTGTCATTGTCATTTGCATTCACAGTTAAACCAGTAAAATAACACTACATGACATTACTTTGACTTAAGATTATACAGAACTAAAAAATTTAAAATTTCTTAAAACCCTGGGTTACAATAAGTCAATGACTCCATCAGCCACTAGAGGACACTAGTGTGCTAGTAAATGCTGTGTAGCACACACAAGTGCAGTTATGGGTTCAAATGCACACCACAAGCTCATGTCTGTTTGTGAATTTGTGGCTTCCTTACCTCAAAGCCACCTTTCTTCATGCGGCGACAGGATTTGAGGTAGGTTCGGATACGTTTGCGAGAGCGTTCCTGGAACTCTGGGAACTGCCGGCTACAAGACTCAATGATGGCCTGGATTTTTTCTTTGGGCTGCTTTGAAATGGGAACCATCCGGTCCAGGTTCTCATCCACAAACAACCGTACAAACATCTAAAAAGAATATGGTCACATAACAGATTTGAATGCAAATTTGTAAAGTTGTTTGCTGTTACTTATTTCCTTGTAATTGTTCAGTAGCTGCATTTGTTATAGTTTATTTTTACTTTAATACAAGTAGGGCAATGAAGCTTTCAAGACTCAATCAAATAATCTGCAAACCTAAATACTACCCTTATAAGGCTTTTCAAGGTTTCTGCAGGTTTAATAAGGTCAAACTTAAGACTTTTAAAGACCTATAAAATAGAATCAAAAACACATACACAACTTTTATTTTGCATAATAAGCAGCTTGTGTCATATACATTGTGACTTTTTTTTTTTACTCCAAAGCATGTTAAAGTTGCGCATCAATGAACATTTCCTCAATCTCTGGCAGCTTTTACAATCACATTTATGATTTTTAACATTTATGATTCTTATGTCAATATCTGGCAACCCTAACAATCGCCTTAAAGATTTTGAGTGTCATTTTCTCAAACTCCGGCAATCCTAACCATCACTTTTACATATAGTGATACATTTTCTGTTCATAAAGTTTTCAAGTTTATAAATACCCTAATTCAAGCCAGCATGACATTACAGAATAAGACAAACATGCATTTAAAATATATTTGATATATTTGGTAATGGTGTTTCTCAAAGGTAGACTTAAAATTTGAAAATCACCAAAACAAAGATGTCATCTATTTTGCTTGCTCTTGCTGATTGGCTAAGAGTTTGTTTTGGTTCTGATAGGACCAACCCTCAACTATGTTTTTCTCTGTCCCACCTATAAAACTTAACTAATAGAAAAGTGGAATAAAACACAAATTGAATGTAAATCATGTGACTCGATTAGTAAGGTTCCAGTCACTTACATTAAAAGCTTTAAGTCTTTCAGGGTCCAGACCCTCTGCGTCATTTATTTTATCACTGTCGTCATGTTCATCATGATCATCGTCATCTTCATCTATGACCTGAGCGCGCCCTGGGGTCATATCCTCCCCGCACGTGCTCAGTTCTGTCTTCACAGAGTCATAGCTTCCTGAGCTGTACTGAGGGGACTGCAAAACACACATCATGGAAAAAAGTCAAAACTGAAACCATCAAACGCATTAACATTATGTTACATCAATAAATTTATACCTTGCTACCGTATCAGTTTTCACAGGGAATTTCCTGTTGGGGTCAGATGCATAGGCTGCAAGTGTCACCCCAGGCAGTATTCTATCGCTCAGGTTGACCGGCTGCTGTCCTTCCTGTGAGGAAGTGGAGGATGAAGAGGTGCTGAAGTCCAGAGGCGCTGCTGCACCATTACCATTCACCTCTGCGTATTGAACCAGCCCCTCGGATGCAGGAACTCCTCCTGTCGCCATGGCAGCACCACCAGGCGGAGTCAGTGCAGGGAGACCGTTAACCGCGCTTCCATTCTCTGAAGAGGAATCATCTAAAAAAAAAGAAGAGAGAGAGAGAGCATCATAAAAAAAGGTTCTGTAGGTATGAAGGATCAGGAAGTCACACACATGTTAGTGTATGTCTAAGTGGGATGATGAGCGTGTTGCTTGAAAGTGTTTGTGTGTGTATGTGTGAGAACAACATTAGGGTCAACTGTCAAAAGCAATGGAGGGAGGAAGAGGTGAAGAGGGAGCCAGCTGGGATGAGGGGAATGGGATGGGTGCGGGGATTTTACCACAGTGAGGAGCAAAGGGGAGGAAGTATCCGGAAGAAAGCTTAGAGTGGGGGAAGGGGGGAAAAACATGTATTCATTTAGTTTAAAAAATAATAATATTATTATGCAATACCATCAAAATCACCAGATGGTTTTTGGCATCTAGAGGTATGTTAGGAACTAATGACTAAAAACAACAAAAATGGAGTGATGCTTTCTGATGGTGGACATGCACTGTGTGTCTGTTAACAGAAAAGTAGCCTGCCTTGAGTCAAAGGAGGCATCCATTAGTGCATTTATATAGAGTACTGGATGGAAAAGGCCTCATTATTTTGGAAAACACTAGCAGGGGATCATAAACAGATCCCATAACAACCCCACCAGACAGAGTAGATGGAAATCAGGGGCAGCACTGATGGCCATACAAAACAGTGTCTAAAAGAGAAGATACTTGTTAGCTGAAAAAATGTTTCACAAAAAATTAATAATGCCACTTGCTGCATAGTCACTTATAATAGCAAGAGTCTTCTTAAAAGGTAAGGATTTTGATATACTTTGGTCTGTGTTTGAAAGATTGTGTTAAATGTTTGAAACAGATTTGTTCAAAGAATTGCAAAGAATTCCAAAGGAGCAGTGGTCAGGAGGTCATTTGCACAAAAATTTAAGCAACACATGAAATAGAAAGAATAACTGACAAGAAAAACAGAAATGACTTGCTGTATTTTGATCATGGACATTTTTAACAGCTTAGGTTTATTTTGTTGTGAGTTTATGTGATGGGTTGCTGTTTTTTTGTTTGTGTGATGGGCATTTGCAGCAGCTTTATGGTTTATTTTGTTGTGAGTTTATGTGATGGGTTGCTGTTTTTTGTTTAGGTGATGGGTATTTGTAACAGCTTTATGGTTTATTTTGTTGTGAGTTTATGTGATGGGTTGCTGTTTTTTGTTTAGGTGATGGGTATTTGTAACAGCTTTATGGTTTATTTTGTCGTGAGTTTATGCAATCGGTTGCTGTTTTTTTTGTGTGATGGGCAATTATAGCAGCTTTGTGGTTTATTTTGTTGTGAGTTTATGTGATGGGTTGCTGTTTTTTGTTTGTGTGATGGGCAATTGTAGCAGTTGCAAGGTTTATTTTGTTGTGAGTTTATGTGATGGGTTGCTGTTTTTTGTTTAGGTGATGGCCATTTGTAACAGCTTTGTGGTTTATTTTGTTGTGAGTTTATGTGATGAGTTTCTGTTTTTTGTTTGTGTGATGGGTATTTGTAACAGCTTTATGGGTTATTTTGTTGTGAGTTTATTTGATGAGTTTCTGTTTTTTGTTTGTGTGAAGGGCAATTGCAACAGCTTTATGGTTTATTTTGTTGTGAGTTTATGCAATTGGTTGCTGTTTTTTATTGTGTGAAGGGCAATTGTAGCAGCTTTGTGGTTTATTTTTTTGTGAATTTATGTGATGGGTTGCTGTTTTTTGTTTATGTGATGGCCATTTGTAACAGCTTTATGGTTTATTTTGTTGTGAGTTTGTGTGATAGGTTGCTGTTCTGTTGTTTGTGTGAAGGGCATTTGTAACAGCTTTTTGGTTTATTTTGTTGTGAGTTTATGTGATGGGCTGCTGTTTTTGTTTGTGTTCATGATGTAAATTAAATACTACTAACCAAATCAAACTAATTAAAGTTTCCCACTTTTGACACAGCGACTCTACATGAAATGGGTTGTCTACCTCTGAAGTAAACTGTATATCACCAAACTACTCTTTAATTGTATCAGTTGCCTCTTATTGTCTGAGACACACTCATATAGTTAGATGTGCTATTAAAGATGCAAGGGCATCTTTAGTTATTCTCAATCAGTGAACTATGTTATTCAAAGGATTCGTATTGAATCAAACGGGTATGCTTAAAAATACCATCAGCTTTGCAATTCCTTCTGTTACGCCTACAGCGCTACAAAATGTTCTAATTTTATACAGCTGGGATGATTCATCAATTTACACCCCAAAAAAACTATGAATAACTGTACATTGTTATTTCAATAATAAACATAAAAAAATTTAGGGAGGAGGAGGAGAGGGGTAATCTTTCTGATCAGAACTCTGACAGTGATTCCTAAAGCGCCATCATCCCTCTTTAGGATAATTCCCAGAGGGACCTCTCCAGCTGCCCATCAAGAGCAAGGTACACTGAGCATGTGCATGGCCCTTTAGTCACTTTCTCATTTGCAGTGGAGTATGCAGACACGTGCCTCTTTCTCTCTCTGAGTATATGTGTATTTGGTCGAGCTGGTCCCTGTTGCCCCTCAGAGCAAGATTACACAGGATTAGCCCACAAAGAAGCAACCCAAGCTGCTTCCTCTCTCTCTACCACCCAGTAAGACCATCCACTGTCCCAGCAGCCATTTTAAAAACCATCTCCAATGTCCCCTCCCCCTGCCCCATTCATGCACCACTCCTGCCCCCCTGCAGCATGCTGGATTAGAGACAAGACAAGAGGGAGAGAGTGCTGGAGAAAGGAAGGACATTTTTCAATTAAAAAAGGAAGCAGGGTCAACGAGCCTCGAGACTGGAGGTTTTTACCCTCATCCAAGTATTTGGGAGATCAAGTCAAAAAGTATAGTATTCGGTTAACAAGGGTATATTTGGGTCATTTATCACAAAATGGAATTTACAGGCTTATTTTTGGATTGATCATGAAATCATTCAGGGAAAAAATAGACAATGTTTAATTGCGTTAGAATTATTTAGGTTAGTTAATTATTTTAAATTGTGTTGTCATGACCATGTTTTACTATTGAGTAAAGTTTTTGCCTTGTTTCTAAGAGGTATCCTTTTTATTATAAGACTTGAATGTGTTTTTACAGGGTCAACAGAAGTAATAGAGTGAATGGTTATTATTAATTCATATTTAATATGATTTTTCACTCTGAATGTTTTATCATTCTTTTAAAATTCTTTTATAAAGCCATTAAAACCTGAAATGGGTAAAAAGAGTTTTAAAAGTAAATAAGTAATTCAAGTTGTGAACAACAACTCAAAATTGTTAAAAAATAATACATTTATAAAAAGCTAATTACAAAATTAAAAAGCATTTATCACTTTTTCTGAAATGGTAAATTTTTTATGGGTGTATTTGTGTAAAATGCCAAAAGAATAGGAAAATATTTGCCTGAGACCCCAAAGATTAGTATCAGAGTATTTATCCCACTTCAGACTAATGTATAAACACCTAGCAATAATATAGTCTGCTAATGATAAACTAACACTGTATTTAACTTATAAACTTAAAGAAACAGGGGTAATAGTACATTAATTATTGTTAACATAAGCATAGTCAATGAAAACACCTTCTCTCTGCTTGGGGTTCATCATCAGAACGGTCAGAAAAGCATTGCTTTTTAGAGTCCTCAGTTGGAAAAATCTTTCTGATGTGAAGCGCCCCTCAGCAATACAAATCATCTTTCTGAGGTTTTTGCTTGTTGTCCCAAACAAAATCTACCATTTCTGGTGAATATATAATTGGTTTCCTCTGCTACTCTTAAACTTCTGTGTTAGACAGCACGTCAACTCTGCATTGAGATGGGCTACATTAGGGTTCATCTGATTGGGCAGGGGGAGCCGCTATAACAGTCGGAGGCAAAAGTTCCTCACGCTGTTTTGCACTCCAAGAAAATGAAAGTAGGATTACACAAACATGCATAAACCAATTGAATTTGACTTGAAGCATGTTTTGATGAGGGAACAATACTAAAACATGTAAGAAATGTCAGTGGGAAAAGAGTTTACACAATATTCCCTACTAATGTAACCTTTGCAGTCACAAGGAAGAAATAAAATGTGGTAAAAAATGTCCAGTAGGTCTATGAATGTCAGTCTCACTGTTCAAATGTATCTGTTTGGATATCCACCGGTCTGAACTTTTTTCCCTCTGAAGGTTTTCAGACAAAGACTAAAATGAGAAAAACAAGTCTGTCTCAGCATGGCCCTGCATACTCCAGACATCCATTTAACACGGCGTCAGTTCAGTGAGTAATGGAAGAGAGCGAGTGAAGCTTGAGTGCTGGGAAAAGGGCTATTATGGGCCTTCAGGCACCTCTTCACCATCAAACACTTATCAGACTCTGCCGTCAAAGTCTTCGCTGATAAACATGGCTAAACGCAGACTGTTCTTTGAATGAAATTCAAGTACATAAACACAAAGTAGGTGCATACCTTCTTCCTCTTTAATGCTGGGCTGTGGGGGGGGTTGGCATCCTCTCGTTGAATGGGGCGGGGGGCTTCTGCGCCTCTGCGGCTGGAGCACGCTCAGTAGAGACCCACGCCGGCTCAGCCATGTCCAAATCCTCACTGCTCACCGAACTCTCATCCTGTATGAGAGATGTGTGTGAGATGGAACAGGGGAAGGGGGAGGAGGAGGAGAAGAAGAGGGAAGTCAGAGAGCTCAGGATATTCTGTGCACAAAATGAAGCCAACCTACCCCAATACAGACCTCCCTATACAGAATCCTCTATGGCATACAAAAGATGCTTTCAAACTAGTGTCACACAAACTATTTCCTGTTTGGGATATGAAATCCAAGCAGAAGATATCCAGGTTGTCATGTTTATTCTGGTCAATAACTTGTCGGTTAATACATACAGGAGGTTTACTACACAACCTGGGATAGGGAAAGAGAAGTGTAGTATGGGTAGGGACAGAAGGAGGAGAGTCTTAAATAATTAGTGACTGTGAGGGAAGCTATTTTTAACCCTGTTGTAGCCAAAATCCAAAAGATACACATAGTATTAGATGGACAGTAGAGGTGCAGTGTTTTCTTCTTCTTATATATATTGACATATATTTAAAGAATATTTAAAAAACCTGCAAGACTTAAATTTTCTGTTAAGTTTAGAGCTGTTCTGAAGCTGTTGTATCAATTTTGCTGCAGCCATGTTTTACCAAGTCCCTGTGAATATTATGCCAGAATGAGAGTAAAGTTTAAAAAAATATTGGCTTGGCAAATATTCATTTTTCATTGATCTTAAACCCTTAATGTATCTATAGTAAATAAATACAAATATTAAACATAAAGAGTATTTTTTAGTAGAAAATGTTTATTAGACCAGACATATTACAGTTAAAAACAATCAGAGACAAGAATCTATACTAAGGTAGGCTAAAGGTGTTTTTGTTCAAACCAAGTGGTTACATATTGTCCTGCTGTACTTCTGGATGAGCAACAGGAAGTGAATCAAATTTATTTTATTGATTGACAGTATGAGGTTTGGACAGCTTTCCATTGACAACCATGTTAAAATACCCTACTGTACAGTCGCAAAATACTTTTTACTTTAAAGCATGCATTCTTTATTCATATTGTGACCTTCATGACAAGTGTGACTATGTGATTTTTATATTACTCATTTACATTATATTAGGACTTGAGCATAACTTGTTAGTGAGTTATCATCAAACACTAATAAGGGCAGTCTAAATATTTGGTTTAGCCATTTCCCCTTTATTAATATTACAAGTTTAGCCCATTTTGACTGTGGGATAGTAATAAATTGTCTAAAAGAAAAAACAATGTAAACGCAAGTTCAACACTTCTGCAGAAACCTATGGGCGAAATCAAGTACAGCCCGTGAATTGTTTAATTAAGTCTGGCCAAAACTGAAGAATGGCTGTATTGATTCATGAAAACATGAACTTCAAATTAGGGGTATTTAAAAAATGTGTCTATTTGCAAAACAGGTGGAATGTTTGTTCAAATCTAAGATGTTTTGTTCACTCTATGATTATTTTGCCCAGATCCAAAACGGTAAACCTTGATGAACACACGAAACAAAATCTGTTCATGGCCTTTCTTACACGTCTAAATTAGTACCATAGTTATCTACAACTACAAAATAATGAGTAAAAAGCAAACAAATAAAGCGCTAAACAAACGCTTGCATCAACAGCAAAAAAACTGAATGTTTTATTTTACATTAAAAAGTTACAAGTTGAAAAATAAACAAAATGTTTGCTGCATTTCAAAACTATACAGCTTGAAAATATGAAAGGCATTAAATATGGGTAACAGACTAAGAACAGACGGAAAGAAACAGTGAATCAAGTTGTGACCCTGGTCTTCACTAGAGGCGCGAAAACACCTCTGTACCTTCACCGTTGCCATGACGACGAAGCAGAAAGAAAGTTCACTATGATTTACACCAAGTTTCAGAGCAAGTGAAAGTGTTTTTCCAATCCCTCGACAGCACAGGGCTGTTCAGAACACAGCTTTATTTTGTTTTCAGATAAATTTTTTCACTACATGAAACAACATGGGCTACATGAAACAATACCATTAGTAACATAGTAGCCCAGGGGTGTCCACCGTCGGTCCTGGAGAGCCACTGTCCTGCACATTTTAGTTGCAACCCTGCTGTAGTATGCATACTACTCTACTTCAGCCAATCAGAGGGCCATATTTAGTGCCACAGGTGTGTTTCATGATGGTTGAACCAAAAATGTGCAGGGCTCCGGCTCTCCAGGACCGACGTTGAACACCCCTGTAATAGCCAGTGCTGTCGATGCTAACAACCCCAATTCCTTGTTTTAATTAAGGGTAAACAATTAATCACATTCACAATTAAATCAAATAAACACAATTTTAAATTCACAGTGACTGCAATTATACTCTCAGGTGACAGTTAACAAGCAGAAAAGTATTGCTTCAGCTCAAAGTCTAACAATAATCAGTCCCTAACATTAATCAACAGGTTTACATGATTGTTTCAGTAACCTCAAATTACTCAAATATGCAAAAGTCACATATTAGCCTTAAAAATATGTATTTAATTCCATTTGAATTTGTTTGATTTATAACTGACTTTTTATACGTTAAACCAGCAATTATAAGCGTATAAGGCTGAAAATTTATCAAAAAATCAATCTATATAAGACTGCCGTGATTGTAGATGATGAATGCGGCTTATGTTTTTTAATTTTTATTGTTGTATCCCAGGATTTCATTGTATTTATGTTTCATGAATGTAAATAATGTTCTGACTGTAATGCTGCAGTGATTATTAATTGTCAAAATATCGTAATGAGTAATACTCATAGTCATTGGGAAAAACAGAAAAAGCTTCAGAAAAAATCATTCCATTGTAAACCGCCATCACAATATTTGTTTAAAAATAAACTCAATGAAAAAAAAATCTAAAATCATTTAGCCCTAGTTTTAGTCTCAAGCTGTTCGCCTTGAGCAGAAAGAATTGAGCAAACTTTTTATTCAAAAAGACAAACAAAAAAACTATTGGTCAGCTCCTGACAATAAATAGGATATACTCATAAAATTAGGTCGTCTTTTAGTCTCATTCTCCCAAATGTCTAGAATCTGACACAATCAAATCACACAAACAAACTATCAAATCCCGTCTGTGCACTACTCAATAAGTATGAGTCCCTGAGTTCGGTGTTACCGTGGTAACCTGAAGAGCGCTGACTGGAGGAATGTAATCATCAGTGAGTGCTTAATAGAAGGTGAAAAACACAGGTGTACAGAAGGAAATGTCTGCATGAGGGGGGCAGCATAAACAGGAAGGAAATAAAAGATAAGCATTCTGGGACAGCGTGAGACTAGCTCATCAAACTCCCCGAAGCACCAGATTCATCAAGCACTGGGTTAGTAAGAGCTTGAAGCATTTGGAGCTAAACTCCCAGCTAACAAATTTATGTTACAAGAACGTTCTGGGAAAGTTTCTGGTGATGTTGCATAAACGTTAGTTTGACATTTTTTTTATTATTATTTTTATTTTATTTTTTTTTATTTCATGAACGTTCTCTCAAGGTTATTAAAAAGTTTTTAGAACATTCATCACTCACAAAAAATGTTCTAGGAATGTTGTTTAGATAACGTCTTTAGTTTACAGTTATTAGAATGTTACAAGAACTTCTTTTTGATTCATTATGAGCTAACATTTAGACAACTTTTAAAGAATGGTAGCGAACGTTACGAAAACGTTCCCAGTTAGCTGGGACGAGTCTCATAGAGCATTATTAAAAGAAATAAAGCTAAGCAGACTACCTCTTGAAATTGGTTAGTACACGATGTAAGAGAAATTTTTAAAATGCCAGATTCTGCTTATGCAATGCTAGGTTTCACTTAATGTATTCAAAGCAAACATGCTAACAGCTGGTGCCGATAGCTCAGGGGTCAGTGCAACGAAACATGAATCTGTCGACACTGGTTTGGGTTCAAGTCTCAAGTCTTTTGGCCAAATATCCTTTCTCCTTAAGACCTTCCTGTCTGTCACCTAACCCTGTCTTATCAAATAACATTATATACATGTACAGTAACGGTCATATTAATATATACAGTAAATTATTATTTTAATTTCTTTATGTCTGATAGGATGAAATTTGAGGAACAGATCAAAATTATGACTGGTGTTTTTTTGTGAAAGTCTGTTCTCATTGTCCTGTTCAGCTGCGAACCGATATACAGTAAGTGCAAACACACATACATATACCCTGCACACTGAAAAGCTATGCAGTATGCATGTGATTCTCAGCGCACATGTCCTCTGTGGTACCATATTTACTCCATTAAGTACCCAGTCGAGCATTACTAACTCATATGAAACAGAAAAAACACAAGCGAGAATACATCAATGTAGACGGCGGAGAATAAAAAATATAGAGGTATGAGAATAAAAAAACAACTTCAACATTCAAAAAGAGAGATAAGAGTTGTAGGACAAAAATAATTGTCATATTTTTAAAAATTACTTAGTACAAATATTACAAATAATTAGCAACTGTCTTTTTTCAGTGGATTTTCAGTGGGGTTTTTTCTCATGAATTCCACAAAATCACTTCATTATTTTTAGTGATCATAGAATCAAATGCAATCATTTTTTGTTATAGCACTTAGTAAATAACAAACAAAAATATAGTAAACACATTAGAAAAATGCATGAATTAAAAATATGTAGCAACCACTTTTAAATAATTCATGACATTTTAACTTAGCTTACAAAACAACTTCTTCTTGTGATTAAACTAGTTTGTGAGCAGAAAGCATCTTTAAAATCATCAAAGCTCAGAACAGTAGCAAGCAACTTTAGGGATAAAAAAAAATCTGCTGCAAAGAGAATCCACGCTAAACATTTTATATCACTAACCTCACAAACGTCATCCAAACCAGGGGTTATTTTCTCTTCTATGTTTGAGGTACCTTTGTTTCCTCCAGGATTAACAACAAATGATCATATGTGCCCTCACTCCAGAAGTTGCATAAATCCCCCCAATTAAAACCGAGCATGGCAGATGGAGAAAGCGCAGTAAACTTGGGAAAATCACTAAACAACAGATGGGTAACGGTGTGGCTGCTGTCAGGAGCAAAGAGCCCTCAAACCCTCACCTAGCCTCATAATCTGTGACAATGAGTTGTTGATTTGTTATTGTTTAGCCTCTGCCTGCCCCATCACTAATCCTAGCCTTGATATCTGATTGGCTGATGGGAATGTTGATCTCTGAACACCACAAGCAATAAACATAATACACTCAAAACAGTCTTCGATCCCAGGAAACAACAAACATTCAGAGTTATTGTGCCACTTAAAGGTGTTCGACATCAGTACAAAGATTCAAGGATTTTCTGATTTATGTGTTGCTAATTAAACATTCTTCTATTTAAATTAGACTCTAAATTAGATCCTCCTTACAGGAAACAAACTGAACAGATTTTTTTTGTGATCCAATAGCGCCCTCTGCCCTTCGGTCTGCAGTATATATTATGCACATAATTCCACACATTTCTTTGCTTAGCTGAATTTAAATCACAATAAAATTGGCATGAGAGGATTATATTAACTGTGTGTGGTTTCTGGATGTTTATGGAAACCTTGAAATTTTTCACGTCAATTCAATGAAAAGAATTCTCACTGAATAGAGCTGATTTAAAAAGTTCACTGTATTGTATCTGCTGCTTTCCTTGCAATCCTAGAATTTTTTTTATCCACAAAAGCCTTCACGCATCTTTCAGTGATAATGATAAAACATATTAATGCATGTTGTAGACGTAGCACTCAATGATATACCATGCTGCTCAACAAGCCTTCATTATAAGCCAACGTCTGAATAATTAAGAAATCAAACCAATGATGTGCAACAGTTAAAGGAAAGTGTTTCTCAAGAAGGGGGGATGTGTGTTTATCTTCACCCAGTTCATATAGTACAGTGACCCACAGCCACATTCAGCTCCAGCTATTCCAGGCATGCACATATACTGTTGCTGAGGCAACCACGTCTATAAGAGTTTACCTTGACAACCACATATTGCAGCATGAGGCCTTGTCGCAGTTCCTTTGAGCTGAGTGACTTTTACAGTAATTTCTTTCCCCAGATACTGAGGCATATTTAGCATCATGAGAGAATTCGTTGCCATTAAAAAGTCCTTTTTAGAGCTGGCTCCAAGTGTTTAGACAACATCAACTAAACAAACCAAGGCATCAATTTCATCTTAAAGAAAGACATCTTACAGGAGCCTTAAACCAAGTATGTTCTTGTGAACAAAACAAGTTTTTTTGTTTACTGACCTGCTCATTGGTGTTCATGCACTGCAGTTTCATCTGCTTCAGATAGGTGGCAGTGAGGGGCATGTTGTAGTCGATGAGGTCTGGAACCAGGGATGTTGGTCGGTCGTTCTCTGTATGTGTCAAAACAACCAAAAATAATTGTAACATATTTTTGGACATATCAGACTGTGGCTTTCCTCCTTGAGTATCAGTAGTTTAATTTATTTCTGATCAATATTTTAATTTCAGTATTTTTAATATACATTTAATCTACATATCTGTTATGTGAACATTTGCAACAAATAGGGTAATGTAACACTTTATGTAACAGTCTTGTGGGAGTTTAACATAAGAGAACAAGTTTCCTTTATGTAGCTAAACTTATAACATGTTATAATGTCTTATAACATTAATAGTCAGTTCTAAAAAGTGCAATGCACAGATATATCTGTTTATTACAGCAACTTTAAATGAATGAAATATTGCAAAGCCATATCATTTTTCTTTAATCTACAATTTAATTAGTTTGATTTGTTACAGACTTTTCTAGTCAAGTTTACACCAGGTTTTACATGCATAGATATGGCTGGAATCATGACAAATCATTAAAAGACTACTCTGATTGTAGTTGATAAATTAAAAATGTTTTTCTATCAAATTTTTAATGATACGAATTCATAGTAATTATGCTGAGTTAATATATATATATTGCCTCATTCCTGCACTGGATCCTATTATTTCAAGAAAACTTAAAAGAACACATATGTGAGATATTGTTCATCTGATTTTCCAGTTTTGCCTCCTTATTTTGAAAACAGGGTCAAATAAAAATATATGAAAACCCATGCACGTGTGCATTCATATTTCTAAATAAGAAGATGCAAACACATACAATCTATCCCAGTATACATCCATCTTTTAATATATAGTCAATAAATAACACTCAAAGGGACTCAATTCCTTGAATCTCTAACTGGTAAAACCGTTTGTTGAAGGCCACACTGATTCTCCCTTTCAGAGGGAGTCCCTTTGTTCCTCTAGAAGGCGCTCATGTGCCAGAGCCTCCAACGTCGCCTGCTGAAACTCCCTCAGGTCTTTGTTAAAATCAAACATAATAAATGCAGACAAGCTTTTGTTTGTACACTGATCTTCAGACTCTAAAGCGAGAGAAAAACCTTTACTCTAGAAACTGATTTAGAGAGCAAAAATTACTCAAACCCTCAGAACACTGCAGGGAGGCACTCTATTATTTAGAATGAGTTATGGAATATAACTAATGTATACCATCTATATATTTACATATCATATTAGGTTGTAAACTGGGCATGTTTGATAGCATGAACCTTATTTTTCCCCTTTTAGATGCATCCCAATCCAGCTCATCCAAAACAGTGGGAATTAGTCACAGCAGTCTGACTAACTGCAGACCAACGTCATGTTTGCGCAGATAGTGAACTTCCTGCACGAAGAGAACAAGTTCAAAGCTACGTGAAAATCACAGCAACTCTGTGAATCCCTTCAGGAAAGGTTTATTGATTAACAAGTAATACAACACTGACAATAATGACGAAGCCTCACATTTAACAGCATTAAGCTGTCTGATTTCAGAGGTAAACATCTAGACAGAAGACATATTGGAAGGTCAGCACATGAGCATCTGCCATGCCTCGAAAGATTGCATTGCATGTTTTATTTGCATCTCTTCTTTTTTTAACCGGATGTTTACAGTGCGAAGTGTGTGGGATGGATTAACCGTGCTTTAATTACAAATGGCCTGTAGAAGTGGGGCTTTTCGAAACTGAGTCTATGAAGGTTTTAGAAATCCTGCCTTCCTAATTAAAGCTAAAGGGCAAGGATCTCCCTGAAGTTTAATTAGTGATCAAATACAAGTTTCCTGTATGCTGTGCAGTTTGGTTTACAGTCGTGAAGAGCAGCTACATCAGAAAGGAAAGTGGAAGTGCAAAGACCTTTGAACTCCGCCGTGCTGGGGTTGATGTGCATCCTTTTCTGACATTCTCCACAACTCATCAAGAAACGGGTCACAGCCTCACGTGGAAGAAATGCGTAGGTTTCTGCAATCTGACAGCCAAAGAGAGAGCACAATGGAGTCAGCAGAGTTTGGGTGAATAAAACAAGCAGAAAAGCAAAAAAAACTAGAACTAACAAAATTAATTAGTTTTCTAAACAAGCTGTAACTTTATTTATACAGCACTGATTTGAACAAATAACTTGATCCAAAGTTCTTCACATAAAATAATCAGTAAAAAGTACAATAACGAAACATCATATTTAAAACACTATTAACAACTCTTAAAATGTCTGCGCATAGAAATATGTCTTTAATCTGTATTTAGGCAAGGCAAGGCAAGTTTATTTGTATAGCACATTTCGTACGCAGGGTAGTTCAAAGTGCTTTACATTGGAAACAAAGAATAAAAAGAAAGGACATTTAATAAAATCAAGCATTAAAAAGTGATATAAAATCAAAGTGATTGAAAACTGAAAATTTAAAAACATTGATTAAAACAAAGATTAAGATGTGAAGTACAGAGGTAAAATAGTTGTTCGGACAATGGTGCTCAGTCGGCAAAAGGCAACGAAACAGGTGAGTCTATAGCCTGGGTATAAACGTGACTAAAGTGTTGGCACCCTTGATCTCCTCCGGAAGCTGGTTCCATCTGTGGGTCGCAGGGTAACTAAAAGAGTATTTACCCTGTTTGGAATTTTAGAATTTACCCGGGGTAGATCTAATTTATTAGAACTTTCAACTGGAAAGGGCGAGGCAGATCTCCCTTAGGAAACCATGTCAACTTCAACTGAGACTGTCTCCCTTAGTTCTCAACCTCATTCACCAGCAGCAGCATCACCAGCGGCTCAATCAATTTTTGAGGGATTAGGAGATGGTTCAAATAATGAGGAGCGAATCCTTCAAACGATTTACAAACTAATCAAAATCTTGAACTGAATTCTATAGCAAACACGAAACAGTGTAGTCAGGATAGAACTGGTGTAATGTGTTCCGACTTTTTAGTGCCAGTCAGCAATCTGGTTTCTGCATTCTGTAATTCTATTGGCTATCTCGTTTCACATTTGGCTTAGCCTTTAATCAACCTATCGAGAAAACCCTATATGAATAAAACTGAATTTTAGCAAGTCACAAATCAGATGCTAGGTATATATTGCATTTACACAATATTTATAGAAAAAAAAACACACACATAAGTTTGCTTGCTAAACATTTTTCTTTTGAGCTCCCTAGAAAAACTTGACCATATACTTTTAGCTTTGTTACTGGAAGATTGAGATTTTTAAATTCAAACTTCAAGAAAATGAATCAGAGCATGCTTTTTAAAGCAACATCTGCACATCTGGGACAGCCAGTTCATCCATTGTTATTCACCATGTCAGTTTACCAGCCATTTTGAGCATTTGGCTCAAGAATCATGCAGAAAAGTAAAAAAAAAAACATCAAAACAGGTTTTGATGATGTATTGAGATTCATAACAAGGTTCAGAGCTCTTACTCATCACTTTACTCCGTATGCAGAAAAGTTCAATTAAAAACCAAGAAACTGAAGCTAAACATCAATTTAGCTATACATTTTAATACATTGCTGCATGGTATCTATACTGCAGTGAATACAGGAAAAAAAGTTTTGATATGCTGCCCCATCTTCCAGTAAATGTACCTTTTTTAACAATGCTCAAGATCATTTTTATACAAAAATGCATTATGCTCATTAATTTTGCATTTTTACTGGGCAGAACACAGAGAATATTGTTCTAAATGCATCAAAAATAAAGGTTAATAATCGTTTAAAAAATACAACAGACTTAAGCTTCAAAGAAAATAAATCTTATTACTGTACATATATTTAAAAATTCATCTAACTTCTCAAACCATTTATTTCTCTCATTCTCCCTCTCTAAGAGAACAGATTTTAAACATCTTCACCTAAACATAAGGTTTTCGCAAAGTAAAAATTGTGGTCTATTTCTTATCTTTTAAATTTCTTGATTAGCAATTGTAACCCCTCACAAAGGACACCACACCCCACTCATAATCGCTGTTGTTATACTTTCCAACTATTAATGCTTGAAACTAAGTAAGCTCAGGCCATTTTTGCTGCCGATACAGAGCTTGCTATATACTGTGGAAAGATGTTTCACACTCAAGCTTACAAAAAAAGCACACACTGTTGCTGAAAGAAGACAATGAATAACCCTATCTTAGATAGTTTAGTTAATAATCTACAAGATACTCTCGGCCCAATCAGCGATCTTGAAGTTCTTCGCACATTATGTTCTTCTGGCCACCAATGAGAATGTTGTCGGTTCCAGTTATGGAACTTCCTCAAAACACAACAGAAAAGTGGTAAAAACCTGTGCTGAGATGTGCAGAACTGTGCTGAGATGTGCAGAACTGTGCTGAGATGTGCAGAACTGTGCTGAGATGTGCAGAACTGTGCTGAGATGTGCAGAACTGTGCTGAGATGTGCAGAACTGTGCTGAGATGTGCAGAACTGTGCTGAGATGTGCAGTGGAAAAGTGACAAATCAGTGGCAGCGTTTGGTATTGCACAAGATGCCAACAATAGTTTTTTCTTTGTCTAAAAAAATTTATTTTAAGGACAGAAAGCCATATTCTTTAGGAGTTGATTGTACACCGACCAACTTTCTCTTACATAACCTATTAAAGCAGAAATGATTAATTTAGATTCTATTTTTTTTGCACGGTACTTATTTCACTAAGGAACAGAAACATTGTGAATTTCCAAAGATTTTGATTGACTTCAGAGTGACAGAACGAATGCTTACATTCAAGATTGCACCATTTAAAGTATAAAACTATTTACTCTCTATACTTTTCTCCTTTCAAAATTCCTCTCTCTCTCTCTCTCTCTCTCTCCTCTCTCTCTCTCTCCCTCTCTCTCTCTCTCTCTCTCTCTCTCTCTGTGTGTGACCCCAGTCCCCGCTCTCTAATCTCCTGCTCTCACGCTCTTCTCCTGGAGGCTTTCTGTGTGCGACCTTCACACAGAGAGAGGGTGATCAAGCAGCAGGAATGGCAGGCCTACCACCCTTCCCCCTTAGGTGCCACATTGGGAAAAGGCCACTCGGGGAAAACAGCAGCTCCCAGAATGCCATGCTCCCAGACTGCCCCCCTTCTTCTCCTCTCAAGCTGGCAGGGCTGGTCTCTGTGGGCTGCTCACGCTATGAGACTTGACAGCAGGGCTCTCCAGGGCATGGGCTGAGGAGAGGAGGTGAAGCTCGCCCCAAGGACATTGTGCAGCCCCCCTACCACCCCCGCACACACCCAAATCAAGCACAGAAACAGGCATCGTGCACCACAGCTAACCCATTTAATTTATAGTATAATGACTAAATCACTCAGGTTTCCATCAGGAATTTTCAAGAAAAGTTTTAAAAAAGATTTAAGTTAAATAATAACAGAATGTATCAAATCTGGATTTGTTACAAAGTCCCTCTTTAATGCACTCCATAAAGCATGCCTGCAAACAACCACTAGAGGGCATCCTGTGGATAGTAGTCCTGCGAAAGGGTCGCAAGTGAGAGTCCAGCGTAATAATGCAATAGTTGGCTGCTATAAACACACAAATATATATATATATATATTTAAAATATTTGGTAATTCTCACCGAATACAAAAACAATGAGTATATCATTATTAACAGTACATTATAAACAGAGTAATTTATTAATAAAAATATTATAAAATGTAAATAAAGATAAACAGTTGGTTAGATAAATGAAATGAAAAATAACAATCAAAATAAATACAATGGCTGTGAAAATAAATAAATAAATACAAAAACATTCTAGAAAATACATTTGTTAAAAATAATATTAATAATATTATTAGTATATTAAACTATGAAATAAAAAACGATATTAACTAAAAATACACATATTTATATATAATTATAATTTAATAACAACAATAAAAACAACAATAATAATAGTAAAATGTAAAGAAAATACATGACTAATAACAATATAACTACTACTCGTACTTCTGCTGCTACTAATACTATCCTACTTTTAGATAAACCAATTGGTTAATTTCACTTCTAAAAAATAAAACAATCAGTTACATAAACAAAAACAAAATTAATAAATATTATTGTAATAATCTCATCTGAAATAAACAGGTTTTTCTCTGTCATTAATAGAGCTCACACTCAAATGACACTTCACTTTCAAAGACCAAAATCTGGACAAAAGCATTGGTTCTATGCTATAACCTCGACTCTGTCAGTTAATTATGGCCAAAGAAGCTGAATTTGACAAGAGCAATCTAAGCCAATCACAGCAGATTTCAGAAGGCCACATCAAACTGTTGAGAACTTCGAGTGCTCTGATCTTCGCCTGCCTCGCTGTCCAGCCATTTTACAGGAGTTCAGCGTGTGCCAAATGTCAGAACCAGGGCTATCAGGCAGTTAATTGCTTTAATTAGGTGATTAGCACAGAGCTTAGTGGGGGCTGGAACCAGACACCTGCTTTCACGCAGAAAGAAACCACAGCACAAGGGAGCGTCATCAAGCACACTCACACGTCCACTATATCTTTACTCATGTAAGAAATAGGTTAATTGTGTAATCTGATTTGATTGAATCTGATGCTAAATGTGTGATTAGACTATGCTTCACATCAGCTTTCCTCCTCCATCATCATTAAATAAAAAGCAACATTATATTCCAATAAAAGTACTGCTACTGATATAATAGCTGGCTACTGATAAAATGCTAAATACATTATATTGCAAAATAAGAGGCGAGTGACATAAAGGCTTCAAACAGTGTTTCCTGCCGGTATCCGGACCTTCAGAGGCAGAGACTCATTCATGTCCCTCCTCCCACTTCATTCAGCAGTGTCTCTGATAAAAGAGAGGTGAGTCAACCTGAGAAGTTTTCAAAAGACAAAAGCTTTGCTTTCTTACTCAAGAATGAAGAGTAGGTGTGCTCATAGTTGCAGTTTGGATATTATAAACACAGCCAAAAGCTGTTGGATACTGTGAACTTGACTTTTCAAACATTTCTTGCATGTTTTAGAACATTAAAGACATACCTCAATACATATTCAGATTGGTCCAATTGTTATTTTTTGTTTCTGGGAGCTCAAAAAGGCTTGATGGACATAGCCACGCCCATTAAGCATAGCACCACCCACTATACAGACAGACATACCACTAATGCAGCTCATATCAACGAAAAATGTATGTGCTGACTGATACAGAAGTGTAGCAGAATAGTGTCAATAAACTGTGTGCCAACAAGAAAAACCCAGCAGGGGCTGTGGCGAGGCATGGCAGTGGGAGCACAACCTTTTGGGTTGATTCAAAAGACATTGGTTATGATAAAAACTGGTTTTAGAAAGTTATTAAGGGTGCAGTGATAGTCTAGAGTGGTCATATATTTATTATAAATGATTTAAAAGGGGCATAAGAGTTCACCTTTAAGTCCAACCAAAGTCAGATGGTACAGTAACAGGAATTGTGGTAAAAATCTAACTAATTAAGTTTGATCCAAACTGATACTTGATTCAAAATGAATATCTACAGTGTGCTTGTGAGAGGTTATTCTACAGCAAATGAAAGCAGATCAGGACTGCAACATCACATTTTGGACTTGGAACAATAGAAATAGGGGTCTTCCGCCCCACACACTATTCTTGTTGATGAGATTCAAGCAGTTTCCAGCTTCATCATCTCAAGCCAGAAATCTGTGCATCATTATGGACTCTGACCTGTTTTTACCAACTCCTTGTGATCTCCAGATTAAAATCATTTTTATTGCTCAATGATATTTAAATGAAATTATTAATTTATTTATTTAGTTAATTTCATTTTACTTTATCATTTCATGTTATTTTGTTTTTCAGGGATATAAAGAGACAAATAAATGCAGTGGTGAGAAACAGATTTTACCAACTCATTGTGATCTCCACATTAAAAATGACTTTTATCTTACAATGATTTGAAGAAGGTAATGTGTGCACTTATTAGATTCCAGTTTGACAAGTTCATGCCTCCAAGTAGTACAAAAAAAGGCCTATAGGCTATTGACCCAGACAAGAAAGTATGATGGAGCAAGGCTACTGTCGGGTTAAAGAATTTAATTAAAAATTACATTTTTTGTATTGAAACTCCTAAATCTCCATCCTACACCATGCATTTACCAAAACCAGATCGACTTTCCTTAGAGTTCTTCTGATTTGAAGCTGCTAGTATTCCAGCAAACCAGAATAAAAACAAAGGCGGACAGGCTTTCGTTGTGCTGGGCCCTAGACTCTGGAATTAATTGCTTTCAGAAATACGCCGCTATTCTAATATTGAGTTTTTAAAATTCAGACTAAACACTCACTTGTATTTGCAAGCATTTTAGATGTGCTGTTTTTTCAGAACATGAATGTATATATATATATATATAAATATATTTTTTATATGTCCATAGCTGTCATTTCTTATTGATTGAGTCTATCTACGTTGTTTTAAATAAATTGCTTTTATAAATACATTCTACTTAGTTACTTACTATGTAACTTTTGGAAATAATGTTCCTGAAGATCAAGTGAAGAATAAAACCAAAGCACTTGATCAGAGACAGCTTCCTCACATAATTCACCTCTTTCCTTGTGAACGCCGTCACACTGCAGATTATTTTCAAGCTCAAACTGCACGCTTGATAATTAAATTAAATTGAAAAGGGAGACCCCGCTAATTTCAAATATTTGCAAAGTCCTGTCAGGTCCTTGTTTAGCACAGAACAAAGCCACAGTGTTGCTACAGAGACATTTGGCAAACAATCCCACAGGTCTATCATTAATAAAAATATAATTTCCTCTTGCCTCGGTAAACAAAGTAGCTATGTATAATTCTAGTGTTGTTACACTATACAAGTTGCTCGGATCGGCCATTTGTGACATCTTGAGAGATATAAAGTCGAAATTTGAGTAGGAAAATGTGTATTTATTGTATATTTTGTATCCTCAGCTTGAAATGAGAGCTACTTTAATCTTAAATTGTGTTAGTTAAGACTTCTGGTTCCTTTTAGCCTGACATTAATAAACAGTTTGATAACAGGTGTTCAAAACCTCCATTCATTGCATTTCAGAGATGATTGTGTGGTCATTATGTAAAATGATATGTTCCTAAAATGTTTGTAGCAAGGCTGCAACTTCCTGCGCATTGTGCTTGTTTCTCACCGCCTTATAGGTCTTTTTCTGGCCAGCATGTTTAGGTGCTCGACCGGGATCGGCCCCCATTTCGACATGCATGGCATAGATGATATCAAAAAAATCCTCCACCACTGCCACCCGCTTCAGAGAGCTGTCCTGGGCCGCCCCTCCATCTGAACACTGTGGAGAGAGAAAAATCTGGTGATTATATAGGAAGGAACAGAAGAAAGGTCAACATCTAGCAGCAATACTCAGAACGAATGAGTCTCTAGAAGCATATGGTCATGAACTGAATCACAGGAAATCTCATGTTTTAGTCACGTTTTAGACCACTTGTGCTGCCAATTCGTGTGGATTTAATGAAACATGCGTTTAATCAAAACATATATTTTTAAACCTCCCGAATACTAAAATTAGTAAAATATCAAGAGACACTTTGAAACAAGGCAGAATGCAGGTATATAAAAATGAAAAGACAGAAGATTAAAAAACTAAGATGTAAAACATCACTCATCACCAGTCATTGGCCTTAATTTAACTTAAACAAATGTGTTTAAAAATAGAAATCCTCAACAGTCTCATATGTGTCTAATTTTACAATGTTAATAATACAAAAAATATTGTTCAGTTAAGTCAAAATATTTTCCTTCAAAAATTTTCATGTAAAATGTTAGTTTCTCATACCAATCATACACCAGTCGATTAAACAGACCTTCAAGGGCACAGAAATGTTACCACAACAATATTCTCGCATAGCTAGCAAATCCAATGTTTAGTTGTACTTTAAAATCACACAGTTTCAAAAGACACGATGGATACTCAATGTTTCTCCACATTTTCTCCGGGCGGAACAAAAATAAATGCGACCCTCGCTTCTAGTAGAAATCCAGACAGGTTTAACCAATCAAATCATGACTTCCATAGCAAAACTCATCAGACGTTTAGTTAGCGTTCCACTGGCATGATGCCTAGACTGAGACTCATCATACATTAACCAGGTTACTTATCAGAGGTTTCACTGTAAAATCAGTTCAAAAACAAGAAATAATCTTTAATATTTGCTATTGGCCTAGCATATATTATCGTTTAGTACTTCAAACAGTGAACATGCCAATGATATGATGCTGATGGATGCTGATGATGCACTTGGGTGGCCAATCAGAGTAATGTACAATTAAAATACAGGGATTATTAGCAGAGCACAAATTTGGCGAGGGATGCCAGAGTTACACCCCTACTCTTTTCAACAAAACATCCTGGAATTTTGTATTACCACAGAGAGTTTAACACATCTGAAGGATGGTTCTCCTTACAGTACCCCGTCACTGCCCTGGGATGCAAGAACCCACAGAGACCATAGGGTTATGAGTAGCACCCCCTGCTGGCCTCACTAACACCACTTCCTACAGCACTCTTCTTTTCTCCCATCCTGGTTCTAACCAGGCTCAGAACTGCTTCACCAGTCTGGGTTTATGTTTAAATATTAATATTATTATTTGCATTCCATACTTTGTTGTGTTGCATATTCATGAGCACATTAACAATTATTGGACAAACAACACTAATATGAAAAGGCAAACACAGAATCCCTTTTTCCATTGTTAATGCATTGTTCAGTATTCCACTGCCTTCACAAACTACACAGCATGCTAAGTTTCAGTGACTGCAAGGCTCATGAATGTTTAACACGCCCAGGGCTGTTTAGCGTACAAGTGTTTGTCTTCTGTGAAAAAGCACACAACTTCAGGTCTGATGTAAAACAACATTAAGAATTATTATGAAAAGCAGCAATAAATTGTATTGGTTAAATTGTAAGGTTTTGCACAGTAAATGAACTCATTACTAAGCCCTAGCAGATGGTAAGCATTTATGTCTGTGTATTAGACCTTTAAAAATACACTCTGGGCTGGAAGACCTTTCTGGAAAAAGAGTTACTCTGAAAGCCTCAAAAACCTCTGACAACAGTCATGATGATACAGCACCCAGCTGAACTCAGCTCGCAGCTACTCAGACTGGCATTTTTATGTGCAAAATTCTGTATGGCGAGTACATTGAGAGTTCCTGAGATGCATTCTCCACATTCATGCTGGTCTCAGTCACTTAAACACTGCAGAACTTTATGCATATTGCTCCTGGGGAGTCCTGGACACGCATAAGGTTCAGAGAGTCTTTGTGTGGTGTGTTATTCAGACAACGTTTGATCGGAGTCTGATTCTACACAGTTCAAGAGTCTTCTAGCAGCGAGTCTCCACTGATAATCTTTGTGTCTGAAAGTAACCCTTTGTTGCAGTTTTTGTTAAATAACTGCTTTTTTCACTACTGATTCTCACACAACCAGCCCCACCACCCACCATCACCACCTTCAACCCTGCTTTCCATAAAGCTGACCCTGTCTCTATGGCAACTGGCAGCGCTCTTGGGCAGGTGTGCAGGGCAGTGGGTCATGTGACTTCTGGCAGAACTCTGATAACTAACCTTTTCCCTCCAGTCCCACACAAGTCTTTGTTGCTTTCACACCTTTTCCTCATTAATTATTGCACTGCTTTACTTCAGAACAACTTCTCCCAAGTTACAAACTTAACTTCTTCTTTTAAAAGTTATGAGTGCAACTGATCTGCCATGTTCTTCAGTCTATTTGCAGTTAGACACTCTTCCTGTTTCACTAGCCAGGTGTGTTGAGGGACTAAAATTGCACAGCACTTATTTTTGGTCCCATTTCAATAGTAAAAAAAAAAGAACTTTTAATCACTGATTTTAATTGTACACCTAACATATACATTCATCCATTTACTAACATGTGTTTGGGTTTTTTACTCTGAGTTCTAAGTTTTTTCCCAAATAAAAAAAACGAAAGTGTTTCGGTTGTTTTAGTACTAAAACAACCAAACCAAACTAACCAAAATTGTATAAAACTGCTAATTTACAATATATTAGAGATTACTGGTCAGTTTAATTCAAAACTTTCTTCATACGTATGAAGAAATTCCAATTCCTAAGGTAGAGGTATATGGTAGTTCTATTTCTACCCATGGAATTATACAATAGGAATTCCTATCTCACTCTTCCACACTCAATCCACACTGAGCCTTTGTAAAATTGATTGGAAGTAACTGCTAAAAAGCCTTGAATAAAACATTCTGATTGATTGATTGATTGATTGATTGATTGATTGATTGATTGGGTCACAGCTCACTCTTTCAAATGCATTGCCAAATCAACACTTGCTTTGCCCCGTGAGCCTTCGATTTATCTGAAACATGTCTTTGGAGCGTGCGAGGAAGCAGGGGAACCATGAAGATTAACACTGGCCTGAACAAGAATCCTTCTAACTGAGAAGCAACATTACTCCATCATTTTGCCGATTTATTATTTCATTTGCTCAGAACAGTTAACTAATTGGCATTTTAACTATTCAATGCTTGTAACCAAAGATTTGTTGTCAGCCATTTTAAGGCTGGGCAATATCTCAATATTTGAATAAACATAAAGATATTTCTAAACAAGATATAACAAAGGGACAATATCGATTATATTGTTATAGGTCATTTTGCTTTAAAATTACAATACATGGATAGCAATTTGCACCCATTACTCCTCTCCCTGTGTCCAAACACACATAACCTTTCTGCTGCACTTTTATTCCTGTATCACTCTGTGGGCCCTAAGGTGTCCAAGTTGAAATAAAATATTTGACAATGCACAAGCTGCTCAATTAATCTGAGTTTTTTTATGTTTTAGTTAGGGAAGACCCCCCAAGTTGGTGTGGGTAAAAATTACATATTTAACCACCTTGTAAGACACAGAAAATTCTTAGTATGTTTAAAACTAGCAGTAGAGATCATTTGACATTTTTGTTTTGCCCAACTTTAAAGGAAAAATATATATCAAGAATCGCCATTTAGCCAAGAAACATCGAGATATGACTTTTGGTCCATATAATTCTGCCCTATGTTACTTCAAAAAAATAAAAGAATAGTATAGTAGATTTGAAGACATATCAAACATAATTTTAAAACACACTAAAAATGTAGTTAGAACAGACAAACTATATGTGGTCAATAAAAAAAAACAAAGCTCTACTTCTTCCCTGACAATACAGTACCATGTTGTGTTGTGGTGCTTGTTTTTTACTTATGACAGCTGGTGTGCCCTAAAAAGGAAGTAGATCTTGTTCCTCTTTTGGAACCCTCACATACGTTCTCTAACTGAAAATTTACACTTTCCATTTGAGAGAACCAAACATTTTTGTGTTGTATCTCCCCTTCCATCACCCTTTGCTCAAGATATCTTCATTTTCTCTTCTCTCCTCCTGTCCCGCTCCATCTTCCCTCTCTCTCCCTCTTTATCTCACTCCCCCTTTCCCAAGTGCCAGGTAATGAAGGTTACCATGGCAACTAAAACCAGCGCAGTGAAAGCGGGCACGCTTTAATCCGGCCCTCTCCAGCCGTCCGGCTTGTGCATGCGTTCCATGTTCTTGTCGTAATTATCACTCGTATTATGCTGTGATCGGTTAAATATGCACAGCCAGGTTTTCATCATCCACACCTTACAAAGAAACCCTCTGCGCTCTGAGAGAAGAGAAGATTTGAGAAATGTTCCCTCTTGTCTAGGACACCAGGAGCAGGATCCTTCAATACCTTCGAGAAGAAACTCTCGGCTAGTCGTGGGGGGAGGAATAGTGTACTTGACTCTCTCTGTCCTACAAACATCTCCATCTGAGCTCAACTGCTCTATTCCGGTTCCCTTCACACATGGACTCACAGACAGACGCAAACGTTTCCTCTACCCCCCGCTCATTTCCCCAATCTGAGGGCACATCACAGACTGGGATGCCAGAGTGTGGGTGACTAAAGTAGGCCAGCGAGATCAGGATGATCTAGTCAGCTCTACTCATGGCCTAACTCGGGACAAGCATCACACCGCAGTGTACCCAAATGTATCCAAATATGGCACAGGTCAGGCTGTAGGGGATTGACTCACACAGACACACACAATACATATCCATTATCTGAAATAACTTTATTTTTCAGTTGATTATTGACATAAATATTTCAAGCGTACCGTGATTTGAAGGAATAGACTTTGATTGACAGCATTTCCAAAAACAAAGTCAGTTTCAGTCAGTAAGCTTGTTAAAACTTGTCTGTGTTTCTCAGTTCATAATTAGTAACTGGAGTTTGTATCATTGCAAGAAACAAATTCCATTGACTAAGAGAAGATTTTTAATCCAAAGGAGGGCCTTAGAAATCTAAATACTTTGTTGACAATCCCCTTGAAATGGGACATGGCTATCATCTCTTGTCTACAATAATAAGCCTCTCTTTTTAATGTCAATTTAATGTCTGCCACCTAGTGGCCTGAAATAAACAGCAAAGGCTAATTACAGTAGAAAACCAGCTTTGCTACTAAACATAATTCAAATGTCAACTAATGAGAAAAAGGGATGTGATTAGAAATTTAAAAAACTTTTTAAAGAATACAGTTTTGAGTATTACAAAATTTTCTTATAAGATAAACTCTAACCAGCTGTGACTGCAAATCCTGAGTCACACTTGAATGTCTCAGAATGCTTCAGTTAGTCACTCTAAATAGGTGAGATTCAACTCTTCCTCAAAGCACAATAGAGCACTGTTTAGCTTCAGAGGTTGAACTGACTGTTTGTTCCCATCACAGAGCAACAGAGTGTGTGTTTAATCATTAAACCATTTTAGAGCTGAGCTGTGTTTGAGATGCTGCTTTCTGGGCCCGAAAGTGCTCGGTTTCATCATCCTCTCATCTTTGTGAAAAAGCTTGTGAACTGTCAGCAGCTGTAATCAGCATTTCCTCTTCTAAAACTCTCCGATTGTCTCTCCCCCTCTCTTTTCTCAAGGCCCTGCAAGCCTTGGCTTTTTCCAGATGTGGCATATTTTTCAATCCCTTCTCATCCATCCTTTCTATTCTATTTCTCTCTCTAGCTCTCTCTCCCTCTCTCACCCGTCCCGCTCCAAACAGCTCTGTTGCTAGGAGACTGGAGGGACTGATTCGGCAAGCGGCCACCCCGACCCCCCACCCCCTCTGGCAGTTGCACACACACAGACAGAGAGTCTCAGAACAGTCGTACACACACAGGGCCAGTGAAGGGAGGGGGCAAGAGAAAGGAGGCAGCTGGGTCACACTCGCACACACATGCTCCTGTGCCTGGGCCGATGGAGGAAACAGAGCCCTGGCAAATATTTGAAAGGTTAAAGAAGATTTGATAGACTGGAGCACCAAATGTTACTGATGTAGCACCACACATCCCCTATTTGTACATGTTATTGGTCTTTCAAATTGACAAACAAACAACAGCTTGAACCATTAGATGGAGAACTGGACACCCAGAGAGTTCTATGGTTTTTCTGCATTAAAACAAAGTTTTCCGGAATGTTTCGCTCCCCATTCAAAACACTTAATGCAACATTTGCACTTTGTTAATGTAACCATAACTGTGTGTTTTCAGTCATTTTAAGAAAACATTCTCTCAAGCTTTGATCATTTAAAAGAATGTCCTTTCTCAGTCATGGGTGATGTGGGTGAAGTCAACAGGTTGCTGATTGGTAAGTCAAAATCAGATCAGCTAATGTGAAAAACAGGACTCCAACAAATGTGTAAATACACAATAAAAAAAATCAAGACTTGGCTACACTCTTCATAATGCTCAGTCATAAGCCAAGACAAATTTAAAAATGCATTTTCACCAAACACGGAGAGCATTTAGGTCTTGACTGAATTTAGGCTTCAATTTAGGCATTTAAAATTTTAGGCAACAAATAGATTGCAATATCAAACTTTTTGGTTTCAGACTTAACATTGTTCTCTCTCGATTTTAGACAAGTCAAGTGGTTTTAGTTTTAATGTACTCTGACACATTTTTAATTGGTAATTTTTTAAAAAAATTACTTTAACTATGAAATTTCATGCATTTAACAAGAAAAAAACTTGAAAACACTATCTAGATTCTATGAAATGTGCACAAAAGCAGCAAAAGTGCAAGGCTAAGAGGAGCATAGGACTTCTCTCGCGGCCACGCCCATGATGATGAAATATTTCAAGGCTTAGTCTAACAGTTGTCTTGATGGTCCATATGAAAAATACTGGTAGCAGGTTTTTTAGTAAAGTAGTGTCAGTCACTTCCACTTCCATCCATCAGGAGGGAAATCACAAGGTTTACGGTGGTCATAACTGACCTAGACAGTCAAATAATAATCATTTAAAAAGTAATTGTTTAAATTTTCCACACACTTTGCAGTTGTGTTCTGTCTTTGTAGGGCAAAATAGTCTTTACCATCCATCCATCCATTTTCTTTTCTGCTTATGTCCCTTTATCTGGGGTCGCTACAGCAGAATGAAGCCCAAACTTATACAGCATGTTTTACACCGCAGATGCCCTTCCATGCAACGCATCACTGGGAGTCTTTACCTTACAGTGCAATTAATCAACAACTATTCATATAACGTAGATATTGAAAACCAGATACCAGATCACAAACATGAAGGTTTCTTCCTCAAGCAGATCATTTAAAGTGTGCAACAATTTTTAAGTACATTTATTAAGTAAATAAAATTATACATATTTTTATATAAGTCAATTTGTATGTGATGGTAATTTTAGATTAATTAATTATTAAGTAATTATTATTAATATTTTATGAATACTGCAAATCCACAGCTATGGATATGGAAAAAAGAAAAATTTTCTAAATCGTTCTGAAGCTATTTTGCAATCAAATGAGTATCTTGGGTCCATTAAAAGCTGATACCATGATTTAATATAGTGCTTTTCTTGGGTTAGCTAGCCGCAAAATAGTCTAACATTTTATTTGGTTGTAAGATTTTCAAAGGCTTTTCTCAGAACTTTTAAAAAGGCCACCATTTGCACAAATAAAAGAAAACCGAATCACATACACAGTTGTCAAAAAGAGATTTAAATTTCGACTATGAGTACCAATGATTTTACTAGGATAGGAATAAATCATGCAACCTGCAATCTGCTTTTGCGCCCATAGAAACCTGTAGTTTCCTCTGCATCCTCATCTCTACTTCTTTCCAGTAATCTTTTGGAACGCTCTGGAATAAGTTACCACCAGAAATATGTAACACATATTGGGGACAATTTTAAACCCAACGTTAAAACTTTTTTGTTCAATAAGTCTTTAATGTTTCTTTAGTTTGACCTGTGTTTGTCTATGTTGCTGATTTATTTGTTTTAAAACTCTTTACGGAGAGCTTGAGTGTCTTTGTAAGGCACTTATCAAAAATGTTGTATTATTCTTACTATTACTATTATTATTAGTAGTAGTAGTATTAAAAACTGCCCCATGTGAGGCTTCTGTTCATCATCAACAGTAGTTGAGCCTTTTTAAAAGTTTTCTTTTTCATTTATTGAAAGAAACAGTATTTGTTTCTTCTTCATAAGAAGAGCAATTTGCAATGACCATTCTATCTGAAATGCATCTGGTTCCGAAATTAGTTTGTGGTCAAAGATGAAAGAGAATGAAGAATATTCATTGTAATTTGTCCGCTTGAGTTTGACACTATTTCTAGTGCAAGTAATCACTTCTAACCAATACACTATGTTTATGAATTGCTTTGTTTGTTAAATCAGCCATTACTCATCACATTGATTAGGTGCTTGTGGGATAATAATGGAAGTCTTGCATTACGAGTAAGATACCAGTGTGTGTGTGTGTGTGTGTGTTTTTGCGCATGCGTGCTTGTGTGTGCGTGCATGCATGTGTGAGTGTGCAAGACACCGAGAGCAACGATTCCACCAGTGTGGAGGATTCAGATCAGCCTGCTCCAAATCTGATAACAGGTCACCTCTTAGCGTTCCCTCTCTACTCTTCAGAGGCCAGCAAAACCTGTGAACCTACAAAATATTTTTTCTCAATGGGAGGTTAGGGATTTAGAAGAGTGTTATGGAGCAGGGGTGCTGAGTGTAAACCTTTGTGCATGAAGGTCAAGGAAAGATGAAGTGTAATCCCTCTGTTCTTTTGATCTGCTCTCGTCTCCCTTTGAAACCACTGACCATTCTCTCTTTCAATCATCTTTGCTCTGTAAGTTCATGATGCTCCTCCATTAAATCCATATTAAGGTTCCCTCAGTCTCCCTTCACTCTCTCTTCATTCCTAGTCATTCCTGCTCTGTCTGTCATTCTGACGAGGTGTGACGGAGGCTTTCAGCTTCTCATGTGGCCACAGCTCATCCCTGAGCTCTATTTGACTCTTTGCACCCGCATTACTCAAATTCAACTGATCATTAAAAGTCATCTTTATAAGTCTGACTCTTTAGAGCTTTGGTCTCCACTGTGTTCCCTTTAAATATATTGATCTGTCAGAAGTGAGCAGGTTTTTAATCACTCCTATGTTAAAAGGCCCAACTTTAGAGTTGAAAAAGAAAAAAGACATTTACACCCCTGATGCTGCAATGTTTTTTTTATTCGCTAGTTTTGACCTTCGTGAGCACTCTGAGGAGGGTGAATTATTTTTTAAATTTGTTTGTTTATGATATATTTAAATTCAAATCATCAGCCAATCAAGGGTCTGTGCTACCATTTTTGGTTACCAGGAAGTGATGCACTCCAATGATAGTGGTGGCTAGCTACACCCATTCGGAGCCTTCTTTACAATTCATACAAAACATCACCCATGCTACTTCCGTGTTATATACAGTCAATGTTCAGAATGAGCTGTGCAATAAACACCATGTTTTGGAATGCTGTAATTTTGGCTAAAATCCATGCGAGTGTTTTCAGTAAAAGTCTTTATTTCTTTGTTGTTTTCTGTGATCTATAGCATGCTGATACTAAACTTACAGAAACTTTAAAGCTAGCCATCCTTCAACATTAAAGATGTGTACCACATCATTGCAAGTGCTGTGCAAAATAGCATTGATGAGGCTGAATGTTTCAGTTTGAACATTTGGATTCTTTTTGAACATAACTATTTTAAGTGAAAATTTTGGAAAAATTTATATATAAATATTTATAATTATTTAGTGTACAGAAGAGAACGCGTGTATTATTTTATTTATTTGTCACAGTAAATACATAAACAGTTCTCCTGAAATCCTAATCTTATTTTGTTGGAGATACATGCATTTTTTGGCACGATATGTGCTATGAGTATAATAGAGCTATTTAAAGTAAAAGTATAGCAGCTGTAATTTGATCTAATAAAAATAATGATAATGATGATAAATAATGGTAAAAATAAAAATAATGATAAAAATAATGAAACAAGTATTAGGGTTATTGAATTATTACCCTTTAAAAAACTATTTTTACATTCAGTTCAAATGATGAAAATTGTTGAAATAGCTTATCCGATTCATCGGTTAATAAATTGCTAGATTAATCGATTATGAAAATAATCAATAGCTGCAGTCTTACTGGACACCATTGTTTCTATACAAATCAGTATGAATAAAACCTGTTGACAGTTTATGGTCCGTATCCAATATTGTTTCAATACTATTGGGAGTTATTTATTCCTTGTTGAATGCTCACTATGTTTTCACCGAATGTGAATGAGTCACCAAACGGTACACTTACATCGGGTTCTTAGGCACTCTCCATGTTATTAGCTTTACTGGCTTGTGTGTTTTTTAGATAATCCCTAAATGTTGTACCGTTTTATCTTCCCATACATGTCCTCTCTGCTCCACAGGCAACAGGTGAAATAATTACAGAATTATTCAGAACAAAACTTACAAATACACCACAACACTGTCAACCATCACAGTTGAAGTGTAGCATCATCACAAACCACTGAAAACGAAGCAATTGTTTGCATGGGGATAAATATATTCTGTTTCTGCTCAGAGGTGTCTGCTGGGTCACATGACCCTGGTGTCATGGAGTAATTGTGCGGTGGGGAGAGGGGGTGCAGACAGTGAGACAACCGGACAGGATCACAACACTAATGAGAGACTGCAGCAGTTAATTACAAAGGAGTGAGAGGGAGAGCGCACGAGAGAGAGAGACTGGCAGAGGATTGGGAGGGTGACTATGAGGGGGGCGAGATGGAGCGAGACACTCTTTTGTCCCAAAGCTACATCCTCCCAGAATAGAGATGGAGAGCGCTCTCCGTCACTCACTCACACACACATCCTTCCTGATCCGCACAAGCGGGGAGATGTGTGTACCATGTCTGTGTGTGGTTACTTGTGTAGGTGTGCAAGTGTGTTTGCAGTAGCCCTCTCCCAGGTGGGGGAGGCCCTGGAGCCAGTTAAAAATGGTGTTAATTTGTTCTCCTATGGGAGAGAACGGTCTCTCCATGGCAACAGGGAGAAGGAGCTGAGGAGAGGAACAGCAGAGCAGCACCAGCCGCGACCCTTTCTCCTGATGCACACATGAGCAGGGGTGGTACACAAACATTCACACACACACACACACACACACACACACACATACACACACACACGCGCGCGCGCACACGCACACTGAGGATGTCTATAGGCTTGCACCCCGAACTTCACAAGTTAATGTGGACTGAGCATTCCTACAGATTTAGATCCAGACGGGATGACTGTATTTCTGACAATCCTGTAAAACCGCCTAAAAGGTGGCAGAGAAAAGAAAGGATTTGTACAGGAATAGAGCCCCTGCTTTTGAAGCAAACATCTATGTTAAAAACAGTGCATCTCACTTCTGAGACAGACTGAAATGGGTCAATCAACCAGAGAGAGAGATGTGAAACTATTTTAGGTTTTCTACAATGCCCAGGCCTTCCATACAACCCTTAGAAGTGTGACAGGAATCAAAATAATTAATATAAACTTTTCACTCAAAAGATGGTGGTCTATTGTTTTACACTACTTTAAAAATGACATGGTTTAGACTACATGAGTACTCTTAGTTTGATTTTCTGAGTATACGCTCTTCGGAATGACCATCCTTTCCCCAATTTGTCTAAGGAAGTGACATTACAAGAGCAACATAACAGCGTCATCTCTAAAAACAGTGGCAAACAATGTTTACAAAGTTGTTTTGTTTTACCGAATACTTTGCCTAAAAACCTGCAATTTTCTTATGTTGTAAAAAGTACTTCATTTCAAAGCGAGTCATAATTTAGTCTGGCCCTTTTAATTAAATTGTATTTTTCAACTGTGCATTTTAGCCCATTTGTAAGCATTATATTTGAATATAACGCAGCTATGGCTGTTTCTCAGTTAGCTTTTGCCGGTAGGAGAGACGGTTGTGGCATGGGCTTCAGGGACTTGCTGAGATCCAACCTGTATGGCATTACTTTTTTGGGCCAAGAATTGAGCAGAACCTAATGTAAACACTAAAAAGTTTGCAAGTGAACAACAACGAAACTTTTAGGTGCACAGGAGGACTGTTTTGGGGGGTTTCTAAATGAAGAAAGATTGTGAAGTTAACAAAAACTGTTAGCTCAAGGGCTTAAGGGTTTATACTATAATATAAATTATAAGTGAAATGAAGTGGCAGGGAGCGTCACTGTGGCGCAGTGGGTAGCACGGTCGTCTCACAGCAAAAAGGTCGCTGGTTCGAGCCTCGGCTGGGTCGGTTGGCATTTCTGTGTGGAGTTTGCATGTTCTCCCCGTGATCGTGTGGGTTTACACCGGGTGTTCTGGTTTTCCCCACAACGTCCAAAGACATGCGGTATAAGTGAATTGAGAAAAAACAATTGTCCATAGAGTATGAGTGTTTGTATGAATGTTTCCCAGCAATGGGTTACGGCTGGAAAGGCATCTACCGTGCAAAACATATGCCATAGAGTTGGCGGTTCATTCCGCTGTGACAACCTCAAAAGGGAAGAAAGCCGACATGAAGATGGATGGATGGATGAAGTTGCAGGTCAGTTACGAGAGCATTCAAAAAATGAGAAGAATACACTTGATGCATTGACAGACTGTGTTTCTGGTGAGAATATTGCTAGTGCTCTTGAATGTGTAAAGATTCAACTGTAAAGGTCTGTATGTTTAAGGCTTAATGGTCTCTAAACACCTATTAGATTTAGGATTGGCAGGAATGTTTGGATGCCTTTTCTGCAGGGTGCATTTCAGAAGCTGTTGAATGTAGCTGCAGTGATGCTTCTTGCCTTGGATGGCACTCATGTGTAGTGATGTGATGTTCATAAGGAGAATGAATCTGAATCATTAGTAATAACTGTTTTTGGGAATTTAATTATTTTCTTGGTGTGTGCGGATTACGCTGTTAATATTTTGGGTCTTTGTTGTAACAGATTGCAGGTAGATCAAATTCTTTTTCCCCATATGAAAGATGTAAATGGGTCATTCAAATTAATAATTCTTTTAAATGAACAAAAGTCAAAAGTACCGAAATGAACTTGTTGGCACTCATTGTTTTCGATCAAGGCCCATTTACACTCAAAAACTTTGGATTGAAAATTTAGATAGGTGAATAGAGACCTTAAAACTTCACAGTCAGTCTTTCAATTAGATGTTTCTGATATTGTATGTTAATCATAATTTTAAAAATGAACAAGTTGAACTAGTTTGTCTGATGCATAATGTGTTTCTAGCCTCCTGGATTGAGATCCTAGAATTTTACTCATTACAACTCATGCAAGTTCACAGGACTGGAAATTACATGGTTTCTCTGTACTTTAAGTATATATTGCAGTGCAGGAAAAGTGGAAATCGTCATCAATGATGACAAGAAAGTTCAAAATGTTACTTTCAACCAATCAGGGGTTTCCTAGTGAGGAAACCCAGAAACCAGCAATAGAGAATCATGGGGTTTGTCTACAGGTAAAGAGAGTGCATCCATTTAAGAAATTTCATGGATTTTTGAATTCTTGTCGAAAACACAGGTCAATAAAAAGAAATGTTGATTCATGAGAAGCAGGTTAAGAGTAATGAGTAGATTGTATTCTCTAACTCCTAATGAAGAATTTGCACAATGGCAAATTTTCTGTTGGGCGTAAAGATACTTGGCATTAAACCTGGATTTTGATCACTACATTGGTTTTGGCATACACAAAAACAGTTGAAACACCAGCAAAACTTTATCATTTGTAGCGTTTTCCACTTTTGTAAATTCATCTGTGAGAGGTGGAACTGACTTTGGGCTCAGTCACACAATGAGTCCATGAGACACAGGCTCTTTGTGCTGGGGAGATTGTGGATAACTTGTGTGCTGGTTGTTGACATCATAGTGGCTTAGTGGGCTTTTCATGTCGTAACCTGCTACTGCCAATGCATCATGCAAAACTGTTAGCATTCATGCAAATGACTGGTAGATAAAAGGCCACTGTTGAGGCGGAGAGTGTCTTTGGGTTTGGAGAGGGGGTAGTGGGGGCAGCAAAGGGAAGGTCTGTTTAGATCCATTTTTTTCTCCAAGGCTTTCTCCAGATTCACTCGCTAACTAATCACTTATCATAATGAGATTTTTACCAGATTTTTTTTCCCTGAGTGATATGCTAATAATGGAACTGAAAAGCAGTTTGCAACATCTGAAGTCTTTCTAATCCTTCTGCATTTAAATGTGAATTTGTTACGTTTGTCCGGGTGGACGCGTGTGTGTATTTTTGAGATCAGTCACCAAGAGATGCAACTCCTTCAGGACAGATGCTGGACAACTGCATCTCCAGAGAGTGTTTCTCTACAAAGATCAGTATTCTGCTGACCTGGAGCTCTAGGCAAGAGACACAAGACAGTAAAAGCTTGTTTAAAAACATGATGAAAATGTTGACTCACGGTGCATCATATCTTAAATATCATGATTTATTTAAGAGGATATGCAATCAGGACATGCCTTGTTCATTTTTGAAACTCGGGCTGCATTCTGGGAAAGTCTGCTGATCGAACAGATGCCATTATATCCAAATCACCTGCCAGCTCTCGTTTTTCTCTTTTTTTATCTTTTCTCTTTTGTCACCGGAGAAGATAAGCTGACATTTACAAAAAATAACTAGTTTAAAAAACATGTTTCTGTCTAAATAGTGTCTGTTTTAAGTTGGTAAACTTACTTACACATTTAATGTGATGTATTCAAATAGTGAAAATCCAGAGTTAAAAGTCAGTAACTCATGGTATTCCGTACTTTAACAGAGTAGTTCTTTTTTTTAATATTCCACTCTTCCTCACTATATTAGTAGACAACTGCAAATGAAAACCAACTAAATTCATTATTGACCATACAAACCAATCTTATATTTTACCAAATCCCAAACCTCTTAAGCACATTTTCACAGAGGTATGATGTAAGAGAGTAAAGGATTTCTGAAACAGCTGTATGGGTTTCCAGTGCCTCTACCTTCTCTCTCAATCCATACAGTGGAATGAATGAGCCTTGCATGCTTGACCAGGGGATTTCTGCAAGCTCTGAGTCTCAGAACACACTCTCGCTATAGGCCCCATACTGCAGAACTAAACCTTCACTCCGTCACACACATACACGGCCATGAGGATATTTCTGTTTCCGTTGGCATAGCAACAGAAAGCAATCATTTCCCTCACTTAAAATATTGCAGCATCCTTTATTCTCCTTTGGCCCCTTAATAAAGAAAATATTCTAAAAAGTATCTGGATTCTTAATTTGATTCTATAAATCAACAGGAAGAAGTCAAAAGTCTTATTGGGTGGGATGCAGATCAATACAGGGTCAAACATTTATTAGACGTTTATTAGAATTAAAAGAGATTTTAAAAAGTAATTTAAAAGCAAATCTTTTAGTGTGAAAATAGTTAAATAAAAGCTATAGATTGAATCTCTAAAAACAAATTCGGAGAGTACTACATTTTGGTTGTATAAAATTCTGACTTAGTATTTCCAGATTTAGTGCCTTGTGACTAAACAAAAGCTCTAAAGAAAAGTCTTTAAACTTGGGCTCCAATGCACGAAAAAACACCTGCCATAATTTCATCCGTTCATCCATCTATTTTCGTTTCGGTTTAGTCCCTTTATCTGGGGTTCCCATAGTGGAATGAACCGCCAACTTATCTAGCATATGTTTGATGTACCGCAGGTCT
This sequence comes from Danionella dracula, assembly GCA_900490495.1. NCBI lineage: Eukaryota > Metazoa > Chordata > Actinopteri > Cypriniformes > Danionidae > Danionella > Danionella dracula. The sequence continues at coordinate 6,553,149 of UELW01000089.1, forward strand.
TTGGACTTGTGGGGGGAAACCAAAGCACCCGGAGGAAAGCCACACAAACATATCGAGAACATGTAAGCTCCACACAGAAATGCCAACTGACGCAGCCGAGGTTCGAACCAGCGATCTTCTTGCTGTGAGGTGTTTGTGCTACCCACTGCACAACCATGATGCCCCCATAATTTTATGGCTTTGACAAAAAAAATGTCATGCTCAACCAATTATCTCTTTTATTTACAATTATTGACCTACTGAACTCACAGAAAATTGCAGATTAGTGTAACTGAGCTAAAAACTCTCTCACCTCAAACCAACAAAGAAGAAGCATTAATGCTCAATCTCAAGTTCTTCTTTCACTTGAAGAATGAACGAGGAGATTTAATTATTTCTTCTCTTTAATCTTTGCTTTTTCAAAGCAAGGTGTTATACTCGACTATACATAAAGTAGTATACTAGATAAAACACTCAATCTCAGTGTTGAGAACAAGTGATGAATGAAGTGAACTGAACAGAAGGAGTGAGAGATCAAGATATAGGGAGGGAGAAAGGAATATTAAGAGAAAGACTCATGCCCTGCAGAAATATCAAGCACTACTGTCATGAAACAAAGTCTACACTGGGCCTGTGACACAACAGATATATATTTAATGATGCCATGAAGGATGTGTGCTGTGAGCATCATCAGAATATAACTCCGTGTTGCTCAAGCAGATTTTTTTGCCATTTTTTTTTTACCTTTTTCCTACAAAATTGCAATCATAACAAATGAAATATTTTTCAAAACTCAAGTCTCCTTCCCCCCTCACAAGCACCAAAACTTGGCACAATGAAGTAGCAGAAACATAGTGGCCTTTGGCAACTCTTTTCCATCCCACAATGCAACAGGGCTGTGACCCAAACATGGCACCCTTGAGTCTGAAAGCCCAGGGGGAGGTGAAAAAGACACATTGCTCAGATAATCTAGTAAGGAGGTACAAGAAGATGTTAAAAATGGACAGGAAGAAGTTAATTTTATGTTTAGATTTAATTGCTGATGAAAGAAAGAGAGAGAGAGAGAGAGAGAGAGAGAGAGAGAGAGAGAAATTGCTGACATGTGACAGTACTGTTTTCATAAAATACCTTTAATAATTGAATTTACATTTTATTTTTTTTATTTTTTTCAATTTCAATTTACACTTTATTTAAATAATTACCTAGATGTGCATTCCCAAAGAGAACTGTCAGATGTTAATTCACAAATTCTCATATTAATGTACAAAGGTCCCCAGGTGCCTCTGTTCCTCTTTTTATCCAGATTTGTTTGATTTGTTCTTCTTTCTTTGTTTGTTGTCCAATTTGTGTGCTGAGCATGGGTTGGGAAGACTCCCCTACTGTTTGAGATCTCATTTGCTAAGCATGTATCAGTCGGGATGTGATTCCTTGTTCTTGGACACTTTGTGGCATGCTGATTGGTCAAGGGCACTGCTGGGTGGGCAAGAAATTTGGCTTTGATCAATTGGGCTGTGTGTGAAAGCTGCCATGTTTCATTGATCAAATGCTGATTTTTTTAAATAACAGACTTGTTCCTATTAGCCGAATTGAATTAAAATTTCAATTCAATATTTAGCTTTAAAAGTATATATTTAAATGAATACACTAGTAAACCGTTCATGTAACACACGATAATAAAAACTTAAAACGTCTGAATGTACACATTAAAATACATTTTTTTTTATCAAATTTTGCAAAACATGCTACAGACACCAAAGCTGAACCATAAAAGTGTTGAATACGGCTGGAATTTTATTTGTAAATCTTTGCAGTAAAAACATTTCATAAATACCTCAAGCACCTGAAATCTACAAAATTTTTATAAATGAATAAAAGAGTTAAATATGAATATACGTTCAAGAGAGTAATATGTTCTTAGAGTTATCTTCAATTTGAAGCAAAGCTTTAATAACTAATTATTTACTTTTTATATGTGTCAATAACGTGCAGATAATACCAAAATAAAAATACAACACACACACACACACACGCACACACCCCCACACACACACACACACACCAACATGTGATGTTGGATGGGCGAGTTGTTCATGCGACTGACAGTTCATTCGTAAGACATATATGCCACGAAGTGATGGGAAGGTTGTGTTAGGAATCCCTGAAGGCTCCATGGGGGACAAATGGCCGGTGGCCGGTGGAACAAACACAGCATTACAAGAGCAGTTCAATAATAGTGAATGCCAAAACGTACAGACCTCAGCGAAATAATATAAACATGGTGTGCATAGAAACGTGGGTTTTTGAAAAGGCCAGTCATATGGCAAGTAATAGTGACATGTAATCATGGACTTCATGTTCATGTCTGACTTGCCCATTCCCTACATTACAGAAGTAATTTATGGATAGAGGATCTGAATTTGCCACAGGCTACCGGTCGTCCTCTGGGTAGTTAAACCCACACGTCAGTGTGAAGGGTTAACTGTGGCTAGAGATATTTTTGTGCAGAGTTCCGCCTCATTTCTTCTTAACAGTTGGATAAATTTAAATCATGCTGAGAGAACTCTGTTAAGAACTGCTGATTGATTACATTTATAGCCATTTTTAGTTAATTATAATTTTAATAAATTAATAATTACTTAATTTATTAGGATGAATCAATGTTAGTTTCACTTGATTATCTTAAAAAAAACTAATTTGCTTAAAGCCTTCTAAGGTTTCACTTGTTGCCACCTTTCAGTATGATTAACAATATGCTTTAACTACTGGGATTCAATATGAACACTTAAGCAGGTGAGCAGTCATTAAAACACTTGTTACAATATAGTCCCGTCGCCATTATTCCTAATTTGTGTGCTTATTTTTCTCAGGCTGAGGTGTGCCAGGCTCTGGGGAGTCCGTCTCTGCTGGATGCCAGACAAAGGTCTGTTGGTGGGACCCCTTGAGGGCAATTCACAAAATGGTGTCTGTTCATGACACTCTGTGTGGCATCAGCACCGGTCGAGGAACTCCTACTGTGAAAAAACATGACTAGCATGTGAAATATTTATTTATTATTACATGAATGGCATCACTTTCTTTAGCAGTGATCACAGGACCATCATCCCCCAGAACGCATTTATGATGCTTTTTCAACAAACTCTTTAATACATGAATACAAAAAGCACCCAAAATCTACTTCTGTTAGTTTCCAAATCATAATTCCATTTTCATGAAGCATTGATCTGGTTCAGTCAGTCCTGGGATGTGTGGGGGAAAACGCGAGCATTGTGGAGCAGAACAGGTAGGTTACCAGAGCAACGGGTGCCAACCGTCCGCTCCGCCCTCATCCGGCACAGAACAATGCAACTGATTTCCACCCCAGAAATATAACTCAACGCACGATTTCAAATAAGTTCCCTTTTCTACGCAAGTGGTGCTTTCTAAACTGTTATGCGTGCTACAAGCGACTCTGAAAGTCGCTCTCATCAGCATCCGCGCAAATGTCAAGAGGGGTCCACAGAAGTACAGAATAGCGCACGAGACCCCTTAAGAGGTTCACGAGAGTTCCATTAACGCTCCTCTTGTTCAAGCATTAAAGTGCCCTATAGAACACCATCTCAAGAGGACAGAACTCTCCGCGCGCCCCAGCATCACCAATTGGGGATGTCACCCTTCGCGCGCGCCCTCCTCCATCCGAGTAGTGCCGTAAAATGATAAAGTGATTAAAATCATATTAGCTCAATCACCATCATCACAATCTCCTCGGATGGAAACCAACGGGTCACGTTGTAATATTCTGTGACATCCCGATCCCGTCAGCAGGACAACGTCATGCCAATTCGTCAGATACCATTACTACGCCGCCGTTATTGCTAAGAGGGACCGGCGTTGCCATGGCAGCCAGCTATCAGAGTAAGACTGTTCTGCCCGGTTGGGGTGAGGGATGAATATGCTCGGTCAAGCCCGAGGTGTAAGATTGAAAAGTTGCGCACAGCAATGTGGGTTGCGCGTGGGTGGTACCAGACAAGAGCTGTCCCGAACCGCACCAGAACCGCGCACCGAGTTCAGTCGCACAATCACCGGGACACAGACCCAAATCACTCACACGCAACCAGAAAATGCACTTTACCGTAGACTTGACAGGGACGTAGAGAACGGGCTTCCCCGACGACTCCTTCTTGTTGTGCTCGCCCAAGACGTTGCTGCCCACCTGGAAGCCTTTGGACTTCACCCAGAATTTGAATTTGGCGTTGATGTGGCTGTTGTCGACATACACGCCGTCCGACTCCTCGTTCTGTAGCAGGGTCTGCATGATTTTGTTATATTTTCGACGCGTCACTGTCTTTGTTTTGCCCGAGTCTCCATAAGTCCGAAGACACCAGTCCTGAAATTCGCTGAACATTTCTGCCTCCAGCACGACGGGACTTCGGCTCCTTTTGGTTAAATCCGCGCATGGCTTCTTGGTTGCCATTCCTTCCCCTTTGTGAGCCCGATCCGAAACGATCGAATGCAACTACAAAGACTGAAAATTATAGTCGGCTCCCCCTCCTCTCCCTGTCCCGGTAAGAGGATGGTCGCTTCAACACCGGTGCTGGCTGCTCCGCTCCACAAGGTGTAAAAAGTGGTACAATGTGTGCCTGGTTCGGGCAGCCGCACACCTGTTTGCAGAGACGCCTCGCCTACTGTCCCAAACCGCAACGGCAAATGTCACTCGCGCACATCATCCGCTGAGGAACTGAGAGGGTGGGCCGTCCTACCAAGCGGGTTTCACCCACCTGTGCGCAAACGGTTCGGGGACTTGTGCAAGTGGGGGGAAAACCCCTGGAGGGTCGACGCTGTAAATCTAACAATTAAACAAGAACCGGATGAGAACAGCAAACGAGGCACTTTGCTTTCCAACGACCGGCGCAAGCCAGAGTTCTGATCCGGGATGTGGAACAGAAACAAGCTAGAATGCGATGCGCAAAAACGATGATATTTCATTAATTGAGCGACTGGAAGCAGAAACACTGCGGGTTCTCCCTTCACGAGGCGTCGCGCGCTAGGACGGTCCCACTCCTTCCACCTGTTTGAATCAGACCTGCGCGCGCAGCAGCCGCCTCGCTTTAGACCTTCACCGGCCGAGACTGGCACCTCTTCTTCTTTTTAATCCTAATTGAAGGCAGGTTTTTTTTCAGGAAAAAGCCGGCGCAGCGCAAGGGCGCAGTGGTTACCGTGCGCGTATAGGCTGTTTCTGATGGCGCAATAGAGTTGAAAATGTCCGTTTCAGACAAAAAGGTGAAAACATTTAGTACTCTCGTATCGTGAAAATGTTAACGGCTTCAATAAAATACAGTAAAATTAATCTATTTTGTAGTTATTCAATTCAATATGGATTTCAAGGACTTTCAAAAGAAAAAGAAAAGAGCTCCATATTTGACTATATTGTAATTTTCACCTAAATCAAATAAGTTCAATAGTTTCATAAGGGTTTTAGCATGAAAATTTCATTTTGTTACTTTTTAACGGTTTGTTTTGTGCAAAACAAGCTAATTCCAGACTTTTATTATTAAATATACCCTCAAAACGACAGACAGAAAAAGTGTTAAAAAATTCATGAACTAAACAGAAAGCATTTAAAATTTCGTACAATGACGGTAAAGGGTAAAACATAAGTCAAAATGTGTGGTTGCAAAGCCTTTATAAAAATTCAAATATAACCTCATCTTTTTTTAACACAAACTATTTTGTTTATTGGACTACATCCATTGACCACATCGTTTCCTTCTCTGAAGAATACGGTCAACACAACACATGTTTATATTGGCAGATTTTTTATGTAATAGTTCATACTGTAATCTTTTTCAGTAACACACTGTTTTGGATGATGATTAGGCTAAGGATGAAACTATATCTTTAGGTACAATTTTTTAAAGTCAGGTGATATAATCTTGCTATGGTATTTACCAAAAATAATTAATTGTAGTTTAGAGCAATTTGTTAACATAAAAAGTGGATTACAATGTTTTTTTTTTTGGGGGGGGGGGCAGCATTTGCATTTGAATATTTCCCGTAAGCTTCTACAATATCCATTGTGTGACACTCACATTCCACTTATGAAATGACATATAGCTTCATAAAACTGAATGAAATTAGTTTGACTGAGCAGGATACTGTTCTCACATGCTTTTAAGACAGTTATTTGACATGGGCACATGAGTGACAGCAAAAAATTAAAAAATTCACGTCTTAGCATTAACAATTTATGAAATAGTAAACAAATGTACGATATTTGATGAGAATGCCAAATAACCTTTAAGGGAAGTAATGCTTAGGTAGGCTTCAGAAAAAACACTTCATTTAAATGTCTTCACTGCAGGTGACAACTCACAGCTTCTTGCATGCGCAGCAAAAAAATTAACGAATAAATACATAAAAAAATAATAATAACAATGCGTTCCATTTATGACGAGCTTTTTTAGATACAAATACGCTTCACAATGATCAGAGCATTATCATTCACTCCACGTTCACACACTGGTGCAGATAACTTACCTTGGTAGTGGTCAGCTGACAGGACATGGCTGCTATTTTGCGCCTACGACCTCCCGCCCACCACCAAACACACCCCACCAGTCTCACGCATCCATACAGGGCAATGTGGGTGATGTGCCACAATAGTAGAATGGACCTAGTGTGGATTGAACCACCAACATTCAGGTTACTGGACAACCAAGTCCACCACTGCACCATCTTTACGCCCAAATCTCAATTTTTATCTACACTTAGTAACAATAACTAGGTTTTTACTTTCAGTTTAGTCATTTCAGCTTGGAGCACATTCTCCTTTTTACCCATTTTTGACGATCCGGTGATGGACAATCAAGCTAAAAACAGCAGGCTATGACCACCTTTAGATCTATAAGCGTTTCTAGAAGAAACCTAAAGATGGTGTCCTGCAGCCTCTTAAAGTCAAATGGGAGAACATAAACACTAATAACTCCTAATGTCCTAAAACCAACATCCTCAAAGTCACAGTGCTGACTTATAAAACTAAATGTTAATGTCAAGTACTACACTTATAAATGCAACTTGTCAGGCAATGTACATATTATAAGACACAGCCTATCACCAGCTTAAAGTGAACGCTGCAAATTAGCTTTGATGACCCTATGAAGAAAAACAGTGGAATATGGGACTGCTTTCAACAAACATATATTAATATCTGCTCTCCTGATGCTTCTTAAGAGAGACTTAACTGGGGAGTGTAATAAAGTGTCCTCTGATGTCAGGTTGCATGTGTTAAATTCCTATACGCTCCGTGACAGCCGCAAGCTCATATGTGTTCATATTAGTTGCACTGTGTATGTCAGCGTCTCCATACGTGAGTGCTGGTATGTGAGCATTCTCTTTCACTGTGCAGTCAGGAGTGTTTGTGAGTGCTCCGGGGCTGTGTCGAGGACCATGCTGGGACTGCTGGTGATGTCGGCTGCTGTTGCTATGACAGCAGCTCAGCTCCAGCAGCTGAAGAAGCAGAACAGGCCGCCTGTATCTGCCCCATCCAGACTGCATTCCCTCCCTCTAACATCTCATCTCGGCCCTATGGAACCCGTTCAGAGTTCTCAAAGGTTTCCTTGAGGCAGGAATCCTCCCTTAGCTCTGAAATTCTGTCAAAAGGTCTAGGATTGAAAGGATGAAGCTGAGAGGTATGTGCCCCTTTGATGTTCCCTGATTCTTAAAGGGATATTCACCTTGTTTAAATACCAGGCTCATTTTGCCCAGCAGCTAATATTGACTACTCAGTTCCAATATACTGTTTGAATGACAGCACTAAATCCTCTTAGATTAGCACTGTCCCAGATGCGCACCCCTTTCGCTGGAAAAGATATTAGCAAACCAATTAAAAGCACACGGCATGGCTATATATAGCTGAAACTGATGTTTGAGGTGACTGGCGAAGTCTTCTCAGAAATATTATAATTGTTACTTTTCTCAAAATGAAATAAATAATTTCTGACCCTATAAATAGTTTGGGACACAAAGAAAATGTAGTGAGGAATTAGAGATAATCAGTTTTCATTTACATCAGTCACTTGTGAACCTGAGAATAAACTATGTTTTAATATAGAAATGAGTGGGCAGAAATAAAGATAATTACTTGATCTTTCGAACACCTTTAAGTGCCATAAAAGAGACATAATTTAAAGTTGGCTAATTGCTGACTATCACACTGATTATAAACAAGATGGTAAAGTAAGAGTTGCTTAGAGCGATAATAGACTTTCAAATTAGCCATTAATTTCAAAAGTTTTACAGAGCATGCTACAAATTACAGCCCATTTGTGAGCTAACTGTTTCTCTTTAGTATAAAACTAAGAATCCGTAGTATTGTTGTTTAACCAGAAAATGTCATACAAATTAATAGCAAATTAAATAATTTTTTTTATTTGATTGTATATAAAGATCATACTTTAGGTCATACTTTATTAGGTTCTAGACACATGTTTTTAACAAATAATTAAGTTTAATGGTTTCAGTTTAATGGTGAAAAATGCAGGATGTTGAAATTATATATCTAGAAAACATTTGCAGTTTTATCAATGTTGGAAATGGTAAATACTCTAGTTTCCAAAGGATGGTGAATTTTGTACACATTACTTTAATTTTTTCTATAAAAAAAAAACAGCTACAACCAGAGTTGCTCAGGTTTTCACTTTGAATTCTCTACCATTTCTTATTATTTCTATTTTAGAACCAACAGCATAAATATCTTTAATATTTTTCATGTCTGCAGTTAATGAATAGAAATTGTAGACCAAGCCAATTCCAGTTACCTTTAAATTACACTGGGTTGAGACAATAACATTTAGACGTGTTTATGTGGCTAAAAGAGATAAACAGAGATAAACAGGGACTGCACTTTTTTACTTTCAGACAGGCGAGCGTGAATTTATGCATGTTTATTTAGCAAGTAATGAATATGTCCAGATCATTTATGTTTGTGAATGTAGCAGTAACCGGTTAACAGTTAAAGGTTAGCACTGGATGCTACTGTTAACATCTTCTGAGCGCGTGAGAGCCAATACGCACATTTCACCCCATTTTGAGAAAGAAACGCTCCAGTGGTCATCGATTCCAAATGCTTGTTTAAAAAATGATCACCAATGGCGAAGTCAATGTTAAATGTAGTACATTAATGGCCAGCCCATAATTGCAAAGCTTACATTGAGCAAATTATTGCATTGGTTATCTTCCTTAAGTACACACAGTACGTCCAGGTTTTTTTTTCCCAACATAGTCTTGCTTTTGTTCTCGAATTGGTTGAGAAAAAATTGTGTGCTCTTCAGATGAAGCAAAAATAAATAAAAACAAACTATAAATATTTTGCCAAAAGAAAAAAAAAAGTGTAATCATTATGTTTGGTAGTAAAACACATTGTTATGTTCAAAATGTGTAACTTACATTTTATCAAACACTTATTCAAAGATCTGAATGTAATTTTACTCCAACAGGTCAACAGGTCTTTTTCCTGTAATGATATTGTTAATGTAGAACATTATTAACATGGAAATTAGATCAAGTTAGATCAGTGATTTATGAAGCAAAACAATTAGGAAAATATTTTCAAACACAAATAAAGTACAATCATAGTAATCGTTTAAAACTATTGTGATTTCAATTACCAAAATAATAGTGATTTAGCTTTTCCCAAAATCGAGCAGCCCTTTCACCTTATTTTTTAGAGTTCTTCAAAATACAGTCTGTAATTATACAGTCTGATTCAAAGTTCCAAATGTAAAGTCACAATCTAAAAAGAGTAAATATAGCAGAAAGAACATTTAACTTCTTTAGTTTAGTTCTGTTGATGCAAATGGAAAAATAAATGGTCATTAACATCACACCAGTCCAAATCGAATTTCAACTTTCAAATTTCCCATAGTTTCATCACTACAACCAAACTATGAACACACTCCAGACGATTCCAAGCTCAGCTCTTGATTGGCCTTTATTTGGGCTGAAGCGCTCCTTCTGAGTTAGCAGATCAGCTCACATGACTAATCGCTGACAGGCAGAGAGGTTAAAAGAAGAGCTTAGCCTAACATTTCTATACCCTCCCTCCTAGCTATGATTAAACGCCCTGGGACTGAGAGTCACACTATTGTCGGGTCCCTTTGTGTTTGTTACTATGAGTTTATGTTTCCGCATCATTTTCTTTCACTGTTTTTTGCTTTGTTTTGGACACATACGCAGGGCTCTCAACCAGTCTTGGGGATGCCAGGGTTCTGTTTCAGCAACAAAGGGTGTATCTCTCTCCAATTCAGAGTGTGTGCCGAAGTGAATGGGAAAGAAGGGATTATGGTGCCAGTGCAGAGGAGGCAGCGGTTTTCTATGATATGTGCATGTGTGAAGGGCTGCTAATATTTGCCAGCTCAGGGTGGGTGCAACTAAAGCTGCAAGTATTAAAAACATTCAACCTTTTACTTTAAATAAACCCTTTATTTTTTTTAAGTTAAACAGTTTGACAGCTTGGATCCACCCAAAGTACATCAGAGTAAAGAAAGATGTACGTAAAAAGAAAATACATTGAAGAACAGTGCCCTGGGACTTCTGGTGTGTTGAAGATACAATGGTGACCCTATGCTTTATCTCTACAGTCCATTTTAAGACCTTTAGACTCGTTTGACCTTTGCCCTTTTAGATTGGTGCCTGAACACCCTGCAGCCCAAATTACATCAGGATCAGCTGGTGGGATGAAAAGGAGAGGGGGTATTTCTGTGTTGGTCTAGGGAGGGGGTTTATCATTTCCCTCTGTTAATAAGCCAGCACTTCATAATTAAACCCCCCCTTAATATTCTTCCCTTCCCCCTCAGATGAGAACAATGATGCACCGTCTACATTACCCTGCCATTTAGGAACGGAAGGGGAAAGGGGGCCGGGGAGAAACGATCTCACCCTCTCTCAGGTCCCTCAAAGTGTCACATGACTCATCTCGGTTCTGCGCTGGCAAGCCTTGCTCTCTAACTGTGGTGATTAGTGTCAAGCAGGAGATGCAGTCTGAGCGGTTTAGTGGGATGCAGCGTGACTGTGTGGATAAATTAAGGGGAAGCCTTGAAGTCTGCTGTTATCGTTCGGTTATTGTGATGTTTCATTCCAGTCTGACCTAATGACAAATCTTTAAAGATGTCTATGTTTTTGTTACTCTCACAAAAGTGAAAAGACCGAAAAGACCTAAAGGACCATAAAGGTTTTTCCACAGACAGGTGTGTGCACATAAACATAAGAAGAAGAAGCAGATCAGAAAGGACAGACATGATCACTGTAGCATTCCCTTTTTACACTTACACAGCTCTGACCGTTTGATTTTGCGGAAAAAATACAAAGAGCAAAAAGATGTTTACCCACATGGTACCTAAACGTTTGTCAGTTTTCAGCTTCCGTATCTGCAAAGATCTTTGGGAGGATCTGTTAGGATGTAGTTCATTTCGTGCAAAATTTACAGACAGAATTTTGTCTTCCGTGGTGAGGATACAATTTAAAGTAATGATGACGACACATGTATGGTGGACTGCAAACGTTGCTTTGTGAAAATATCAAGAGGTTTTAAAAACAGTGCTTACAATACAAGTAGCAAAATAAAACATCTGACACTTAAACACACAAGGGAGAAGCGCTGAGAATTTGACTCAGCAGCCAACTCTGACAGGACTTTTGCAAGTTTTACAACAGATGTATTAGTTTTTATTATTACCATTATTTAATATCTTTTCACAAAGAAGTAATGCAGGTAAACATACATTTTAACACATTTTTGACATTTCAAGAAAAAACACATCGAACATATAAAAAAAAAAACATCCTATCCCCAATCCTACTCAAATACATAAAATTACAGGAAAGATCATTAACAATAAGAGGGGTTGGTTCAACAGTAAACCAATTCTATAACTCACACGACAGCTGCTATCACATGTTAAAGGCCTGTACACACTCATTTCATCCGAGTGGACTTAAATTAGTTAATAGAAGACAAATTGATATTTTATTATGATCTTGGGTTTGCTTGTGAAAACAACTTCATGTGAGGGACTGATTATAATTTGGCAGCCTTATGAGAACCTTCACAGTGCTTTGCAGAGCTACAGTAGTTTACGAATGCAGAACAGCAATGTTAATTATTATCACGGTTTCTTTATTTGGAAGATATCCATAGCCTTAAAAACCAGGCATCGGTATCAGCAAGTAACTGGGAAAAAAAGTACTCGGTACTCATACTCTTTTATAAAAAATAGTATCTGTGCAATGATACATTTCAGAATAATCCAAATTCATTTAAAGTGAGTTTTCTGTATTATCTAGAACACCATAAAACTTATAAATATGCATAGCTTTCTATATACTCTGCGAATGCTTGTAATTTTTGCGATAATATAAGAGAGAAAGAATTAAATGAAAGTTGACTGAGACAGAAAGTATGGCCTAAATTACGTGAAAGTTAACAAACGGTCTATTCATTGCTGCCATCTTGTGTCCAGTTCTGTAGTTGCACTCACCAAGCAGATGCTTTTGTCTAAAATGAGCTGAAGATGAAGCTCCCAGTCAAATCATATTTATTGAACACTCAAATCAGTTTCTTTATTTCATTTTTAAAAAGATGGATCTGAATCGATAGGATCTGCAAAGTTTAAAAAATCAGTCCTGTATGCAGAACACTCCACCATCCCCAGAGAAAAAGAAAGGCCTACTTGATGTACACAGTGTCACTATTGAAACCATAAAGGACCTACAGCTTTCTGGATTCGACATGTAGAAAAACCGATCCAGAATAATAAAACCCAAATCTAATCTTGGTATCCTCCATCTTTGTCTCTCTGCAGAAAAGCAATGAATTTTTCCGCAGGTGCTTAATTGGTTGTACATGGGGGTGGTCTGTGGGTCTGCCGTCCGAGCTGAGAAAAGGGGGAGGAGAGCAGTTAGAAAAGGAATGAATGCAATGATTCGAACAGGCACACAAGCTGATGGAACATCAGTAACGGGTGCTGGGCCAGGATAGGGCCACTCTTGCTGGGGGGTAATAGTGAATGTCAGGACAGGAGAGCCAAGAGGCTGTGGGGAACTGACAGAATGGGTATAGTCACCATGGCAACACAATTGGCCCAAGCAATTCGAGGCAACCGGTTACCAAGTAACAGGAAATGAGCAGTGAAAGGGGGGAGAAACAGAGAAGATACAGAAAGAGGAGATGTTTGGTAATGGGACAGACCTGAACTCTGACATCATGTTCATTTAGAGGTGCAACATGTTTGCTTGACTTGAGGATGTTGCGTGTGAGGTGACTGAACATATATGTTGTTTTCAAAAGTCACAGCTGTGTGTGGGTGTGTTCAGAGAAGCATAGGTGAAGACTGACAGACCCTGGACCACCATTATAGACCGCTGTGACAGCTATGACACATTGGGTTAGAGGCAGGGAGACAGAAAGTGTGAAGCCTTTGTGTATGTTGAGGATAAAAAAAGAGATGCATCAAACACAAACAAATAGAACAGCTGTAAATGTTAATCAATGTAAAATCATTAGAAAAACATATTTTTTTCCCAGGAGTCATCAAGCGGGATTATTTTGAAAACCTTTTCTTTTTTTAAGATTTTTTTAAGAAGTTAGAATCTTTCAGCAAGTTCTAATACATAATCTGATACGTCAATTTTCTTAAGATGAAAACACTTTTTCTTTATTTGATCATTTGAATGCTTTTTTTAGTGCTAAAAATCTTAAATGTTCTTATTTTTCTTTGTTCTAACATTGATAAGGCATTAGCTAGATACAATTGGCTTGTTCACGAAACAAAAACATTAACTTTATCTTAAAAATCTGGTTAGGTTAAAGTGGAAGTTGATTTGATTAGTCGCATGAACATTTACCAAAATTTGAATAATTTGCCACAAAAATACCAAACAAACCACATTTTATCAGTTGTTTTTGTAAATACAGCATAAATTAAAGTTTGAAAATGGTAAATTTTTCACATTTTTCATTAAAAACTAATACCTTTCACTCTTTGAAACGTGTAATAGATATGTTTTTAAATGAAAGATCATATCCTATTCTTTATGTGATTAAAACAAGCTTCTTATATAAATTAAAACAAACTCATTTTAATGTGGGGGGAAGGGGGGGGGGGGAGTTATACAAAAATCAATACTTTCTCATTTTGTAAACTTATCATTTGCTGTGGCGACCCCTAAACTGGGAACAGCCGAAAGAAGAAGAAGAAGAAGAAGAAGAAGAAGAAGAAGAAGAAGAAGAAGAAGAAGAAGAAGAAGAAGAAGAAGAAGAAGAAGAAGAAGAAGAAGAAGAAGAAGAAGAAGAAGATCATATCCACCAAAAATACACAGGACTTCATAAACCACTGTAAAACTAATTTGAAAGTCAAGTCTCCATATCATCTTTACAGAGTGATATTGTTTTAAACGAAAAATTTGGCCAGGGTCCCGTCCATGCGCATTGAAGCTTTTGCTTAAAGTTTTAAGGTCTAATTCTACCCTCCACTTAAAATTAGTGTTTGATTAGTGTTAAACATACTTAATTTACATGGTGAAGTGTGAACCCTGTTTACTTAAGTGAATCTTTCTGTAGAGCAAAGAGGTTGCCAAGGAAACACAAGGTCAGCGATTTATTGAAGTGATGGTGGGAGTGTCCTGTGGGTGCAATAATGTTGGGACCAGGGCACAATAGAAAGTGAAAAGCTTTCAGGATTTAAGCTGCTTAATTAACATTTTATCGCATTATTATTATCATCGCCATCATTTTTTATATTTTTGCGTATTTATTTTATTGTACCAAACAAGTCAGGAATTGGACAGCTAATTATAAGGCAATTACTTGTATTGGCAATAAATGCTCAGTAGAGGTCACTGCGTGTATACATTGCTTGCATGGTAAGCGATCAGTTGAGAGTAGTGTAAAAATTATGTTTGTAACAACATTAATTTCAATGTATAAGGGAAAAAAAGAGTTTGAAAACAATAGAAAATTGTTATCTTATTTAAAATTCCTAATATAAACAATAGAATAATTCTGTTGCTAATCATCAGAACAATAATGCAGTTTACAATGTAAAGTGTTAACGACCCTCTTGAACTCAACTCACCTCCTATAAAAACAGACTCCTGGTCACCGATTAACAGACACATATCCATTAACTTGTGGTTATACTAATAACAAATAGTCTTGCATTTATTTTTAATGAATGACAATACTTATCTTAAGGATAGTTTTTAAAGTATTACACATTTTCTCCTTAAAAATGTTCTCCTGGTTGCGTAAAAATGTGTATCTTAATAAAAATTTAAATTCTCTAAATTTTTGGCTATAATGAGATAAAAAATTACATTCTTTTAAACAAAAAAAAAGCATGAAAACAACAGAAAAAAACATTGAATGCAAAGAAATACACAAGCACAACCTTCCATTTCAAACTGCTTTAGTCCTTATTGGCTGCTAAATGACCCCGCTTCCTTGTCAGTCAGCCCCAGAATCAATCAGGATGATTGGCTCGAAAAGTCTCCCAGCGAGGAGACACAAACACATGCAGCGTTCAAGCTGTGCCCGCGTCTGATTGGCTGTGACAAGTTCAGCATGAACCCCTGCAGTGGCTGTGAGTTCCCTTTCTCCAGCAGCTTGTGATGAGTTTGATCACACCTGTCAGGACCTGACCTCTATTATTGTATTCTGTCTTTTTCTTAGGTTGTAAAAAGTACTTCATTTCAAAGCGAGTCATAATTTAGTCTGGCCCTTTTAATTAAATTGTATTTTTCAACTGTGCATTTTAGCCAATTTGTAAGCATTATATTTGAATATAACGCAGCTATGGCTGTTCCTCAGTTAGCTTTTGCCGGTAGGAGAGACGGTTGTGGCATGGGCTTCAGGGACTTGCTGAGATCCAACCTGTATGGCATTACTTTTTTGGGCCAAGAATTGAGCAGAACCTAATGTAAACACTAAAAAGTTTGCAAGTGAACAACAACGAAACTTTTAGGTGCACAGGAGGACTGTTTTGGGGGGTTTCTAAATGAAGAAATTGTGAAGATTGTGAAGTTAACAAAAACTGTTAGCTCAAGGGCTTAAGGGTTTATACTATAATATAAGTCAAGTCAAGTCAAGTCAATCTTTATTGTCAATTCTGCCACATGTGCAGGACATACAGAGAATTGAAATTTTGTTACTCTCTGACCCGTAGTTATACAAATACAAAAAATAAAAAAAATAAAAATAAAAAATAAAAAATAACATTAAATAAAATACAGAAGGTAAAATTTAAAAAGATATATATATATATATATATATATATATATATATATATATATATATATATATATATATATATATATATATATATATATATATATGTATAAATACGAATAAACAGATAAACATATAATATAAAATAGAGAAATTAAAGATATACTGTACAATAGGGCACATGGTAGAGAGATCAGACCATGCAGACAATATAGTGCAAACAGCATTTTTTTTTAAATTTGTAAAGTGGCAGAGCAGTCTTATAACAGTCTTTGAGTATTATGAGGTAGTTGGCAGACCAATGCTGTACAAAGTGACTGGTGCAGATCGTTGGGTGTGAGAGTGTGTGTGTGTGTGTGTGTGTGTGTGTGTGCGTGTGCGTGTGTGTGTGCGTGTGTGTGTGTGTATCAGAGTTCAGAAGGTTTGTGTGGAAGAAGAGGGGAGTGTGGGCAGGGCAGGGAGAGAGTTGAGTTTCCTGACAGCCTGAAGAATGAAACTGTCCTTCAGTCTACTGGTCCTGGCCTGGAGACTCCGCAGTCTCCTCCCGGATGGAAGCAGGCTGAAGAAGCTATTCAATGGGTGGGTGGGATCAGCTGCTATGCAGAGGGCTTTTTTGGTGAGACGTGTGCTGTAGATGTTTTGGAGGGTGGGGAGAGGGTTACCGATGATCCTCTCAGCTGCTCTGATTATGCGTTGGAGAGTTTTTTGGCAGGACGCATTGCAGGCTCCAAACCACACAGTGATGCAGCTCGACAGAATGCTCTCGATGGTTCCTTGGTAGAATGAGTACATGATGGGGGCTGGTGCTCTAGCTCTCCTTAGTTTGCGGAGAAAGTAGAGACGCTGTTGTGCTTTCTTGGCCAGAGCAGTGGTGCAGTTAGACCAGGAGAGATCCTCAGTGATGTGAACTCCCAGGAACTTGGTGCTGCTCACTCTCTCCACAGACGCACCATTGATGGTCAGAGGAGCGTGTTGGGTGTGCGCTCTCCTGAAGTCAACAACAATCTCCTTCGTCTTCTCCACATTTAGAGAGAGATTGTTGTCTCTGGACCATAGGGCCAGGCGGCTCACCTCGCTTCTGTAGTTGGTCTCATCCCTGTTACTAATGAGACCCACCACAGTTGTGTCATCCGCAAACTTAATGAAGAGGTTGGAGCTCAGTGACGGGGTGCAGTCGTGGGTCAGCAGAGTGAAGAGGAGGGGGCTCAGCACACATCCCTGAGGGGCTCCCGTGTTTAGTATGATGGTGCTAGATGTGTTGCTGCCGACCCGTACTGCTTGTGGTCTTCCTGTGAGGAAATCCAACAGCCAGTTGCACAGTGAGGTGCTGAGCCCCAGCTGGACCAGTTTTTGAGTGAGTTGAAGGGGTCTGATAGTGTTAAACGCTGAACAAAAATCAATGAACAGCATTCGGACATATGAGTCTTTTTTGTCCAGATGTGTGAGTGCTGAGTGGAGTGCAGTGGAGATGGCGTCATCAGGCGAGCGGTTGGGCCGATACGCAAACTGGAAGGGGTCCAGTGCCGGGGGTAGTACGGACTTAATGTACTAAATGACTAGCCGTTCAAAGCACTTCATGAGGATGGGGGTAAGTGCAATTGGACGGTAGTCATTAAAGCAGGAGGGAGATGACTTTTTTGGGACCAGAATGATGGTGGTGGCTTTGAAACATGTGGGGACGACAGCCTGAGAGAGAGAGATGTTAAAGATGTCTGTGAAGACATCAGTGAGTTCCACTGCACAGTCTCTCAGTACACGACCATGAATGTTGTCAGGACCCGGAGCTTTTCGAGCATTGATCTTGCTGAGGGTTCTCCTCACACTGTCTGGGGACAGAGTCATCACCTGGTCGCCTGGGAGGGGGTTGGGTCTTCTGTGCTGTGGAGCTGTTTTTCACTTCAAAGCGAGCGAAGAAGGTATTTAGCTCGTTCAGTAGGGAGATGGAGCTGTCACAGGTCTGTGGTGGGGGCTTATAATCTGTGATGGTCTGAATGCCCTGCCACAGGCTCCGAGAGTCTCCGCTGTCTTTGAAGCGACGAGCTATTCCTCTGGAGTATTGTCTCTTAGCCTCTCTGATGCCACGGGATAGGTTGGCCCTAGCTGTCTTTAGGCTCGCTTCGTCTCCGGCTCTGAAGGCAGCATTCCGAGCTTTCAGCAGCCTGTAGACCTCCACTGTCATCCATGGCTTTTGGTTGGCGCGGACAGTGATGGTTTTGGTGACTGTTACATCCTCAGTGCATTTGTTAATGTAGGCTGTAACAGTCTCTGTGTACTCCTGGAGGTCAGTGGAGTTGTTGTAGTTGGCAGCTTGCTTAAACATATTCCAATCTGTTGTGTTGAAGCAGTCCTGTAAAGCTTCTGAAGACCCCTCTGGCCACACTTTTAACTGCTTGCAAACCGGTTTGGTGACTTTAACGAGCGGTCTGTAAGCTGGCATTAGCATTACAGTGATGTGGTCAGAGGCACCTAGGTGGGGGAGGGGGAAAGCTTTGTAAGCTCCTCTCTGGGTGGTGTAAACAAGGTCCAGTGTGTTATTTCCCCGTGTTGGAAAGTCAATGTGTTGCTGTATTTTAGGAAACACAGTCTTTAAGTCTGCATGATTGAAATCCCCAGCTAGGATGAGAAAAGCATCAGGGTGGGTTGTTTGTTGCTCACTGATGTGCTGGTACAGTTCATTTAAGTGAAATGAAGTGGCAGGGAGCGTCACTGTGGCGCAGTGGGTAGCACGGTCGTCTCACAGCAAAAAGGTCGCTGGTTCGAGCCTCGGCTGGGTCGGTTGGCATTTCTGGAGTTTGCATGTTCTCCCCGTGATCGTGTGGGTTTACACCGGGTGCTCTGGTTTTCCCCACAACGTCCAAAGACATGCGGTATAAGTGAATTGAGAAAAAACAATTGTCAATAGAGTATGAGTGTGAATGAGTGTTTGTATGAATGTTTCTCAGCAATGGGTTACGGCTGGAAAGGCATCTACCGCGCAAAACATATGCCATAGAGTTGGCGGTTCATTCCGCTGTGACGACCCCAAAAGGGAAGAAAGCCGACATGAAGATGGATAAATGGATGAAGTGGCAGGTCGAGTTACGAGAGCATTCAAAAAATGAGAAGAATACACTTGATGCATTGACAGACTGTGTTTCTGGTGAGAATATTGCTAGTGCTCTTGAATGTGTAAAGATTCAACTGTAAAGATCTGTATGTTTAAGGCTTAATGGTCTCTAAACACCTATTAGATTTAGGATTGGCAGGAATGTTTGGATGCCTTTTCTGCAGGGTGCATTTCACAAGCTGTTGAATGTAGCTGCAGTGATGCTTCTTGCCTTGGATGGCACTCATGTGTAGTGATGTGATGTTCATAAGGAGAATGAATCTGAATCATTAGTAATAACTGTTTTTGGGAATTTAATTATTTTCTTGGTGTGTGCGGATTACGCTGTTAATATTTTGGGTCTTTGTTGTAACAGATTGCAGGTAGATCAAATTATTTTTCCCCATATGAAAGATGTAAATGGGTCATTCAAATTAATAATTCTTTTTATTGACAAAAGTCAAAAGTACCAAAATGAACTTGTTGGCACTCATTGTTTTCGATCAAGGCCCATTTGCACTCAAAAACTTTGGATTGAAAATTTAGATAGGTGAATAGAGACCTTAAAACTTCACAGTCAGTCTTTCAATTAGATGTTTCTGATATTGTAGGTTAATCATAATTTTAAAAATTAACAAGTTGAACTAGTTTGTCTGATGCATCATGTGTTTCTTGCCTCCTGGATTGAGATCCTAGAATTTTACTCATTACAACTCATGCAAGTTCACAGGACTGGAAATTACATGGTTTCTCTGTACTTTAAGTATATATTGCAGTGCAGGAAAAGTGGAAATCGTCTTCAATGATGACAAGAAAGTTCAAAATGTTACTTTCAACCAATCAGGAGTTTCCTAGTGAGGAAACCCAGAAACCAGCAATAGAGAATCATGGGGTTTGTCTACAGGTAAAAAGAGTGCATCCATTTAAGAAATTTCATGGATTTTTGAATTCTTGTCGAAAACACATGTCAATAAAAAGAAATGTTGATTCATGAGAAGCAGGTTAAGAGTAATGAGTAGATTGTATTCTCTAACTCCTAATGAAGAATTTGCACAATGGCAAATTTTCTGTTGGGCGTAAAGATACTTGGCATTAAACCTGGATTTTGATCACTACATTGGTTTTGGCATACACAAAAACAGTTGAAACACCAGCAAAACTTTATCATTTGTAGCGTTTTCCACTTTTGTAAATTCATCTGTGAGAGGTGGAACTGACTTTGGGCTCAGTCACACAATGAGTCCATGAGACACAGGCTCTTTGTGCTGGGGAGATTGTGGCTAACTTGTGTGCTGGTTGTTGACATCATAGTGGCTTAGTGGGCTTTTCATGTCGTAACCTGCTATTGCCAATGCATCATGCAAAACTGTTAGCATTCATGCAAATGACTGGTAGATAAAAGGCCACTGTTGAGGCGGAGAGTGTCTTTGAGTTTGGAGAGGGGGTAGTGGGGGCAGCAAAGGGAAGGTCTGTTTAGATCCTTTTTTTTCTCCAAGGCTTTCTCCAGATTCACTCGCTAATTAATCACTTATCATAATGAGATTTTTACCAGATTTTTTTTCCCTGAGTGATATGCTAATAATGGAACTGAAAAGCAGTTTGCAACATCTGAAGTCTCTCTAATCCTTCTGCATTTAAATGTGAATTCAATGAATTTAATTTAACAGTGGCTGTGAGTTCCCTTTCTCCAGCAGCTTGTGATGAGTTTGATCACACCTGTCAGGACCTGACCTCTATTATTGTATTCTGTCTTTTTCCTGTCTCTGTCTCTCAGTCAGACTTGTTCATCTCATTGCCAGGGTTTTTTTTTTAAGCCCTGCTCATTTCCCTAAAAATGGCGCACACACACAAATGCTTAACTGAAGCATGTAAAGCATTAAGTAAATGTTTTAATGCTTTGGGAGAGTGTAGGACATGCACATAGGGTACCAAAGCATGCTTGTAAAGCTCAAATGAGCAAGAGTTATCAACATATCTAAAAGATATTCTAGTGAAAGTTTAATAATGAAAGAAAAATCATATCATCTAGACACATCTATGGCCGTGTTAAATGTGTGGTATAAAACAGAAAGTGTTCTGGCATGTTTGGACTCCTCTATGGAACATTTAGTTTTTTTCTGAATGCAAAAAGAAAATGCAGAATCTTTATCCCACTATCTGTTGTGACTAGAACATCAGTAGTTCTGGTGATGTAATAAAATGAAACAAAAAGTAAAAAGTGTGGTATATGATTTCTGAGAACCCCTTAGACCAGGGGTCTCCAAATCCGGTTCTAGAGGGCTAAAGCCCTGCACCATTGGTTCAACCATCATGAAACACACCCGTTGCACTAGTTAGGGTCCTCACTGATTGTCTGATGTTTTGCAGGCTGCAACTAAAATGTGCTGGGCCCTCCAGGACTGGAGTTGGGGAACCCTGCCCTAGTCCAATAGTGCCTCATCTAGACTTTGATAATTCCAGCAGCCGAGTAAGACAAACCACAGTTTATGAAAAACTTTTTAAAACCTACATACTGCACCTATCAAACGTGATCATTTTGTGCTTTCAACTTTATTGGAGCTAAATCATTAAACACAGACAAATCATTACAACACATTACAATTTTGCTTGTGGCATGTTATATTCTAGCTTTATCTCAATGCTGTATGTTTTCTAAGCAATCCCTGCAAACATCCAAAAAGTTTTATTCCCTTTAACCCTTTCAATTGCTACGTAACATGGGACGTCAATTTAATTATTGCAACAACATAATTCATGAAAACATGAATGAAATGCATGTTTCCTGGTGGAGATTGTAATGATTTTGAATAGTAGATAATAATGTCAAGAAATAATAGAAGAAATCATAAAACCCAATTAGCAAATAAAGAAAACTTTGTTTTAAAGCATGGTAAAATGTTTTCAAATATGTGAATTTAGAATGGGGAGGGGGAACAAAAGAGAAATAATTACAAAATAAAAATAATCTGAAATTGTTACAAAACTGACAAACATTATGCTTTTTGAGCTACATGATCAGTTTTTATTCAGATGCAGATGCATCCAACAATGTATTACTTTTTCAAGTAAGCTAGCTTGACGTTTGCGGAGAAAAAGACCAGAAATTCTTTCCTGCCATTCGCAGGAAACATTCCTTGACAAACAAAATTGTACCTTGACCCCTGCGACCCTGGTGTGGTAGACAAGGCAGGACATGCAGCGAGTAAGATAGGATTTATCATCTCTCAAAAGCGAGGTCATTAATGTGATGAGTTGTCTGAGTTAATCTATGGATGTACAAGAAACAAACATAGAGTTAGACACGCGTTTTGTTTGTTTGTTTTTTTTAAGTGCACAACGGGATGTTACCTTTTTGTACGTTTTAGTATTCTACGAGCTTATGTTCCATATTAATATTTAAAATCATTTGTGACTTCCATAACACAAAGGCTTTAAATTATTTGGGAAAAATGAGCACTAGCAAAGTGGGAACTAGCATTTTAAGTAAACGTTGCATTTAACGCTTTAACCAGAAATGATTTTTTGGGAAAAGGTTTATCATGTGGGTGTTTTTGGCAATTAGGTGACCTGATTTAACATTTATTTAATTCATAAATTGGACCTGACTCCATGAAAAAAGACAGTCTGACCTTAAAAGCTAGAGTCCATGAAAAAGACAGTCTAACTTAAAAGGAGTGACGCTTTTCTGATAGGGATACGCAGCTAGAGACAAAATATCTGCCACGTGAAACTTATCTGCAAGGATAGCTTTCTGCATATATACCGCGCCTATGAAAAGTAAAGGGAGGTGCAGTTTTCGAGCCAGGTTCTGTAACCCATCACATTGCTGTTTCCTGATCTTGTGCTGAAAAGTAAAGAGAAATCGGACTGAAAGTCGTAGTCTGTCTTTATTGAATTTATTTTCAAAAGTGTATTTTATATTCTGGGAAAACAACCACAATCATACAACTTATTAAAACTCTAACACCCCTCCTACATTAACATCAAGCCATTCTTGAGCTGTAAACAATATGCGTGATCACCAAACCAGTTTAGCAAGATATATTCAAAGTAAAAAAAAATTATCATTTCATTTGGGCATGGCGAGTAAACTAACAAACATTTACTTTCATTTTGCTGTGATGCCATTAAAAAAATGCAGGAATCTCAACCGTTTTCATTTCCACCAAAAAGGTGGTCGCTCACAGAACAGCAGGGCTAAAAGTATTCGAATGAGAAAAAATGCACTTGTTGATCATTTTCTAAGCATGAAAACAGAGACTGAAATATAACAGGAGAAAGATTTATGAGTGGCTCACTCAAAGAGGAGCCGTTATGTTCAGTTTCTAACCGCTAACACCTTGCGGGTAAAGGAAGCGGTGAAAATGAATGGCAGTGTGAAAGATAGACATGGAATTTTTTACATTGTGGTAAGTAATTAATTTCCATGTTTTAACGGGTAGTAGAATATCAAGGTATGTGGATTTCCTCTCTAATTTTAGTGATAAGCTAACTAAAGATAGCTATAATGTTCTTGACCACACATAAAAAATCAAGTATGTATATACATAAATCTTTCACCAAGTATGTTTATGCTTAAGCTTTTCTAACCAAATATTCAGCTCCAAACCAGACCTGACCTCTGCAATCTCTTTTCTAAACTTTCTTCTACTGTCATCAAGTATGGTGTTAAATGAGCAAATTAACCTGCCAATTGATCAAACTGCTAAATGAGTTTTGGTAGTTTTAATGAGAAGGTAAATCAACCAATTAGAACCCCTAAAACCATTTGGCAGATGCTTTTGTCCAAAGCGACTTAAAGCAGGGGAGACTAAATGCAATTTTACAAAGCCAAAGTTGCTCACAAGAGAAGTTGCATCAGCTAAATCAAACATAGAAAGAAGGAAAGAAACTGAAAGATTTGTTATGATTGAAAAGGTTTCTTGAAGAAAACATTTTAATTGCTATATGATAGGTTTTATGCTTGAAAAACTACAACTACATTTAACTTTCACTTTATTTAAATACATTGCGAGACTTACTGGTTGTTTCCTAACCACTGTCTACAACAGCCACTTTCCTGTAAATAATTTTATAAAGCCATTTAAGTTATTTATCTTTCAGTTATCTAAGGAACTAAACAAAAAACAAATAAATAAATAAAGTGCCCTAACACTATACAGATTTTTGACCATAAATTTCAAATAGTAATAGATTGTCAACATTTTCGCATGCTTTCTAAAAAGCGTAAACCTTTGTCAAAAAAAACTCCCGGTACTCTCGCAACAACACGTGCCACGTGCTGAACGAAAATTGTGAAGCGCGCCACCAGCTACTTCCGTTTCCGGTTAAAGTAGTCGTGAAACATTTTCGTCAAATTATGTTTTTTATTACTAAGTCCCACGGTGATGGGTATTGCGTTTTTATTTATCTTTTTCGCTCACTCTGTTTTAAGACGCAAAAGTAAGATAATAACCCGCACGTGGTGCTCTGCTAGAGTTTGAGACCTCGTCGGATTAAGTTCGGAAAATATAACGTTAACCCTTTCGGTAACGTTAACAGTTGCTTGCTTTACCAGTTGAATAAAACAAGTCTTCTTGATACAAAAATAAGTCAAACCCGTAGCATCACATCAGATTTCTTTTCGTGAAGTAGATAATGTTATGTTTGACTTTAACTTACATTTTCAACAAACCAGAAGCAAACTGAGGTCTTGTTAAATACATTAATTATGTGAATACTGCATCTACAACTAAACTAAAAATGAAAAAAACTTTAAAACAAACGAGGCCATATTTCGTGAGCATGAGACTTTCGCTAGCATCCCTCCCCCGAGGGCCCTCCCTCTATCCACAGACCAGCCCGTCTCAGCACAATACATGTGAGGGGGGAAGGCAGGCTTCGGGGTGGTAGTACTAGAGGGTTTGGGATAACCTGGACTGGGCTGGGGAGCAGCGAGGACTCAGGGGCCGAAACACTAACAAGGTAGGAAATTGTTTTTTTTTTTAACACGTTTTGATCAATCCGTTTCTCGAAGAGGTCACTAGTTTCTCCAGACAGCGATGTGTTTCACTGTTTACAGTTTGTCTTCACGTGAAGTTTACATTGTAACTACACAAAGAGATTCTTATAACAAAGGGAATGAGTTTTATTGAAACAAGAACAACGCGTTAGCCGTGTGCACATGAATTGGAATAGTTTCTTTCATTCGACAACTGTTTGAAGCGACTTGAAGTCAAAATCACACACGATAGACAATATAGATTGACCAACTTTAAAGCCACCTAACGTAATGTAATTTACACATGAAATTGACTGTATTCTGAAAGAATGTTCATTTACTGATTTACACAACGTTAACCCACAGACAATCGATTCAATGTTATTTTCTCCAAGCTAGCGCACATGTTTACTTAAGCACGTTTCATTATTTGAGTTTAAGGCGCGTACCAAGGTAGTTTTCGTTGTAATAGTAAGTGTTACTGACAAACACCGGTTAAACCTGAAAGACACCGGGTAAAGTGAAAGCCACTCTCAAGCGTTTTTCATTCGCGGCAAATATTTCACCGCGAGATTTCCTTGAAACAGGGAGGAGACATTTCTGTAGTTTTTTTGTGTTGAGGAAGTTTAACTCCAGTGGAGCAAAAGAAAACACATTGAGTACACAACGTGAATTGTGTCGTAGTATGTTTCATGACGTAAACATTTCTTTTAAAAACTTCTGACAGAATGTTGACAAAACACCTTAATGGGTATATGAAGAGTTCAGATTTGTAGTCAAAGAACCAATGTAAAATTAATTTTTTAATTGGCATTTCTGTCCGTTTACTATGTTTACGGTGCTATCTCACTTTAAAGTTGGTGAGAGTTTATTCAGAAGAGAAACTACTGAATTTACACACTGCAACCTGATATAAATTGTTTTATGGCCTGATATAAATCAGCCTGAGAAAAATACAATCTAAAAAGTTTAGATTGTTTTTCCATTTAAATACCTCAAATATCCTTGCAACAGCTTTTATCTTCTTTTTTTACTCATATAAAAAAGTTCATAAGTCAGTATTTGGAATACATGCAGGTGTTTTTACATTTTCAGAGTACACCCAATAACAAACCCAATGTTGGGTTTTTAAATCTAATTATTTTATAAACTACACTTTTACTGTTGTCACTTATTATATACCGTATGGTTTAACAACATTTTTTAGCTGTTTTTGTTTAATGTAAAGCACACAAATACTTGTCTTTTGTCAAATTTGCAATGCAATTGTGTAAATATTGCAGAGCTTTTTTTTAATCTTTTTTTTTTTTTCTTCAAAGCAGAAGATGGCAACAAATGTTCATCTGGACCCTAACAACCCTGATGACAAGTACAGTCGCAATGATATTTTGAGGTGGATCAATGAAACCCTAGTGACTACCTTTACTCAAGTGGAGCAGTGTCGTTCTGGTACTGATTTATATTGCTTTCATGTTTGCATACATAGACACAAGTTGTTTTGAATATACAGGCGGGTTTCTTACACGGTTACACTGTAAATCCATACATACACAGGGCAGCTTATTTTTTTTATGTTGGCCGATGTGAAGTTTTGTTGTTGTTTTTTTATGCTGTACAGTTGTGTGAACAGTGTAAAAATGCTTTTTGCGTTTATTTCATTGATGGTCTGCTTTTGTTTACAAAGTCAAAAGGCTAATGGTGGATGGGCTAATGTGCTAATGCATAGCTTATGACATGTACAGGACGACATGCACACTCAACATATTAAATCACAGAACAGACCTGCCAAACTGAAATGATATGCAGGTCAATGTTGCTCAATTTGCTCAATCGACAGTTGCAAACATTGTTGGCTTGTGGACAAGAACGGAGTTGAGGCTGGATAAATGGCATAGATTTGAGAGTGAAATGCTGGCAGGTGAATGGCGGGAGAATTTTCTTTTATCAGCGATGTCATTGTTGTCTTTGTGTGCACTTGAAAGGGAAGAAACTATGGTGAGTCAAAAGTGAAACTAGTTTAGAAGTTTCTGATTGGGCGATGTAACTTAATTCGGCTGCCAGCTAATGGATTGACATAGTCTTTCCAACTATTTTTTGTAGAACTGTGCTTTGCACAGACCTGATAAAAAAAAACGGGGTAAGAAAAATACGAAAGTACCCAGGTACCTGTGGACATGGCCTAATGTTGTTTTAATCTGAATGACTTACTTTTTCTTGGTTTGCTTTTTAGGAGCCTGTTTTTGTCAGCTGATAGACCTACTATTTCCAAACACAATTGACTTGAAAAAAGTGAAGTTTCAGTCCCAAAAGAAGTCTGATTTTGAGCACAACTTTGGACTTCTCCAGTCTGCTTTTGAGACATTAGGAGTAACTCAGGTTAGTATCACATTTTTGTGTTATTATATTGTAAGCAAGTACTGAATTTGTGTAATTTAATCCCTATCCTTTTGATAAATTTTTCTTCGATATTTTTGGCTTCAATTCTTTCTCAGACGGTCCCTGTGATCAATATCCTCGCTGGCAAATTCAAACCCAGTTTTAATTTTCTGAAGTGGTTCAAGAAATTTTTCCATGCCAATAAGGGGCAAAGGAGAGAGTATAATGCATTCGAAGCTCGTAATGGTCAGGAGATTGTCCCGGTAAAGGATGTCATAAAGTCTATTAGATCTTGGAGTCATTCTCGTGAATTTGGTAAGCATACATTATTCAAGAATGAAGTAGGTATTTTAGTATTGTCAATTGTCTCATTTCAGTCACTTCTTTACCTCTTAAAATATTTCTGCTGTAATATTTAAATGTTGCATTTTCTTGTTGTACAGCTGGAGCAGAGCAAGAATCGGACATGGAATGGAGTAGAAGGGGAACATCTGTAGCTTATGACCCCAAGTGGAAACACAACTTCAGATGGGTCAAAGCAAGCCCACTGGGGAACAGCTTTGCCTACTGCACATTGTGTGAGCAGAATTTCGTTTTGAACACAGGTGTTTCCGACCTGAAGCACCACCAGCACACTCAGAAGCACGTCAAGCACATGAGAAGTCAGACGAAATTGTCTGATGGAAAGCAGATCGAAGACCTGAGTGAAACCATGCTGCTTTTCATTCAAAGACACTGTGTCCCTAGTTTACAATCAAAAATCAGCAAGATCTCACAACGTACTGCAAGATGCATCCTTGGTTTAAGTTATCCCAACAACATTGTTTCAGCTTGTAAGCTTACCCCGTACTGTGTCTACATATATGGGCAGATTCCACTTGAGGCAGAAGCTGGAAAAACATCCTCCTGCCATGTTGTGCTAGTGGGGTTTTTTGAGGAGAAGCAAGGAAAGTATTGCATTCATTTGCTTGATGTTTTTCAGTCAGAACACTTTGCTTGCTCCATGTCCGAAACTTTACTTGGTCTATTAAAGAAGTTTGACATTCCTGCAAGCAACTTGGCAGCTTTCTACATTAATGACCAAGAACTGTCTTCAGAAAGTGCTGTGACTCAAATGCGGGAGGTCAACCCACAGGTGATGACTCTTGGTGGACTTTACAATATCCCTGATACAGCATGCACTGCTGGCCTGCAGACTCTATCCAGAGAGGTTAAAGAGCTTCTAGTCAACATCTTTAAACACTTCTCATCTTGTTCCACCAGTAACGAACATCTCAAGAAATTGTTTGCTGATGTTGGTGAACTGAAAGACTCTAGTGCTCTCCTCTTATACCCTTGTGAGGACTTCTGTGTGCTTGTTCGAAGAATGCTTGAGATGTGGAGTGAATTGGGATCTTACTTCTCTTCCTGTGAGGAAATTAACGAGGAAGTTAAACAAATTTGTTCACAACTGGAGAATCCTAGGGTTAGGCTTAGTTTGATGCTTTTGGATCACTCTTTTGGTCCACTTTGTGCTTTTGGACAGCACTTGGTGCAAAACAAATGCTCAGTTCGTGCAAATCTTGTACAAATCCTTCGAGAAGCAAGTGGGCTCTTGCATTCGTTTGCTTCAAGCTTTCTTTGCCCTCAAGCAGTGATTCGTTACTTGAAAGAACAAGACAGGGCTATCTTGGATAATTCAACTATGTGCCTTCCTGCTACTGAACTAAGTTTGAGCACTGCACTTGAAGACTTCATCTCTGCCAATGAAGATAAACTCGCAGATTCACTGAAAGTATTTCAAGATGAGTGTTTTGCTATCTACAGAACTCTTACTACCTCCATCGCTGACTGCCTCCCTCTTAGTGACAATGTCCTCAGAACAATGTCACAGCTCCTCTGTCCGGCTGGAAGGTTAAAGGTTACAGGAAAGAGTATAGTTGACCTCGCTGTACATTTGAGATTTTGCTCAAAACCTGAGGACTCTGTCAAACTCACAGATGAATTCTTGGAGTACCAGCTTGTTGGGGAGGAAGAAAACACATATTCGCCAAATTCTCTTGAGCGATACTGGTGTTGTGTTCTTAAGACTTTTCCACCAACGTCCATCTTCAAGAGGCTTGTACTCAGTCTGCTTGTTTTGCCTTGTCCATCACTCAAAGCAGCAGATGTGTTTGCTCAGGTATGGAGAACCAACCAACTTTTATGCCTACGTCATTCATGTTCTCTCATTATTAGTTTTGCTCAATGTGCTTTTACTTGTGCACAGGCTCTTGAAAATGGAGATGCAGCTCAATTGGAAGGCAGTTCAAGTGATAGTGACTCCAATATCACAGAGGAGCAGGATGATACTGAATTCCAGGAATCCTCCATTATTAGCGGGACCATGAAAAAATTCAAACAAAATTCATCAGGTATGTTTATTTAAAAGTTATACTTCTAACCCAAATTAGAATTTTGATAATTATTTTGGCATTGCTTTTGAAGATTAGCAATGGAATACGACACAAGAACGGGTTCATTCTTTCTCAATGTGTATTAGACATGGCCTAGTACATTTTAAAGTCCTGCAGAAGCTTGCTGAAATGTTCTCTCTATGCCATATGTTTTGGAGCTGTCCCAAATTGTCCAAAACTTTCAAGTTTTGTTAAAGGTGTTGGAAAAAACTGCTAAAGTAGCCAGATGTTACTCAATTGGTAGCAGAAAAGTCAACCCCATTTCTCTGCATTAATTAAGAATGATTGTTGGCTACAATTGAAACTAATTAGATCTGCCAGATTGCTACTTTTCTCTGACTATAAAGAACAGTGTGATGTGATATTCTGTTGATCTCTGATTGGTTAATTGTGAGCTCACAAAAGGAATAGCCATGGTACCACCAAGCAAAACTATACTAACATGACACACTCTGAACTGATATAGGAAGTCCTTCCAAATTATGGTTTAGGCACTGTAAACAAGCAAATTATTAAATTGTTAACCTTATTTATAGCAGGTAGCTGTGACAAGCATCACAGAGTGAGTAAAGCATTAGCCAACACTATCAGCTTTCAATATCAGCTCACTCTTCTTCTGTTAACGTTAAAGCACCAGCTAATTCAATTTACTTAAATGGGAAGAGTGTCTCTTCTTGAACCACATAATAATTAAGCATGGATTTATTGTGAGCAATGTATTAACCTTGATTTAATTTACTATACTTGTCATTTACCTTACTGGTTCAGGCCTTAGGTTACTTTTACTAATGCCTGGGGCATGGTGGTTTGGACAGATTGTACAGTCTGTTATGTCTGCCTGATGAGCACGTTTCCACTGTTTATGCCTCATGAGTGCATTTTTTGGCACCTTTTTGGTCTCCACCATCTCAACTCAACATCTCACTATGGTCCTTATAATGAAGTTGCCTAGGTGACTGAGTAATTATTTTTTTGAAGGATCAAGTGCGTTTTACATTTTCCATTAACGGCAACATCTGAGCAGACTAATAAAGTATTTACTTCATGGAAGTAGTGGGCAGTGCATTTTTTTATAATAATATATACATTTTAATGCATATATGCTATAAATACTTTTGCAGTTAGATCCAGCGTAGGCTGGTTAGGTTAATGCCACCGATTTGCTGTTTTCCAGAGACAGTTCAACAATCAAATGAAGTGAAGCCTTGTGTGGTGCGACTGGAGAAGATCAGCAGTCAGAGAGGTGTGAATGAAATACTTAACACTAGATTAAGACAGACTAAGTAATTTCACTCGGGGTAAAATTTGGGTTCTATGCATTCCTGTTTTGCCTTCACCTGAACCATTCTTTGAATTTTACACTGAAATGCTGTTGTTGACATTGGGAGGATGTAAACTGTTTATATGTTTCCACATACAGTAATTGCTAATGGTGCTTTTTAACGGTTTACGGCTTATTTCCCTTCAGAAATGGACGTAAAGAAAGATGATGCTAACATGACTAGAGGGACAATGAATGAGGTAACAAGAGGAGCTAATTTTAAGCGTTGACTAACATCATTATCGCCTTACATGCTAACATTTAAACATGTCTTCGATGTCTACCAGCATATTTATTATGTCAGTATTTTACCTAAAATTATTGCTTTAAGACTTGAGTGGAAAGACTTACGCAAGTATCAAACAGGCTTTGCTTGGCTTGGTGATACATATTGAAGTGCAGGTTGTTCAGCCAACTTGTGTATAATTTGTATGCCTGTCTATTGGTCTGTAGGCCTTTAGGGGAATACATGGTTGGGAGAGTAGCTTACGACAGAAACCACAGGCACGTGCAGTATTTCAGGCTGGTGCAGGTGTCTGGAGTAAACCAGTGAGCCAAGTTGTGGACAGCAAGCAAGAAGTGGTATGTATCAGCCAAGGTTTAGATTCGGCCTCAATTCTGGTATAGAGACTGATCCCACATCTCTGTGTCTTTCCATTTTGACTTTCTGGAGCTCGGTCTTACCAATGATTGATGCCTCTGCATGTCCTGCATTTATTTCAGTGGGTAGATTAGTCTTTAGATTTCTCATAGAATGTTTTTTGTGTGGCTTTGTTTTTGTTCTTTCCCATGTCCAGCTTCATTGCTAACATATACTGAGGCTTTTCTGTGCTGCTCAAAAGATTTCTTGCTGCTTATTGCTATGCTACTTTGAAAGGTGAATTTGTGAAAGTTGAATTAGTTGAGAGTCAGTAACTGCAGCCTCATGGATCATCTACTGATGCACTGTCAAATTGTATTTAAAAAGTTGGTTAACCCAAAAAAAAAACATATAAACAGTAACACTTTCACTATGGAGGACGGAAGGTGCCACAATTCATTAAATAAAAATGGCATTCAATAATTAATTAAATGTGACCTTAATTAATTAAATGTGACATTCATTAGTATTATTGAAATTCTTCTAAATGAATTATTAAATTAATACATGCGTTATTGAATATGTCATTAATTAATTAAATACGTTTCTTTTTAAAAATTATTTTGCTATTAAATTATTTAATGCATGGTTGCTGTGTCGTAGCGCTTCATTAATTAATTTTATCTGTCAGTCACCGATTAAAGTCAGGAGGACTGATTCTGTCACATGATTGGTTACGCTTCCTGTCAAGGCAAAGCAAGTCAACTCCAGAAAATGAATTGTTGTTGAGCCATGTTTGCAAGCGTTCGATGGTCCTGAAACACTATGACTTTGCCTGATACACAGTATGATGTTTTACTCTGGGATTTGATGCAGATGCTTTTGATTTTGGAAACCAACCATTTGTGAGAAACCTAACGTGAATCTCGGTTATTATGTCAAAATCCTGCCTTGAGCTCCTATGAGAGCGGCAGCAAATCTCTACAGCCAGACCCTTCTGAAATTGTGTTCTGAGGTGTATGGCTCCAATGAGCAGACAGGAAGAGTGTCACGCTTGTACCCACTTTATGTGTGGGGTGTGGTCACATGACCATCAGGGTGTTTTAAAAAGAATGTGGAGAGAGTAGAGCACTCCTAGTGGAGTTCCAATTGTCGGCACCAACATAAATATTAGTGACCAACTGATAGGGAACTGGTGTTATGTGGGCTGAGTGTTCAGTGTGAGGGAGTAATCTAGCAGTGGAGTTCTGACTGTGTTGTAATCTCAATACCAAATAAATCATTTTATACACACACACACACACACACACACACACACAAAAAGGCAACACTGTAATTATGCCTACTACCCCATACATAATTCTGAAAACATTATTCTGAAAATCTGTCATTTGAAATAATTTCCAAGCAGGGCAACTCCAAAATGTATTGTTTTATCAAGTAACCAATTAAATTGTCAGCATTTATGCTACGAACAACAAAGAAAACCGCATTTTATTGGCAATTCATTTCAATAATTGTCACAATTTGCATTCAGAAACTGAACACATTGAACTAAAATGAAAGGTATTTTATTTGTAATGCTTCATTTAGCTGCACGTCTAAGAAATTCCACTAGGTGTCGCCAGTGAGTAAACTGAATGAACCTTCCAGTACTGAACCTTTTTTTTTTCGAACCAGCGCTTCAATAGGGTTCAAAGCTTCATAAAGCCTTGTTTTGCCATCACAACACATATCGCAAGATTTGAGTTATCTACCTTTTACTTATTTTAAAGCTCATTGAAGTTAATCTGTTGAAATCGACGCCATGTTTTAAATCGATATCAGGCTAAAGCAATGGATTTAACCTAGATCCACGTTAGCCACGCCCACCTTTGATGGGTGACTGACAGATAAAATTAACTAATTTTTAATAAAGTAAAGTTGTATTGCATTGATTAATGACGTTAAATACATGCATTTATCCAAAAAATATATAAATAATGACAAAATAATAATTAATAAATAATTAACTAAACACTTGCTTATTTAATATAAAAATTTTATTAAATAAATGTTATAATTTAAGTTTATTATTGTCATTTAATTAATTAATGTCCTAATTAAGTAATTAATGAATAGAGTATTTATTTATTGAATTGTCACCTTCCATCGTCCATATTTCACAAGTTTAGGTTTTATCAATGTTTTATCATAACAGGCTTAGTTTTGTTTGTTAGTTCGGTGAAAATACGCTTGTAACTGTGTTCCTTAAGAGTGTTTTTTTCTAAATGTTTTATCTCGATTAAAGGGAAAGACCAATTCTCATTGTGGATCAAATTCAACAGCAAGTCCCAGAAATGGAAAAAAAGAGCAAACGTACAGTGTAAGTCTTCTAGATTTTCTCAAGCCTTGTTCATTGTGACCATGTTGAAGGACATTTTTTTTTCTGAATTGTCCCTGTTTTAGGGGGACAGCTCTGGTTCTGTGAATTTGATAATTATGGAAATTGTCTGTTGTTTTGGGTCTCTTCTTACACACTGCTCTGGTCCAAATTAATGGTCTAATGACCAAACTAGACTACCTCCCATTGGCCAGAGGAGTCATTAGATATATTTTCTAAGCCAACCAGAGTTCACTTGAAAGCATACAAAGATCGCAGACTTCAGATGCTTCGGTTGCCTAGTTCAATTGCTGCATTTTTTTAGCTCTCTAACCAAACAATGATGAAAGGGCGAAAAAACATTTCTATAGTAGCTAATTAAAAGATAATCATGAAGAGGTCAAAAAATGTCATGACTATTTAATGTCTCGTTGTGCAAATATTTCTAAAATTATTCATTAGAAATTATATTCGTTACTTGACAATGGCCACACATTACCATGAATACTCTGGTCTCTGTCTGCTGAAAACTTGTGGTCATTTTTGCAATTCCTGGTTTAAAAGAAAGTCGCTCACATCTACATTTCAGCATTCAAGTCATTGTTTTAAAATCCAATCAGAGTGTTTTTGTGTTGAAACTGCAGAAATATGCACAAGATGGTAATCTACCTACCTGCAGCTAGACGGCAATCGTCACTTGTATGTACATTTCCCAATTGCAGCAGTAAGAAATTAAAAAGTTTTTTTCATTCCCACACAAAAAGTAAGTTTTGCTCTCGTAAGAGCAAACAAGAAGTGTTAACTCCCAGGTTAGTCTCAGACCTCACACCCACAGAACGTTGGTTAAAGGTCTGATTGGTTTGGTGCTTTTTTATGGCACCCACTTCAAGAATCCTGAAATCATGATCTGAGTGGTTGAATTGTCCGAGTTTCCAGTAGAAGTGATTGTTGCATTTGTTTTTGTTCCCTCGGAAACAAAATTTTGCCATCGAGAAAATGTGATTTTATTAACTTGACTCGATTATAGAGAATTGTTGTTCTCTTCTTGTAACATTGTCTCTCATCTTCTGAGATTTTTTTTCCAAGTTTTACGCTCCGAAACATGATGCTGTGTGAAATTACATGGGATTGGTTGTTTGTCATGTCAGTCAACCTGGGTGGGTCCTGACCAAAAAAAGCTGCTGCCAAAACCCTCAGACCTTCCCTGATGGTCTGTCAATACGAGACTAACTCAAGGCTAACCAAACCCCTTTTCTCTAACGTTTTAAGTCTGAGCTATGAAGGCACCCTGCTGGACCATGGGGAAGTTGAGACTTGTTTGTTTTAACTTGTTTATTCTAATTTTGTGAGCAGGATGGGAAGGGATATTCTATCGGAGAGATGGTGTGGGGAAGAGTCAAGGGCTTCTCTTGGTGGCCAGGACTGGTGGTGGCATGGAAGGGCAGAGCAGTTCCGGAATCTATGAGGCGCATAGAGTGGTTTGGAGATGGCATGTTTTCAGAGGTTAGGAGTTTTTTTTTTCCAGAAACAGTGTTTGTGTATACACTTAAAATCAAAACTTAAGTTTGTTTTTGCTGCACATTTTAGATTCACACAGAGGGACTGCATCCCTTTGTCGCATTTGCAAAGTGTTTCTGTAGTAAATCCTATGAAGGGCTCCCTACTTACAAGAATGCCATCTTTCAAGCCTTGGAGGTATAATCTAATGATTTTTTTTTCAAGCAATTATTGCTCCTTTTTGGTTCTATGCATCATTCGTTATGGATTGTATTGTTGTGGACCGGTAGTTGGCAGCAGCGCGGAGTAGGAAGACCTTTCCCGCTTCTGAAAAGAAAAGCGACAAGGTTAAAAACATGATGGACTGGGCCTTTGGAGAATTCCAGCCATTGGGTGCTGATGGATTTCTCCCTCTACCAGGTAAGTGTTTTTGATAGCAGAGAGATTTCTGTCTGCAAAAACCTTTAATTGCTAGAAAACTTTTTACAATTAATTCATCATTTATTAACAACAAATCCCTCTGCTGTCAACAGATAGCTCTACCAGTAATAAGACAGAGTCAGACTCCTCGCGGTCCGATTATCAGCCTCCTGTCAAGAGAAAGTGTGTCATTAAGAGCAAACAGGCCACACAGGAATGCACCCGAGGTGAGCTCTATCTGTTTGCATGAACGCCAGCACATAACCATAAATCTAAAATCAATTAAATCGTAAAACTTGTATTTCACAACCATTTGTAAGCTTGGGATAGAAAACATGGCTGTATCTGTTTTTGTCTTTCCCTCAGATCAAATGGTGCATGAGGTAACCGTAAAAGGCAAGAGCATTGAAGGTGAATCCATTTTCACTTGTTTTCTGTTAAATATGTGATTTATCCCAATTAAAGGTGCAAAAAAAAGTTTTAGTATGAAAAGTGAATTTTAGTCTTAAAAATAAGCAGCTAATAAAGATGGCCATGTCTCATCGTTCACAATAATATGGATAAAATTTTTAATAACGTATACAAATTTTCAAATTCAGGTGGTCTGAAGCTTGAGTAAGATGCAATGAAATAAAAATAAAATTTTCATACAGAGTATCACATTATTATCACAAAAAATTTCCTAAATGGTGTGATATTTTTTAATGCCATATTAACTACCCCTAGTACTAATTAATAGGAAATAAGAAAAGGAATTTTGCTGTATACGGTCTAGGGGTATGTTCGTTTTGGTGAAAATGTGCTCCCATAAATTGCATAATGTACCTTTTAAATGCCTTTTCCATATACTTTTCCTTCCCTGCTGGTTCTGTTGAACAAATTATTGGGATTTGTGGGACATTTGATGTGTAAGATACAGCGGTAGAAAAATAATTATTTATTGAAAAATGATACGCAAGTAAAAGTACTATTACTTGCCAAAAAAGTAAAGAAAGTAGAGTAAAAGTATCTGATCTAGATAGTACTCAGAGTATGAGTAAAAAGTAGTCCTTCTGAAAAGTACTCATGATTAGTGAGTATTGCGCTGCAAAATTATTTAACCTTATATGCTGCAATTTAAAAATGTAATGTACGAGAGCGATTTTTAGTATTTTTAAGTATAAAAAATAAATGTTCTCCTCCCCCCAACAGTTTTATTGCCAATCGAAGGCACTGAATAATGACTCTATAACCAGCTAACAACAAATCTTCTTAAAATATAACAAAACAAATTTATAACTTAAAATAAGGTTCCGATGGTTTGTTATTTTTTTTATTTAATAATGTAATTTTAAATTATTTTAAAATCTTGTAGTACAAATAAGAAAATTAAACTGAAATGAATAATCCAGACAAGTCCTCAAATATTATGAAGCAACAGCAGTTAGACGTAGGCATAAAAAAATAAAACAAGCCTAAATTTTGAAAGTTTGTTTAAAATTAACAATGAACTGGTTCTCAAAGTTTGTACTATCCAGCCTTGCATGTTTTGGGGTGAACAGGTCCGCAGCACAACTAAGAAAGGTGCTCGCAAGCTGCAAAAGCAGGCAAGAAAGAGTGTATTCAGTTTTTTCACCAGAAAATGAGTGAAACAATTCCATCTCTTCAAGCACAAGCCAGAGAAGTACTCTGTACCCATTGCTCTGTTGTTCAGCACTTAGATAATGGTTAAAAGAGAAATTAAAAAAAATCAGAGGATGGCTAATCATTTTCCCTTAACTGAACATTATATGTATGTTACATATATTATAACAGAACCAATAATACGCTGACATAGAAGGTTGATACCCCGCACAAACTCTGTGTACCCATGAGATTAAAATCTAGCTGTAAAAATCGAACTGGTGCCACAAGCCAAACTCGTGAAACATTAATACATTAATACACACCCTTGGTAAGACATACGATTATTTGTAAATGAGTTCATATATTTACATATGATAATTTCTCAAGCTATATGAACTAATAAATAAAGTGCATCTTAATGTATGCTTATGTAATACTCATGACTTTGCAGGTTTTTGTCTGTCCTGTGGAAATAGCAGCACTGAGACATTTCATCCTCTCTTTGAAGGAAGTCTTTGTATCAAGTGTAAGGTGAGAATTATGCATTTTTTTCTGTTCTGTGCTGAATCGGACACCTAGTTTGCTGTTTATTAGGGAGTAATGATTTCTGATGTGTTATTTCGCAGGAGAACTTTACAGAGACTCTCTTCAGGTATGATGACGATGGGTACCAGTCATACTGCACTGTGTGCTGTGCCGGACTTGAGGTCATTCTCTGTGGAAATTCCAGCTGTTGCAGGTTTGATCAAGTCAATTCTATAGTTTTGTCATGGTTGCTATCAAAGCAGATTTGATTCTCTTTGTGCTTTCCCTGTGGTGTCTAGGTGCTTTTGTAAAGACTGCTTGAATGTGTTGGTTGGACCGAAAACATACGATAAGCTGAAGGATGTGGACCCATGGAGCTGTTATATTTGCCTGCCCTCTAAATGCTACGGTGTGCTCAAGCTCAGGCCTGACTGGAGCGTTCGTGTGCAGGAGTTCTTTGCTAATGACAGTGCCTTTGAATTTGTGAGTGTAAATTTTAATCAAATTTTTGTTTAAATGCAACTTATTGTTTCGTTTTAGTGCCCTTTTTAAGCTTGACACAGAGATAAACTTTTTCTTTTAGGAGCCACACAGAGTGTATCCCTCAATTCCAGCTCATGAGCGTCGTCCAATCAAAGTCCTCTCCTTGTTTGATGGAATTGCAACAGGTTTGTTATTTTGCAGATTTTATTTTACTAGAAGTTAATGCATTCAAATTGTTTCTGTTTGGAACATCTGCAATTTGGCAGATTGAATGCAATCTTGTGAAAATATTCTGGCTTTGCTTCCAGGGTATCTAGTTTTAAAAGATCTAGGTTTTAAGTTGGAGCGCTACATTGCGTCTGAGATCTGTGAAGACTCCATTGCTGTCGGAATGGTCAAACACGAGGGAAAAATTGAATATGTGAAGGATGTGCGCACCATCACGAGGAAACACGTACGCATTGACTGTAATATTAAATGACTTTGGAAAGGTGGTTACCTTCAAATGAACTTATCTCGCATATTTTTAATAGCTGGCAGAGTGGGGCCCATT
Source organism: Danionella dracula (assembly GCA_900490495.1). Taxonomy (NCBI): domain Eukaryota; kingdom Metazoa; phylum Chordata; class Actinopteri; order Cypriniformes; family Danionidae; genus Danionella; species Danionella dracula. The sequence continues at coordinate 6,592,605 of UELW01000089.1, forward strand.
TGACCTCTTGATAGGTGGAAGTCCTTGCAATGACCTCTCCATGGTCAACCCTGCAAGAAAAGGCCTTTTTGGTAAGACATTAAACTCCAAATGTACAGCCATTAATTTTTTTGTAAATGTATATTATGTTTTAATGGTAAGAATTTAAAGAACAATCAAGATTCTGCTAAATTAAACACCTTCCTTTTTTGTGCTCATTCAGAAGGCACAGGTCGCCTGTTCTTTGAATATTACCGCATGCTAACAATGATGAGGCCAAAAGAAGATGACGATCGACCCTTTTTCTGGCTCTTTGAGAATGTGGTTGCCATGAGTGCCCACGATAAAGCGGATATCTGCCGTTTTCTTGAGGTAAAATGTTTTAATTGTTAGTCTGTGATGATGCATTGTACAGGGTTTCCGAAGGGTCTTTAAAAGTCATAAAATATAATATTTAATATATTTTAATATTTAATCATTTTTCACCGGTCTTATTTTTTCAATGACCATGTAAAACTGATCTGAATTGTTTTTGTTGTTGCTTGGTTGTTTCCGTTGTCATAGTTTTTTGATTAACAAAACTTAATATAGGGCTTAGTCGAAGCTATTTCCTAACCTTTTGTATTTACGAAAAATGTATCAAACTGGGAACGTTAGGTGCTCGAGTCCTGGTGTCTCATTCAAAAAGTGATTGACATAAGTGTCTTCAGCAAACAACCATCAAGAAATTTTATCTTAAATTAGATTCTTAATGGTCTTAGAAAGGTCTTAAATTTGACTTTATGAAACATGAAGAAACCTTGATGGTAAAACACACTCTTGTGCACGACTTTAGTTTACTGAGCTGATCTTTTTGGTCTCTGATTTGTTCCAGTGTAACCCTGTGCTGATTGATGCTGTGAAAGTGAGCCCTGCTCACAGAGCCCGCTACTTCTGGGGAAATTTGCCTGGAATGAACCGGTAGATATGTTGGCAGACATTGACACTTTAGTACGCTGTTTTATATCTGTGAGACCATTAAACTAATTTGAAGTTTTTTTTCTATTTGTAGACCTATTGCTGCTTCACTCACAGACAGCGTAGATCTGCAGGACTGTCTGGAGGTCGGCAGAACAGCAATGGTAAATATCCCTCAGTAGCTTCTGATGTAGAGGTGTTTCCTTTTTGATGAAATCTACTAAATTGAAATTGTGTTGTTTACTCAAAAGTTCAACAAGGTCCGCACCATAACGACCAAATCTAATTCCATCAAACAAGGGAAGCAGGGACCTCTGCCAGTCACTATGAATGGAAAAGAGGACTATCTGTGGTGCACTGAAATGGAAAAGTCAGTATATTTTTTTTATACACTGTTAGCAAAGCTTAATGTTTGTTTGTCCAATATTCAACAGTTCTACGTTTGACTGCAACAGTTAATCAAATTAATCGATAACTAAAAAGTGATTGATGAAAATTTTAGCAAATTAAAGTTCAGTTTAATAAAAATACCAACTTCCGACTCACCATTCATGAGTGTTGACAAATGCGTGGTTTATTAAAACATTGCAGAGCTGGAGCTAAGATAAAAAAACAAGCCTGTGTGTGAAGGCTCAGAAAAAGAGGCAGAAGATATCTTGTATACGGACTAGAGCTGAATCGTTAAAAGATTGCGATCTCGATTCCACTCCCCTCGCAGTCTTAATCCAGCATTTATACGATTCAGTTAAACTCTGATCTCGTGATGGCGGCTGACACGCGACCTCGTGTGTAAAGGGCACAACAATCTGTTAACAACCCGTGTGTTTTAGTACCTAAAAAAAGGATCTTATTCTGAAAGTGTGGGTTTATTCGGGTTCAAACCAGATGATGATACTCAGTAAGCCATTTACTGCATAGAATGTATAGCGCTTGTTAATTCTCCAAAGGGAAACACCACAAATTTATTTACTCAGCTGAAACATAATCATATACAACAGTATGAAAAACAAAGCCACTCAAAAAGATGGGATTATCTTTTTCTCCAGAATTATGCAGCTCTAGATCAGACTTGGAAATTCTGGCTTTAAAACATTCATTTTCGTTAGTTTTCTTTTCTTCATGATCTGTAGCATGTTAACGATCAATTCATTTAAATTTAAGGTTACAAATCTATTAGTGTTTTTTAGATGTTCACATGTATTGTTAACTCATATTGTGCTGTACAATACAACAGGATCATGATGAAACTTATAATTTATTTTAAAAAATAATAATGTGCTTCTGAACACAGCTATTTTTTGTCAAATATTGGAGCTAGATGCTTCCTTTAACTTGACTAATTAAGAATTATTTATACAGTGTACAGAACATGAATCGACTCACTGTATTTAATGCTTGAACCTTCACATTTAATTTTTGTCATGATAAAAAAAAAATGTTCTCCTGAAATATTTTAAGTATTTCAGTTTTACACTTTTCTCTTGAATGTATTGGTTAAAGGAAAAGCTGAGAGCTATTCAGAGCTGCTGGACCAATGGTGACACTAAAGCCAGCCTTCATTTACATGAAAATAGAATTGCAAGAAATGAAAGTGCAAGCGTGGAATAATTAATTAAATGTGAAGTGCACACAAACGGAATTGAATAACAGTGAATTCACGCAAGTTCTTTGCTTTCTTGAACACAAATAATGCTTTGTCGATTTTTCATTCAGATGTCTTTGAATTTATCTTTCATTTTTGCTCAGTAGATGTTTTAATTTAACTATGTTTCTACCATGGTTATAAATCTATGGAAAAATTAAGGGAAATTATTCCCATACCAGTGTCTACCTTCAATGCAATGTTTGGATGAATTTATCTTAAACAGACGGACTACATTGTTTCAGTTTTTATTACACATTAGCAAGTAGAAGAACTAGAAGTATACTTTTATGCAAGAATTTTACACCACAAAGATACTGCATTTTTTAATTGTTTGCAAACACTGTTCTTATCTAGATCTGAAATTAAAATAATCTATTGTTCATTTTTGTCTTTAATTACAGAATTTTTGGCTTCCCAAAGCACTACACTGATGTGAATAATATGGGGCGAGGACAGAGGCAGAAGGTGCTTGGGCGCTCTTGGAGTGTTCCTGTCATCCGTCACCTCTTTGCACCCCTGAAAGATTACTTTGTTTGCGAGTGAATCCATGTTGGTGCTCCAGATCATGTCATGATTGTGTTTTTTTTAACTCTCTGCAGATATGGACCTCAAATTCTTAATATCGTGGTGCTTTTAAAAGGGTTAGTTTGCCTTTTAACATTTAGAGTTTGCTTTATCATGGTCCGTGGTTCTTGGAATGCACTGACACTTTTGGATCTTGAACATCACACGTACTGTCGTTTAAATTTTTCAAGTGGAGAGAGCCTCACGATTCTCCACCCACTACCTCAAGTGTCATTCTGTGATTTCTTTTTTCATTTTTACATTGTTTTGAGGAAATTGTATTTATAATTGAATTAGTAAGTTAATTATAGTTTGGGTTTTAAACGGAAGGCAAGCTTTTGAATTACACATCCCTGGTGCTGGAATAAACATCATTTTATTTAACGTTGCCTTTTTAAAAACTTGAATGGTCAACAAATGTTGGTGCTGTTTTTAAAAGACTGTTTTATAATCATGAAAACACTTAAATATTTTCTGTTATGTCTCTTTACAATCAAGTTGTAAATTCTTTACTTTATTATGATGTCAGATTGAACAAATTTGTTGGATGCACACATTTCTCATCTGGATTTATTAGTTTTTGGCTGACTTGTTGATTTACTTTATTAGTTTATCACAAGATCCTACTAGGAAACATATTCATGGTGCTAAGTGTTTTTTTTTTAACGATAATCAAGATCTAATTAGTGCCTACCACAAACTTGGTTCTAGATTTAGGAATATTTTGAAGTGATCTAGATCTCTGTTGTTTGTTGGATATTTGGTGGAACACTGTGTGATATTTGGTGGCTGTTTGTTTCTGTTTTTGTGCGATTCTGGGGGACCTACTGGTCATGTGACTGATTTCACTCATCTTGGGTGGAACATAAAGGTTATTGAATGTTATAAAAAAGATTTAGTTACACTGCTGTCACTGTCTGGGGGCTTCATCGTTTCTTTTATTACTGTTGTCTCGAAAGTTTTTAGAATGTTGTAGCAAACTAATTCTGATGTTGCTTGTACGTATCAAAAGTGTATGATTTTACCCTGGAACTCCATTTCTCAAAACCAGCAGAACATGATTTTGACTTTTTAATCATGTCTGATTCTTTTATTCACAACTTTGTAAGCAGAATATACTCTATATTTCTACTCTTATGTTAACCTTTAACTTGTTCTTTTTAAGACTGAATTTGTCTTGGTGTTAAATGAATTAGGGATCATTTATGTGCAGCTAGAATATTTTCTTAAACTACAGTTTGAGTAGAAGGGTGTTGCTTTGATGTAATTTTACTATGTCTTGCTTCTACTAACATTTCAAATTCCAAATAAATCCAACTTCAACTTTTTATCTGGTTTAATTTATTTTTTATGTCAAAAGAGACTAGTTGTATCTAATTACCTGAGCAAACATGTCATGCGGTCACATTGAGGATTGTATTGCAAAAAATGTTTAAAGTGTTTAAAAGCAGTTCTAAAAAAGGGTATTTTTAGCTAGTCATTTATTAAAAATACAAGTTGAAAGACATTTTGCTATGTTGATGCAAAATACTACTTTGCAACATTATCCATTAATCACATTGAATAAAATTTACTTACTAAATAATTATGTATAAAAAATATATTTAAAAAATGTGTGTAAATTTTATTACAGATTACATAATACTTTTGTATAATTTTTTTTGTATTTATTAGTTATCAAATGTAATCATGTTAACTAAATTACAATGGAGGCTTTAGCAGGGGATTTCCATTTTTCAAGTCTTAAATTTGCTGTTCTAGGTCTTAAATAATTTTTCACAGCTCTTATTTTTCTAATGTCCACGTAAAGCTAGTTTGACATGCTTTGTTGCTTGGGGTTGCCAGAGATTCTAAAGGCTAAAAAATTTATGTAAAATTGATGATTAGGGTTGTCAGAGATTGAAAAAACTGCAATAAATCTTCAAAACCGTAAAAGTGACATTTAGCAGTGCCATAGTTTGAGAAAAGTCTCACGTACATTCGAAATCGTAAAAGTGATGGTTAGGGTTGACATAGTTTGATAAAATCCCTTGTAAATGCTAAAAATAAAAAAAGTGATGGTTGACGTTTCAAACGATGTATTTAAAGCAAACTGTTAAGTTTGAAGTTATATGGAAAGTTCTCAGGAAGTACACAAGTAAACAGGGTTTCTTTTTAAACTGTTTTTTTTTCAGATTTAAGACTTAAAATGTGTTGGTTTTGATATCATACTATCATTTGCATCAAATATTTGAGTTGTCTTATTTTTAGTGTTGGTATATTTTTTGTGAAGTAGAGACACTTCGTTTTTAATACATTTTGTTTCTATCGAAAATGATTTTGGTCTTAAAGGGTTAAAGTGCTTTTATTGTAATAGGATGACTTTTATACGCTTTTATATTGAGTCGATTGGGACTTTTATTTTGACAGTTGCATTATTTATATGCCGGCCTGTCGTTGCGGCTGGTTGTAGTTGGTTTCAGGGCTCGTGACAAGAAGAAGCGGCGTCTGAATACAAATGACCCGCCGGTGAATTTAAACCCGCGGCCGACTCTTGCAGCCTCAGGAAGTTTGGACCTCAAGAAAACCTAATGTGAGAAAACTATATTAATCTCATTTACTACATATAACACGTCTTATAATCTCACGTTTGTCGACATTATTAACTCTTTCTTTGACTTTTAGTTTTAAGTGTTAATAGTTTGTCTGTTGTGTAATGTTTTTTTGTTTAAAAGGAAGCTTTAAGTCGTTGCGCCTAAAAAAAGCATTTTATTTTATTTGTACATATTTAAAAACTTCCAAATGTAGTTTAAAACGCATAGGGTTTAATGGAAAAACGCCAAAGTTTCCATCAAAAGTTATTGTAGTGCTGGGCTCGAATTAAAATGTAAGTTAAATGTGTAGTGATTTCAGCATATTAGCAGGAAGTTAAAGAGACAGTGATGATCAGGCGGTTTGTTTGAAGGAAATGATTCCCGAGTTCTCTCTCGACAGAAGCTGCAAGTAAAAAGTGCCCTCATCAGCTGTTAGCTGCGGAGTGGGCTCAGCTGCCATGGCTGTGAATGTGTTCTCGACATCAGTGACGAGTGAAAACCTCAGCCGCCATGACATGCTCTCCTGGATCAACGAGTCGCTACAGATGAACCATGCCAAGATCGAGCAACTGTGCTCGGGTAGGCAACAGCTGTCCACAGCACCCCTCACACCCGTTCTATATCGGAATCCGTACATTAAGCTCACACCAAGCCCTTTTGGCAGTTTGATGGTAGCAGAATTGCTACATTAATTTGCATAAAGTATTTGCCTCTTCATATACTCTGTGATTAAACTGCCTTTCTGGTGTGTTTTCTAGGTGTTGCTTACTGTCAGTTCATGGACATGTTATTCCCCTCGAGTATTCCAATGAAGAAAGTCAAGTTCCTGGGCAAACTTGAGCATGAATACATCCACAACTTTAAACTTCTTCAAGCCAGCTTTAAAAAGATGGGTGTTAGTAAGGTATGTTGAACACTTTCTTTTCATTCTCACTTGACGTGTAAAACTTTGGAATTTCAACAATTGCAGCCGGTATTGTTTTTTTCATGTGCTTCACATGGTTTCATTCCACTTCCTGTTTAAGGTTACTAAATGACTCACTTGTGGTCCTTCATGTGCTTCTAACTCTTCACCTAACAATCAAAATAAACCTACATTAAATAATGCCCCCTTGCTGATGGGTCCAGATTTGGCAGCATTACAGCAGCTCTGAATGTGTTGCAAATGTTACCAAAAGCCAGCGGTTGGTAGTAACTAGAACTTTGAGTACTTATAAAATGTATACTTGTACTTTAACTCAAGTAATTTTTTTGTGAAGTATTTGTTCTTTTGCATTTGGAGGCATTTCTCCATAACTAATGAAATCAAAATAAACGATGAGGCTGATGTGCAGATCACCGAAAGTTCTTATTGGTAAAAGTTTATTTGCAAAGAAAAGCAGTTGTGTGATGCAGTGAATGCATTGTGCACCCAAATTGATTGAGATCGAGGCATTCGTGAACTCCATTTTCAACTTTAAAGATCTAGCAGGATGTGTCTATTGGAACCACTTCAGTCTTCACATAGATTTAGTTTCTACGTTGTCAATCCTCTGATACGCTCACTCATGAACAACTGAAAGTGTCTGTGACGGAGGGAGGAGAATGTAACATCTCAAAGTTCATTTTAAATGCATACTTCACATATTTTTTCATGTGACCTCAAAGTTAACCGCAATTTGAACAGATGAAGACAGACAGATTGTGTGTGAAAGTTTACAAGACCCCGATTGGAAGGCCATGATGCTTGCCCTTACTTGTTAGCATTTTTTATTTGAATTGTTTGAATCAGAAGTAACTAACTACGTGAGTACATTTTTCCTCAATACTTTTGTTATCTTAAGGTCACCACACACCTATGCGAACATCAATTCCACACCAGCTTCTCTGCAGGGGGCTTTCACATGTCTTATAATGCAATGACACTCCTTGCCCTTTGATGGCACTCAGGGGGACTACCAAAGCTCAAGACAATAATGTGCCACGTCATGTATTCTTCCTTTTGTTTCTGTTTTTGTAGTTTTTATGAGCGTAAATGGACAACTCTGAACATACAGACACTAACCTGATGGATTTTCACTATTCATTCTCTTTAATAAACTTCGGTTGCTGCATTTCCTGTCGTGATTCAAAGAGCTAGCTTTCGTTGGTTGACCTCGAGATCACGCACCGTGCTATAAACCAGGATGACACGACACACACACACACACACACACACACACACCAATGGCCAGATGTATGAGCTTCTGTTTGCACCTATTATTTTGGGCTGAAGGCACATACAATTACGTTGTTTTGCACTGATTATACAGATGTTCAGGTGTGTGGTAGCCTTTACTCGAGTAAATCATTTGGTAGTTTTTAACCCATGAGTAAATATTTTGGATACTCTACCCACCTAAAATCTACTGGCATTCTGCCATAAGTAATGGCATTCTGCCAGAAGTTAATTTTTTTGTATATATGAATCAAGTCCAAAACAATTCAGATTTATATACTGAATAGTTTTGTGGGAAAAAAAAATTGTGCCAAATGACTCACCATGGCCTTCTCTTTGTACACCTCTCTATTTTTATTCATGAGGAATTTGAGCTGAATTGTACTGGAGTTAGCTCACCTAAAGTGGCACAGATTCAAGTTTCAGTCTCAACTTCATTGTAAATCCTGTTTTGTACCGAGTCTCGTTCAAAAAAACAGTCTGACCCTCCCAAAACATCAGATCCTCTAAGCTAGGGCTAATCATGAGAAAAAAATTAGTTTATTGTGTTTACAACCGGCCATTGAGGGGCAGAGTTTATGGTAATTAATGGGATGTATTTGGGAGTATTTGACATAATTTACGGTGAGTTTCATGCAGACTTGTTCTCAAAGTATATTTGTTGTGAAAAAAATAAAAACCTTGGATGGATTTTTATGTTTTTCGGGGAGATTTGCACACCCATTAATCAGCCAATTTTAAACAGCTGCAATTAGTTTTTAGACTACCACCCTTCAACCGACCGGAAACTTGCATCAGTCTTCTGCTTTTATTTCTCTTTCATGCTCATGTAACTACTGAAAGTGAAATTTGTAGCCGTTAACTACATTTTGATGACTCACTTAGATTTTTAGGCTAGATATTATTATCATTTTTAAGATTGGATAAGATTATTATAATTTATTAACCCGCATGATGTTTTATAACAAAAAAAAGGTTGTTTCCCACGTTTTCTCTTTTAATGCATTAGACAAATGTTAAAAGTTGCTCTGTGTTCACTTTGCGTTCTCAATTTTGTAGCTTAAAAATAAAAATAGAACCCCACTATCAGTGTTCTAAATGCTCTTCTCTCATGTTCAGATTATTCCCATTGACAGGATTGTGAAGGGAAAGTTCCAGGACAACTTTGAGTTTGTGCAGTGGTTTAAGAAATTCTTTGATGCGAACTATGATGGGAAGGAATATGATCCGGTGGCAGCTCGACAAGGACCGGAATCTGCAGTCCGTCAGACTCCTCCATCAGCGGTGGCAGCTAACCAACCAAGAAAACCATCCTCAGGTACAGAGGATCATAGGAAGCTCCATTAAAGGGTTATCTTTGTGTGAAAAAAATGTTCTGCTTAAACTCAATCAGCAGGTTACCCATTCAATCTAATGTATTTTATCGGATCTGCTTTGGGATCGAATTTCTTGTAGCAAGTGAAAGTCATGCTTGTCAGAAATGAGCTCTACTGTGTTGAACAGATGCCTGGCAGCTGCAGCTGTTGTGGGTTATGATGCTAAAATATGAGGGTGTGACTCCCCCAGCAGCAGGGGTTTGTCTTGCTCAGGCTGTTTGTACATGTGTGAGTAGCTAGTTTACAAAGCCTGTGTATGGATCTTTCTCTCCCCTTCAGACATGGGAGTCACAACTACAACTAAACCGATGGCACCTGTTGGTAAGATCTCAACAAGAATGTTTTAAGTTCCATTGACATGACTCCTTTCGACTAAAAACAGAAAATATTTTCATCAACACCGTTTAACGTTTCCACTAGAGGTCACTTTATCAAAATTGTTTTCCCCAACATGATTCGTGGACACGTAGAGTCAGGATATTCAAAAATGACCATGTCATCAGCCAATGACTGGCTCTATACATGCTGCGTTTCATCAAAAGTCACATGATCATCATTGGAAATTGGAAGAATTACTTGCTTGTGCAAATAACTTGAAATGTTTTATATGATGCAATCTCGTGTGAGCAAAGTGTGCATTGTTTTTCGATATCCCATTTTCTAAAGAGGGCATAATTGGTGACCTTTAAAAAAAAAAAATGTTTAAATAAGAGCTGACATGTAATTTGAACTGAAACTTGGCTTGAAGACATCCTTTAAGATTGATATTTCATTTCTAAAGTGGCATGTCCAACTCCTGCTGTTTTAACTAGGTGTGTTTGTCACATGAGGAGCAGAGGGAGTTAATCGGAGATTGCTTTGAGAGAACTAAATGTTGTATTTACTCTGTGGCGTAAAGTAGAATCCGAGGTGGGTGCAATCTTGTTGATTCAAGACGTTTATAGCGTTATTGGCTGCCGTATTGCAAAACTACTCTGAATTCCCAAAAGTATTTAAATTTAAGGTAATTTTTATCACTCGATGATTTTTAAATACAATATATTAATTAATATAAATTAATATAATATAAATAACAAGTGCTCATGCGCATTTTTTTCATCTGCCTTCCAAGACTGAATTATACATAATGGGTGCTGTTAAAAATATTTGTTATTCGCTTTTGCAAAAAGTTAACATATTTTTTACACTTCGGTTAACTGGGAGATATCCTCACATTAGCACACTAAATAAAAAAAAATGTTTGGTATTTTTTTTTAAACAATAGTTTTTTCCCCACTGTATTATATTATTTCAATCTCTTTTTTTGAAAAGTTTTCTGTTTTTAATTGATCGTCTTGTGAATGTACACCGAGGGAAAGCACATGGTGGGATACTTCCTTACAATGTGGGGAGCAGTCAATGCTCGCTCTTTGCCTTTTCTACTCTCACTGACACGATCTCAAAGCTCTCTACAGTCAGATTGAAGCAGTAATACAGTAAATAATGTAAATAATACGTACAGTAAAGGGTGTTCTGTTGTTCAGCTCCACAGCGCTCTGCTGTAGCTCCTAAATCTACAGCAAAACCCTCTTCACCCGCTTCACGAGGGGCTTCAACAGCAAGCGTCGATGAAGGGAAAGAGAGCATCAATGAGACGGTAGGGCTTCCTTTTTTCTCGTGTCCTCTTCTGATCTGTCCAGAGGGAGTTTATGTTGAATTAATTATCTTACCGTCAGCATCAACATGTTCCTTAGAGCTCAATGTCAGATGTGTTCATGATTGTTAAAACATTCCTTAACGTTGTATGCTTTTTTTTTTTTTTTTTTTTTATTTGACATTAAAACGATACTTGTATAGGAGTTTCAATGACAGGATTATATAACAGTATTGATATAATAATATTTTAAGATTTCTCAAACGCTACTTGCTACAGCTAAAATTAAGAATTTGCAGGTCTATATACCATTTTTAATCTTTGTTTTAAACCTATAATTCTGTTGTATTTGCTATTTAACAGATAAATGAACTTAAGGCTACCATTGCTGAAATGGAAAAGGAAAGGAATTTCTACTTTGGCAAACTGAGAAACATCGAGGTCATCTGTCAGGAGAACGAGGGTGAAGGTGATCCTACTCTGCAAAGGATTGTAGATATTTTGTATGCCACTGATGTAAGTCTATATTTAAAAAGATCTCAAACTAAATCTTCTCCAGCTAACTCAGTTTTGTTCGTCCCATATGTTCATCAGGATGGATTTGTAATTCCTGAAGATGAAGGAGGCGAGCCGGAAGAGTTTTGACCAATCCAGGAGCAACTTGTTCTCTTGAATGCTGGACACTTGAATACACGCGCGCGCGCGCCACACACACACACACACACACACACACACACACATACAGATGCCAACTTCTGCTGCACTTGCCTTCAGTCCACCATTTTGGACACTGACTCTTGAATGTCTTTTAAATTCAGGGAAGTTGTTTTCTCAGCTGTTTTTACTGATCGTCAAAACAAAATGGACTTGGTGAATGAAAAATAAAGCACTTAACAAAAGGTATTTGTAGTGTTTTAAATTGATGTTTAGTCAATCCATTTAAAAAGCACACAATGTGAAGTTGATTAAGCTTTTACACTAAACATGATGACAACTTGCCTTGTGTATCATGGGAGTAAAAATGGGAAAGAAGAAATGTTAAAAGTTGAGGAATGGGTGGGTGGTGGTGGACGAGGGGTTGTAGCTAAATCATGATCAGTGCTTAAAATACATGTCTGTTCTAATTATCAGGTTCCTTATCAGCACACAGGCCAGTAGTGAATAAGGCACACTTCCTCTAATATTACCACAGAAGTGAAACAGGATGTGTCTCAATGTTCCGTATTTCCTGTTTACAAAGCACATGAATCTGAGAAATGCAGAAATACTTGTACAGAAGAAATTCACACATAGATGTCAAGTGTGTTGATATTTACTTATATTTAAAATAATTGAATATATATATTATTGCCATGATTCCTGATTTCTCAAGCACATCTTTCTTGTTCCATATTGTAATATATTGTTAACTTTAGAGCAACAAGTAATGTGTCCAGCAAAAGTGAGATAATACGATCCAGTAATGATCAAATTGCTTCTGAGGAAACAGTGACCAGGTTTTATTTACACTGCTTACAGACCGGCTATGATAAATCAAATATGTAAATGTAATAATTATTTTTCCCACGGTTTTGACTTTCTAGACATTTCAGACACAGTGGGCTGCTGCTGACAAGGTTTAATGTCCAGTTTTTGGAGTCCGGGGACTTCCTCGCCCGCCTGAATCATGCGGTAAACCTCGGGGAAGGAAAGGGACTGCGACTCCGAGGCGGAAGATGTGCTTTGACCGGCGGCGCTAGCGTCAGCCTTCTCTTCCATTTCTCTTCCAGCTCCTACGAGAAGCAAATCAACGTTAAATTGACGTTTCATTCCGACAAGTAGCCGTCTAATATGACACCGAAACTAACCTATATCCTTAAAGGAAAGGACGTTACTGAGCTTTCAATTGTCGCTTTACAATTTGCACAAGGTGGATTTTCTTCCACGCGAATACAAGTTATTAGTATTAGACGTTTAAACGGGAAGCATGAATTGACCATTGTTTACAAAATCTGTCAACTTCCGTGAAGTTCCGTCATGAGTTGTGTACATTTCAAAATAAAAGTAATCTTTTCGAGAATCCCAAACCTGAGTTGTAATCTGATACAAATGTTACATTTATTTTTACAAATTTGATTTTGAAGAAATTTCACACTTTTTTTAGAGACTTCTACAGTAAATGCACTTTCTACTGTTTGCAGTTTTTTTTTGTATAGTCTGGTCCTAGTCTGTCTGTGGAAAGATGGACTTGGCCCTCCACACCTGTGTCCTACACCTGTGTAAGTCAATCATTAAGAAGTTCTTTCAGAAAGACATCCTGTAGACAGGAACTCTCCTTAGAACAGATTTGATGTGACTGTTACCTATTTGTCACGCTGCACTGGGTATTTTTTTTTACATCATACCTGAGACTAGTTGGGTGTTTTTTTAAACCTAATATTTGGGCCTTTTAGGTGAGATTGCTTGTATTTCAGTACATTCATGTCATCTTAACAATGAGGAAAGAAGACAACTGCTCTTTCATGGGCGGAGGGATCCCTTTATCGTCTGAGTTCTTTAGAGGTAAACATGTACCAATCAATTATACAACAACAAACGTCTGCTGTGTTGCAGCATGCAACTTTGCCATGATTTTTCATATACAACTTTCACATTTTAACAGGGTAAAAGTTTGTTTTGTTAAACGTTTATGTTCACAACCATTTAAAATATTGCTATAATTTAAATCAATTCCATAGGCTACTATTTCTAAATCTTTCTTGTCAACTGTTTGTTTTGGAGTTTGCGTATTTCTAGTTAACTGCATGAATATGGCTCTCTGGATACTCCTATTTCATCCGAAATTACAAACATAGACATATTAGGTTAATTGTTGATGCTGTATCTATTCTACAATAAGTAGTTTATTCCTATTGTGCAATAACAAGTATAAAAAGATTTTTATTGTAAGACCTCAAAAAAGTTTCAAAATTTAGCAGTTTTTCAAACTAACAACAACAAAAATATCCGGTCCGATGTCCGGTGGATAAGGAGATCGACTTGTGATCTGAAGGTCCCGGGTTCGATCCCCAGATCCACCAAGTTTAAGTTGGTGTGAGCGATGAAATACTTGCTCTCTCATCTTCAACAACCACAGCTGTGCTACCTTTGAGCAAGGCACCAGTTCCCCGACTGCTCCCCGTGCGCCGCAGCCATGGCTGCCCACTGCTCTGGATGTGTGTTCACGGTGTGTTTGTTCACTGCTGTGTGTGTACACTGGGATGGGTTAGATACAGAGCACACTCCATATCTGGCCGACTTTGACTTTGACTTTTTCAATTTTTATAGCGCTTTTCTAGACACTCAAAGATGTTTTACAATTATGAGAGCATTATTCGTTCACTCCACGTTCATACTCTGGTGATAAGCTACCTTGGTAGCCCTCAGCTACCCTGGGGCAGTCTGACAGGACGTGGCTGTCAATCCACGCCTACCGCCTCCTGACCACCACCAAACACACCCCACCAGTCTAACTCATCCATACAGGGCAACGTTGATGAAGTGGTTTGCCCAGGGCCACAATGGGAGAATGACCGTAGCGGGGATCGATCTGCCAATCTTCCGGTTACAGGATGACCAACTCCCCCACTCTGCCCCAAACAACATACATATAAGATTATTTTTGTATTGTTCTTTTTTTACGTACATTGTATGGTTCCTTGTTGTTTAGTGATCAAGAACGATCTGTGGCTATTCCTTCTTCCTGCCGTGTTTGTTGTGCTGCTGCTTGCACTCTTCCTGGAAGAGATCGGCTTCTTTCTGCGCCATGTTCCCTCACAGCGTCGAAGGCATCTAAGTTTGTGGATCCTGGGGATTTATCCTGTAAGCAGCGCGAAAAGAAGTCAATTCTTCAGTCACTCTTTACTAACTTTGTGCTGAACAGGTTTTTGGAATGACGTCTATCATTGCTCTATATGTTCCCCGCTCATCATCACTGTGCAATTTCTTTGCATCTCTGTAAGTTCTGTTACTTCCACTGCCGAACAGAGTTAAAGATAGAAGGTAGCAGCTAAGCAAGTGACGAGGAATGCTTTTCTTGGCAGGTATCATTCCATCACACTCTTGAAGTTCATGGGTCTTATCAAAAACTTTTTTGGTGGAAAGACCCGGATGCTGGAAGAACTTGCTGGGCAGCAGGTATCTCCAAACCCTTTCCCCTGCTGTTGCTGCTGCTGCCTTCCTCTCTTTGACATCAACAAGTTTGTCATCAACCATACGTCATTATCTTTTCAGAATACTTTCCAATGTTTCTGTACAAAATAGAAAGCTTAAAAGAGTTCCTCTGTTAGGACGACTGTGAGCTGGATGATGGCAGCTGTTCTTCAGCTGTCTGTGGTTAGAACAATCCTTTTCTTTCTCACTCTCGTCCTTTGGACAGATGAACAGTATGACTATGGTGATGTGAGTATTCACTTTCTCTACAATGCACAAAGAGAAAATTATTCTTAAATCTGTCAAACTGCAATATCCAGAATGATCTCCCTGTTCTGCTGAAGTTCTTGGTTGTCTTCCATCCTTCATCTAAAACCTTTATATTTTTATTAGAAATAAAGCATAATTCATTCAAGCTGAAATTGTATCAGTCATTACTCTATATCAGGGGTCTTAAACTTAATTCCTGGAGCGCCCCAGACCCTGCAGGTTTTTGTTCCAAACCTGTCTAAGGAGATAAACCAGTAGCTTCAACCAAACTCTGAGGAGCTTAATCAGTGGAGCCAGGTGTGTTCAGTTAAGTTTGGAGCAAAACTATGCGGAGCTGTGGCCCTCAAGGAGTACAGTTTGAGCCCTCTGCTCTAGGTCTCATTGATATATGTTAATATATGATGTTGTTTTAGAACGCAGGGGGTTCCATTTGGTTAAAAACATAATTATCCTAGGGGTCAAGCTGTGTTTACATTAATTTAGGACAGACTGGTTGAACTCACTTTATTTGTCATTTAATTTTTTTTTCCAGGTGAATTCGAGGAATCCCAACATGTACGTCAATGCCATTATTGCTGTATCCACTTTTCTATCTTTTTATGGCTACTTGCTGTTTTATAAGGCCACAAAAAGTGCATTGCCTGATTATGGACTTCGTGCCAAGTTTGTCTGTATCATTGTTGTTCTGGTCCTTTGTGGTCTTCAAAGTGGAATTCTGGAGACGATGGGTGCACTAAACGTCATTCCTTGCACTCCTCCCTTCTCTGACCTGTTTCGTTCTCAGTGTAAGATCTCCTAAACATATTTTTAAATATGAAAAATTAAGATAAAAAACTGTCTCTGACATACTCATTCTCTTCCTAAGTAATCTACCACTATGCTATTATCGTGGAGATGTTCTGCATCAGCCTCTACGCCCATCACATATTCCGGAAAGTTGAACCCTGTCTTCAAAGTTCGGCAGCGAGTGAGACAATGGAAGTTGAAATCGTCAGAGGATTTAATGATAAGGCAATTCAAACAGAAGAGAAATTGCCGATTGCTGTGCAACTCTCTTCTCAAGCGGATGAAATGGTCTATACTAACCTTGGATACAACAGTGACAGTGAGGATAGTCTCTGTAAGATTGAGCATGCGCCATTGGATCGCTTCACCTTTCCTTTCCAGCATAGACTGCAAACTACAGACAATGCAGAGACAGTCTGTTCTGCACCAATGGAGCAGTTTACGCGAGTTGAGCCAACGAGAATTACTGTCAGTGCTGAAATTAACCATGTGGACAGTAGTGATGTTACTGTTGTATAAGGGAATAAAGTCTTTGTAAATTGACAGTGAGATCAACATTGTGCCTCTCCCTCTGTCCAGTAAGGTATCTGTTTTAGTTTTAAGATCTAAATTGCCCACAAGCATGGTAAACTTATGAAGAAGAGTAGTTCAGTTCACGTTCAGAAAATCAAAAAACTAACTACAGTTGACTAGTGCTCAAAATATAATAAGAGATATGGTTTTTGGGGTGCTGGGTGAGTACAAATGTGTAAAAAAACGACTTGGCTCTTGTCTAAGCATGTCATGATGGAGAAATGCCTTAGAACCTAAGCTGGATCGTGCCAAGTGGTGAGTTCTGAGAGGGTGATCTATATAAAAACAAAACCCTGTGTTATGGTTACAATTAAATCACATATTAATTCAATTGGCTTTGTATGGTGAATAAACTAAAGTCTGTAAATATAAAACTGTGTGTTTTTGAAATATTTCACTCTAATGGATGGTTTTTATTGGTAGCCTACTGGGCTGATGAGCACCCTCAATCGTCCACAATCTCTCCTGGTCCAAATAAATAATGCACTTAAATAGTTCCATTCGTGTTTGTGGACAGCAAGTCATGCAATGGTGAACTGGTCAACCTATAACTGTAGGGTTTGATTGTCAACAGATCGATTCTGCCGTTGTGGCCTTGGGCAAGCCACTTCACCCGCATTGCCCTATAAGGATGTGTGTGAATGGTGGGGGGTGTTTGGTGGTGGTCAGGAGGACGTAGGCGCATAATGGAAGACACATCCTGTCAGCCTGATCACCACCAGAGTATGAATGTGGAGTGATTGAATAACTCAATAACTAACATCACGGTTTTCTGGACACTCAACCTTTAATGTCATTTCTAGAACTAAATGCTTAAAGATCAAAGCTGAAGTCGTATTCAGATTAGTTCATACATGTTTGAGTAATTTGTTATTTTTTTTGTATTTATCTGAGCTGAAAAAGGCCGGTTTTCCTTATCCCCGCCCAAGCCCCACCCACTTGTGAATCGCTGGTACAGCCCTTCTCTACGACGAACAGCAAATGCGGTTTGACCCAGAAGTGTGACAGTCCCCAAACTGTTCGCCCCCAGATCTTGTATTGGCATTTTACACTAGTACACCCATAACAAAGTAAATAGTTCAAGCGTCACTAGTTGGGTCTGTTTTTGCTCACACTGAACTAGCTTGAGAGAGCTGGTCAGGGGCGTATCAAAAGCTCCTCTGTGGCAGGAACTGGTGTAAACGGCGAGTTTTTTGTTGGGCCAAAATATGAGGTGATTCAAAGACGTGTTTATGAAAAATAAAATAGTACAATAGCATAACATGGAACCTTTAAGTTTGAAAGACCCTCTTCCAGTGATCTGAAGCGCAATCATTCTTATCTTTACGCCCCAGAGCGCTATATAAAGATTAAACTGTTGCAAGTGTCCGTCTAATGTTCTGAAAATTGCAAAGCGTCTTTGAGTGTTTAGAAAAGAGCTTTATAAATTGAAGGCTTTAATGCTAACATTAAAAAAGTTTGCCAGAAATGAATGAATTTAACATATCTTCTTTATTTCCAAATAATGTATAACATTTGTATAACACTGGCCAATAAATGAGTGTCATAAATTATATAGCCACAATCCAACCAATCATCGTCGAGAACGGGGTCTAAGTCGTCAAGGCTCAAGGCGGCAAATGGTGGCGTACGTGTGTAATGAGTGGCGAGTCGAAGATGGCGCCAGAATTGAAAGGTAAAACTGATTTCGCTTACTAAATATGGGTGATAGAATCATTAAGCGGTTAAAAACAACAAATAAACGTTTAACTAGCGACTAAACGAGTTACATTTAAAACTGTAGCAACAACACTCGGTTGCAGTAGATATCCAAGTACATGGATCCCTGTTTATTTGTTTGAAGATTGCCGGGTGTCGTGTAAACTTTCATGGGAGGACCTCCAAGCTCTTTGTCGAAGAAAAAGACTTGTATGCAAGCAGCTGTCTGTGACGAGAAACAATTTCGAAGACTATGAAGTAGACTATGTGTGTAACTACAAAAAACACAAGGTAAGTAGATTTTTTTATTAATATAAAGTAGTGTTTTATTAATATAAAGTCAGGGTTTCTGCTGGGTCTAAAGAAGACTTAAATTCACTATTTTAGGTCTTAAATTTTTTTTCACAGATACAATTTTGTAAGGTACGTGTAAAGGTAATTGAATTTGTGTTTTTTGTTGTTGCTTGGGTTTGCCAATTTTAAAAATGGTGGTTAAAACAATGAAAAGGTGTCGGTTATTGCTTCAAGCAATGCATTTAAAGCATACCTTTTTATTATGCAGAAAAACTTTGTATGTGTTTGATGTTATATTTTAGGTCTTAAATTAGATTTTTAACAGTCTTAAAAAGTCCTAAATGTCACCTTATGCAACCTGCAGAAACCCTGAAACTTCTATACATCAAGTTACATTTTGTTTGCCATGAATATCTACAAATATTAAAAGAAAACGACAACCTCCATTTGGGGAAAGAAAATAAGAATCAGCACATCAGAAGTCTTTTAGGTTGTGTACATTTCTGCCACTAAAATGTGGTTAGGTGAATTCAGAATAAACCCAAATGTATTCAGTTAATCTCACTGTAATGGATGTTCAGGGTCGAGACTTCTATCTGGTGAAATGGAAAGGCTACGCAGAGTCAGAAAACACATGGGAACCTGCTAAAAACCTAAAGTGCCCCAAGCTCTTGCACCAATTCAGAAAGGACAAAAAGGCAGCTCTGCTTCAAGCCAACGAACCCCTCGAGGCGTCATCACTGAGCGACCCTGTGGTCTCTTTCCTCCTGCAGAAGGCCAAGCAGCGCATTCATCTTCTAAGATGGCAAGACCTCATGAATCGAACATGCAGACATAAAGGTCGCATATTTGTCTCAAATGAGGTGGACCTGGATGGGCCGCCAAAAGATTTCACCTACATAAATGACAATAAGTTTGGGAAAGGGGTTGATGTGAAAACGTTGGTGGTGGGCTGTGAGTGCGACGACTGTTTCTCTCAGCCAGCCAGAGGTTGCTGCCCTGGACTGGGGAAATGTCAAATGGCATACAATGACAAGATGCTGGTGAGAGTCATGCCCGGTAAACCGATTTATGAGTGCAACTCCAAGTGTCGATGTGGACCAGACTGCGTGAACAGGGTTGTGCAAAGAGGCATCCAGTATGATCTGTGCATCTTTAAAACAGCCAATGGAAGAGGCTGGGGAGTGCGGACGCTGCAGAGGGTTTTTAAAAACAGCTTTGTTATGGAGTATCTTGGAGAGGTGAGCCAGTTGCAATCATCATGAACGTGTCATTTATAGAATCTTAAAAATATCTGACCATACCGGTTTGAAAAATCTGATCTCTAACGAAACATTTCCATTTGTGAAAAAAAAAATTAAAATCCTTGAAAACCTATAAAGCTAGAGATCTGCCAAAACAATCTGCATTTAAATTGTGTTTATTTTAATTATTGACAATTGTAATTTAAGAATAATATTTTGAATTGTAATCTCAACTGGAGTTTTGAACATCTGAAATGTAAGAAAACAGATTTTATTTTTAGGAAGAATTATTTATAGAGATGCTTTCATTCTACTTTCTTCTGAAGATATGTTGTTCTTGAAAGTACAGTTACAGTAATACACTCATTTCAAGAAGAAGAAATTCAAAACATGAAATTCAATATTATAAATTCAAACCGCAATGTTCAGATTGTGAAATGTTCACCGAACAGTCGATTAATCATTTTGGCTAACCTGACCATTATTCTCTGTAACCATGAATCGATCATTTTATTAGCAAAATTAGTAAGTCACTGGCATTTTACTTTCATTAATAAATTCAAATTAAAAACTCTGTCTCAATGACTTATACATTTCAGTTTTGGTAAATTACAATAGTCTATAAAAGAAACAGAATTCAGATTCAGATTGGCTTGGCAGACCTCTAGCTCCGTTGAAACCCTAAAGCTGTGTTCGGTTTTGAATGAGCTGACCTGCTATCAGCTCTGTGTTGTATCAGATCATCACCTCAGAGGAAGCAGAGAGAAGAGGAATGCTTTACGACAAGCAGGGCGCCACCTACCTCTTTGATCTGGACTTTGTAGATGATGTCTACACCATTGATGCGGCTCATTATGGAAATATCTCTCACTTCGTCAACCACAGTGTGAGCATGTAAACGTTGTAGCAGAAAGTTGAACAGTGATTTTTTTTTATTTTTTTTTTTTAAAGAAATCCCATTACTTGAATAACGTACAGTTTAAAAAGGGTGCTGATCTTGAATATTTAACAATCTACAAAAAGCATGACTACCCTGTATGATGTTTTTTTTTTCCACAGTGTGATCCAAACTTGCAAGTGTATAATGTTTTTATTGATAACTTGGATGAACGGCTTCCCAGAATTGCATTATTTGCAAAACGTGGGATCAGAGCGGGGGAAGAGCTCACTTTTGACTACAAGATGACTAGTAAGAATGCAATCTCTTATTTGGCTTATTGCATTTTGAGAGGGTGCTATTTATATGGTAATGTGTGAGAAAAATGTCTCGCATCACATTTGAAACAAATGCTTATTCAGTACATCTCTGTTTTGCTGCAGTTGATCCCATAGATGAAGAGAGCTCAAAAATGGATTTAGATTTTAGTCGAACTGGAATTGAGGGATTAGCAGTCAAGCCGATCCACATGGAGTGCAAGTGTGGTGTGCAGAGCTGCCGGAAATATCTTTTTTAATTCTTTACATTGATTTGTGACGGCATACACATTAATTTGATTGTTTTAATGTGTGTATTAGTTTTTATTTGAGTTGATCTTCTTGATCATTTTTAATTTTGTTAACTTATTGAATCTTAGGATTGTTTTCAATAAAAAAGGCTAATATTCTTATTGAATTCTTCTTCAATATTTTTTTTTCAGTAAGGAGCTGGTGTGTATTATTACATGCAGTTGGTTCGTATTATAAAATTAAGTGTCGCATGCTAATCATTTGAGTTTGAAAATGAAAGAAAGAAATTAAATGAAAGAAAGAAATAAAAATAGTTATACAAACGGTTGTATTATGTGTTGTGTATTAGTTTTACAAACTTGCTTAGTTTTAGAGCCATTCATTAACATGATGTCCTTTGATTTGCCTACTCAACTTCTTATTTTTTTTTTAAAACAAATTAAAGTTTGTTGTCACGCCATTAGCTTTTGAGCCATTTCAAATAATTTACCACTAGATGGTGCTATTGTTTTTATTATAAGGTTTGTTTCACCTCGTGGATTTTTTTTTTAATTAACATAAAAAATACATATAAAAATATATTAAATTTGGGTGTGTTTTTAGAACATCAGTTCTACAAGTGTTTTTATCTTGTTTTAAGTAACTTTTATGATGAATTTAATATAGATAAGATGGGAAAATGTTTGTTGACCACAGATGCGATAGGATAACATTATTGAATATAGATAAGATGGGAAAATATTTATTGACTATAGATGCAATGGGATAACATTATTGAATATAGATAAGATGGGAAAATATTTATTGACTATAGATGCGATGGGATAACATTATTGAATATAGATAAGATGGGAAAATATTGACTGTAGATGCGATGGGATAACATTATTGAATATAGATAAGATGGGAAAATATTTATTGACTGTAGATGCGATGGGATAACATTATTGAATATAGATAAGATGGGAAAAGCTAGCATGTCAGTGGTCTGACTGGGGCAGAACCTAGAAAGCAGAGCGACTCGTCTGGCTTTGGTATGATCTGTGGCCTGAATTCGCAGCTCGAGCCAGACAGTAAGCTCAGCTTTAACCTCCCTAGAGGTGCTCCGGAGCAGTGGCTTTCATTGTCCCCTTTCCTGCTCTATTCCTTGCTTTGGTAATTCTGTTCCTTTTCAAACACATTAAACAAAGCTCATTTTCACGTCCTCTCTTAATAGAACTATACCATTATTCCAATATGAATTGAGTGCTCGCCTTTATTGGATTTAGTGGATTTCTCACCAAGCCCAGACTGGCCAGCGTTAATCAGCTGACCGCACACATATGGTCTGAGCATCTAAGCATGTGCCAATCTCACGCCGGGTGGACTAATGTTCATCCACCGCATGCTGCTGATCACTTCTGTGTTCAAGCTTGATGTTCGGTGCAGATTGCAGATTTAAAATATAGAAAAATGGATTTAAACTTTTTGTATGATATCATGTTTGTGTTGTTTTTATTATTGTACACTTGTTGATAAAAAAAAAACTTACAAAATGTAAAGGAACTGTATTGATTTAAGGATAATGGTTTTTGTTTAGGACAGGCACAATATCTGAAAAAATCACAACATCCTTAAGATAAGGTATAAACCTTACAGTATGTGAAATGGAGTAAATATGAGTTGTTTTTTTTTGTTTGTTTGTTTTTTTACACTTATTGTCAATTTTTTCCCTTGTGACAACATTTCAGGGTTTTCTGTGGGTTCTTATAAATGTCTTAAATAATTTTTTACTGGTCTTGTTTTTCTGATGTCCATATTAAGCTCATTTGATATTTGATTTCATTGTTGCTTGTATTTGCCAGAGGTTGATAAGTCTCCCAAATGCTAAAACAAATGTAAAATCGATGCTAAGGGTTGCCATATTCTGAGAAAATGTGCATAAATGCTCAAAAACAATAAGTGATTATTGAGGTTCCAGAGATTGAGAGAATTCCCTTATATATAAATTGACTGTTAGCGATGCCAGAGGTTAAGAAAATGTTCATAAAGGCGCAACTTTGTAAAAAGCATTGTAAGGGTTGCAGAGTTTGAAAAACCCCTCGTGAATAGGCAAAAACATAAGTCATAGTTAGGGTTTCAATGTATTTGAAGCAAACTGTTTATTATGCATAAAGGTTTGTTATTATGATATCGCTCATTAATTAGATTCTTAATGGTTTTGTAAGGTTTTATGTGAATCATTGAGACTAGAGCGTGTAATCCTGAAGTGTATGAGCTATGAGGATTGATAAATAGTTAGTGACCATATGAACAAGAAATGCAACAAAAGTAAACTTTTATTGTCATGAAAAAATCCGGTTGATTTACAGATCAGGAAAATCAGAAATCTGACTCACATTTCCTTCATTTTTTTCTTCTTTAACCCAATCATTCATTCAATCATCATGCATTCACAACCAACTACTCTTGAGTCGCTCGGGTGTATTTTATTTCTGCGGAGGCTTGCTGGATTGACTGCTATTGCACTTGTGAATATGGGTGACTTTTTACTTTTTCGGCTACAATCTTCATGTTTTAGTTATTTGGCAATTACTATTCACAAATTTGGCTGTCATAAATTTTGGCACTTGCAACAATTAAGACACAATATCATAAATAACAGAGATAACATCAATAGCTGATTCCATTCCAGTTACTTTGAATAAATGAAACTAAAGAAAATAAGTTATCTTAAAATGTACTAGTTGTTTTGATTTATCTCAAATTCTTTATTAATTTTATTCATAGAAACGTCTGTAAAGCTGGATTTGACAAACAATTCCTATATCTGCATTTAGGTTTAAGTTTAGGTTATCATTATCGATATGAGACTATTATTAAGGCCCTGCTATGTTTACAGTTGTGTTGTTGTACTTACTAGTTAAAAGTTATCCAAATGCATGAGTACTCCATTTTACTTGATCCTCATTAGTGCTAAGTTGCATCCACATACTCACTCTCTCATATACACACACGCACATGCCTGGTAAAAAGATGACAATCAAAACCCTCATCCATCATTCCTCCCCCCACTTATCTGTATATTACACATGAAATTACACATAGCTTCACAGTTATTTTACAAAATATAAAATGCCTGAAGCAACTAAAAGTGTTCTACCAGGCATTTTTGCTTGTTACAAAATCACATCCGTTTCAACCAATCCAAACGCTCAAGCACACCATCTCCAATTCACAGGTGAATACAACAATAGTTCAATCCTTCTTTAACATACCACCCCACCCCACGACCACCGAAATACGAGAAGAAAAAGTTTCAAAGAAATCCTTGGGAATCCAAAAAGTTCCTTTTAATCCCATGGAAATTGAGAATGTCTGTTGGTAAATTCAAGTCTCTCCAAAGAACTGAGTTGAACACTCGTGTGGCAGTTCAGGAACTCATTTTGAAAGCAGTCGATGTCTTCTCAACGGCAGACATGTGTCCTCCAGTATTCCACGAGTACACAGTGTTGTGTTTTCCCCAGCATGTTTTAGGATGATGTATTGGTGTCTATAGAGGCATACAGCTTTTGTATCAAACTTGCATTGGTAACATCCACTGGTAATGAAGTAAGGCAGAAAATACAGACGGCAGAAACATTTATTTCTCTTTATCTGATCACCAAAGTAGTTTTTTCAATATTCTCGCAATGACTGCATTCTGAGAAACAAGTCTGGTCCTTACCAACACATACCTATAGTCTACAGAGACATCTTGTTTAACATTCACAGAGATATTACAATCTGTCCTGTCTGCAGTGGTCAGCATTCTGATTCAAGTCAAAATATGATCAATGATCTCACAAGGGATGTGCAAAATATAATATTCGTCTTGACACTGAGACCGTGCCAAAATCCATGTTTTTACTCTGACGCATTCCTTTCTCCATCAAGAAAACATTTTTTTTTACAAAGATGTCCCCTAAAGAGTACATACCTTAATTCAATGCTATTTCTGTAGTTTATTTGCATGTGACTTAAGAACTAATGTCAGATGACAGAAAAGTAAGATTTGTCATATTGATATCGAGTGTTTGCATTGGTCTCCAGTCAAATATTATCAATGCCAGTTTGTTGATTTCATATTTAAAAGCCTCAACATTTAAAGTGTTGAATGAGTTTATGGAACCAAACGAAACTTGCAGACAATAGGCAGGAGCTGTTAGAGGGACAAGGTGCTATTGGTTTAGGGGCTTGCATTGGTCATTTCAAACATCAACGTTGGCTCCCATAAATCACACACCATTCCATAATGGACTGTTGAATAACCGTTTGGCCATCGATTACAAACACTTGTACAGAAGAAGGGTGTGAACCTCATACATGAGCAACCTATAAAAATCTCCACCATTTTATATGGACAGAGACCCTTTCTAAATGAAGCTGCTTTTTTTGGACAGTTCTACTGAAAATATGATATTCCTCACCTCTAGTAAACCATTCACTTGCTCTCTAAGTTATGGATTTTGAAAAGAAATGTTACATAATGGTTCACTCGTTATTTTTACAATCATATTTCAAAGTGTAGCATTTTAACCCCTTCAGACCTGAATAATTTTCAGAAAACAGCTCAATTTGCCAAGATCTCAAGAAAAATTTGTCAGCTGTCAAATATAAAATAGCTTAATAAAATAATAATGATTGTTGTTTTTACATAATTGAGTTCAAGGACTCCTGATGTTTAGTTTTTTTATTAGATTTTTAACTTTATTTTGAAACTTATATCTTTATTTCACTAAAAATAATTCCAAATAAATTAGTTAATATGAATGACAACTTATATACTTGCTTACTTCTCTACTTTCTGTGATGTGCTGCTATGCTTCTGTTTAGAGCAGTGAAATTTCTTCAGATCATACAATGTCTTGCTGCCCTTTGATTGGCTGACCGATGTCCATCTAAATGGACAATATGCTTTAATTGGAGTGAAAGTCCTTAGAAGCCAAAAAATCCTGTCCTGACATGACATCTATTTAAAAGGACACAGGGTCTGAAAGGGTTAAGGGATTGAATTACACATTCAACTTCAAACCAGCATGAAAGTTTAAATTCAGGTGTGACATCACTATTTAAG
Organism: Danionella dracula; assembly: GCA_900490495.1. Classification (NCBI taxonomy): domain Eukaryota; kingdom Metazoa; phylum Chordata; class Actinopteri; order Cypriniformes; family Danionidae; genus Danionella; species Danionella dracula. The sequence continues at coordinate 6,619,105 of UELW01000089.1, forward strand.
CAACTTCTTTTTAACAGATTTTTATTGGTTCGTTGTTTGGTCTAGAATTGATGGATATCTGGCCTAATGCAACACACCTCTTATTTTCCAATTCTTGGAAATCGAAGAAGATACTTATTCCACTTCTATAGCTGCTTCTCATTCCTCAGTCACAGGGCTCTGCTTTCACCTCAAAATGGGTAAAAATTAGGACACCCTCAACCATAAGGTATCACAGCCACAGACATTTTCCCATTTACTGAGTTCACTTTTATATCCACTATTTAATCAATAACCCTTTAATATGGATGCTTTTGGACTTGTTGAGAAAGTAAGGGTAGAATACATTCATGAAAAACTCATTTTAAAAAATCTGTTCATTTATAGCTGATAATGCACTCAACATTTCAAGTAATAGCACTTCACCTTTGATGGGTTCAAAACCATTTCATAATTGCTATGATATTGAAACAAAATGTCATTAGCAAAGAATCTCAATTTCTCCTATCAGCACTACCCCCCCAAATATATACTTTTTTCCTGGAAGTTGTTTCATATTGATGTAGATTTTAAGCCATATAGGAGAGATTCAGGAAAACCATTTAAAAGAAATGTAGGATTTTGTCGGCCTCATTCTGTCCCAGGTGTTAAAGCTTGGCACTCCTTTTTCAAGAAAATTTAATCTTAATTTTAGTTTCCTTTTATAGACAAGATTACATGCATACGCAGCAATGGTCATTTCCCCCCACCCCAGTAATTTTCACATTTGGACCAAAGCCTTAGGACCCTTAAAGGAATTCCCACCTTAAAATTGTGTTTGTTGTGATGATATTTTTAGAGGGAACGTGAAATGTCATACATTCCACCATAAATGTCACCAGTTTGGTTTAAGTGGCTGGTTACTATTCCAGTGACCAACATATGGTTCTCCAAACTGTTTCTAGATTTGCTTTACCAAACCATTTACTAACCTTGAACCCATTTTCACTTTTATAATCATTAAGGTGACAGCACTCATTCTGTTTGCGCTCTCCCTTGAAAGCACCTTAGACTTAGTCAAAGGCCACAACATTTCATGAAGTTCATTCATATAAATTATTATAGACCTTCTATTATCCCACACCCTACCCTCCTGTCCGCCCTCTGACAATTCAGACGAGAATTAACAGAAAAAAATGGTACATTATCAATTAGCAATCATCTTCACATGACACAGTAAGGCTCACGGGGTAGTTGAGGTTGAGTTCTACAGCAGGGAGGCAGATGGGCCAGCAAACCCTTCTTCAGCTCCTTGTTGAGGAAAAAGCATATAATGGGGTTCACACCTGCTTGGGCGAAACTCATCCACACAGTAGTGGACAAATACCGGTGAGGGATGGTGCAGGCCTTCACAAAGACCCGCCAATAACAGGCAACTATGTAAGGGGACCAAAGCACCAGAAAAAACAAGGTAATGACATAGAACATCCTACCAAGCTGCTTCTCAGCCTTAAACTCCTCCATGCCTAGCAGACGTCTGTTCTGGTTGTGCAAGTTTTGCCTGATGCCCAATAAAGTGGGAGGCATCGGGCCACGGCCAAACCCTGCTATCCAGTTAGCCGCTGCCTGACCGGTGGCTCCTGGTCCATGGAAGGTCCAGTTTTGACTGATTGCTGGAACCATTTGGACTGGCTTCATCTTCCGATGCTTGTATTCAAACAGGAGAAGTTTCATGTACACCACGTGAGTGGCTAGAATTAGCACTGCGAGCATAAGCATGAAGCCTAGCGTGTCGTTGGCCTTGAAGTATCGATGTTCAAAGATACACTGGTCCTCCTCACGGATAAATTTGTATGTGCCGACATCAAACACAGGAGGGAATGCCATGGCAACTGACAGCGTCCAGACCATACACACCACCGCCACACAGGTCCAGAAGGTCATTCGCTTGGAGTAGAACCGATGGTGAGCAATGGCCATATATCGCGTAACACTAATGCAGAAAAGCATAAAGGCAGCATGGAAGCAAAAAAGGACTGCCATGAAGGCCACCACCTTGCAGCTGAGCACGCTGTAAGTCCAGGCTGAGCCGTTTTTGATGGACACCAGCACAAAGGGAAAGCAGACCGCACAACGTATGGTGTCTGCAAGACAAAGGTCTAAAAGAAAGTAATAGGGTGCCTTGTGTAAGGCTCTGTCCCGCAACACCAGCAAGGATACAACCAAGTTGCCAACCAAGCTGATGCAGATGATAAGGCCCAGAAGAATAAGTTTCACATAGGTCGACACGGCTGAAGACGTTGCTCCACCCATCATGCCACCAGTTGTGGACACCACGGCTGCCAAAGGGTTGCCAGGCCCATCGCTGCTTGCGTTTCCAGTTGCCATCCCTGTTGTTGATCAAATCGGACACGTCCTCCTTCGACTCCTCCTTTACTCCTACTTCCTCCTCTCCCTCCTCCGCCTCCTCCGGCTGAGCTGTCGTTCGTCCTCGTGGTTGCCTTCTGTTGTTGGCTCAAACCAAAAGAGAGAAGCTTGAACTGCATCTCCCCATTTTGTAGCTTTATTCGTAATACTCCTTAGCCGTGCCAACTCTTTTGGTCTCTAAGTAAAAAAAAAAAAAGAATTGTTACTTATTATATTCTGGTTAATATTTAATTTTATATGTAAAAAAATCTACTAATTAACTAACCTATTGCTCAAATGACAGGAAAGGTATAAAACTAGCAGACTTACTTTAATTCATGTGAAGAATAAAGCAGGTTGTAAAGTAATGCCAAGATAATAGCTTCCAAAGAAGTTCTCCAGAGCCGTTCTGTTTTAATTGGATGGAACTTGATCTCAGGATATTCTAATAGGTTAAACAATTCGTTTTTTCGATCTACATGTAAAGATGGGTTTGATTAAACCGAAAGCATTTTTAAACTTTTTTTCTATCCTCACAGTCCAGATAGTGTGATTAGTTGTGATCAGAGAATGTAAAAATGAGGAGGAACGTCTCTAAAATAATAATAAATCTGTTAAATGAGCTCCTAAGAACCTGTAGAAACATGCAGAGGAACAGCTCTTGCTTTACCCTTGGTTGCCAGTAGATCAGCAGTGTCCACCTCAGGGTAATTATCACATTGTTGCTAAGCTACACCACACCACTTTTTAACGTATAGTTCATTGGGGATGAATACTGGGATGAGGGAGTTTTGGGGGATGGGTGACGAGCGGGTAATGAGATATGTGAATGAAAAATATTTCAACAGATTGTCAAGAACTCATTTTACATCGTTATAAAAATCCCTTCAAATAACTATGTTCACAAATGCATGCAAGCTTTCTCAATTCATTAAATGTTGATGTAAGTTGACTTCGGATAAAACATGCATAAAACAGTTTAAGTGTACCAACTTGTAAATCAATACTACATTTGTGTTTTATGATGTTCAAATGAGACAATTTTCTCCCCATATAAACATCATTCTTTTTTGCCATAAAACAGCTAGCATCTTTGTGTCTGAATGTAATAGATCATCACTAATTGAGTTAAAAGACTAAAAGAATAATTTACATTGCGTTTGTCTGTTCTATTGATAGCCCATTTGATTTACTGTCATGGTATACAAGGTACATATAAGAGATAAAAGAAATCAAAAGCTGATAAAAAATTCTCAGGTATGGTCCAACAGAAGAGCCGTGCCATTGTTTCCTGAGCAGAAACACAAGTTGACTTTTTGTCACAGCAATTACAGCTGCTTGTTGCTAGGCTACTAGTTTCTTCTGCCTGTGGTATATGTGTCTTTGTAACCATGAATGCATCTCAACTGTACGTATTGAGGAGAGATGCATGAGAAATGTCACTGATCCTGAATAAAAAGGTAGTGTATCGATTAATGGTGATGTTTCTATTAAGACTAGAGATTATTACATATTTACAAAACTTTCATGCAGCATTGTCCTTTAAGAGTCTCATCCTGATTAAATGTCGAAAAATGCTTCTGCGCTACTCCATTAAAACGTTTCCAGTGGTTGCATAATTTAAATAACTGGAAGTGATAATTTAACATGCTACATGATTGTCATTGGGTTTCATTTAAAAGCAAACTTAAAGCATCTTTTATAAACTGCTGAATAATATGCTGTGAAACAAAAGGTTTTGTGATGTGTTATGGTGTTAACCCTTTATTACCCCTACAAAAGCTTTTTCTCTGTTCATTTAATGGTTAAAAAAAATGTGTTTCATTAGTGTGTCTCATCCATGGTCTCTCGAGTGAAAGTTTTCATTTTCTCAGCTTAAGGGAGACCTGTGGGCGAGCCACATGCATTCTAAATAGGGAGCCTGAGATGTTTCATTTCCAGAAACTGGTTTCATGCTCCACAATATTTTTTTTAGAAGATCTTCCATCCCTTTCAGATGTTAAATATTTGTAACGGCTTCGGCATCTTCACACCTATTTTTAGGCCTTGTTTAATGTTTCTTGAAAGGAAGTACGGTTAAAAAGGTTATTTTAATGTGGAGTTGCGCAATTTTTTCATAAATTGAAATAGATTTGCCATAATGTAAATGGATCGTAGAAGTGTTGTCAAAGAAAACATTTTTTAAACATTGTGTATTGTGTTCAAGATATGCTCAATTCAAATGTTAAAGTTCAAAGTATTTAATTTAGTTTTTGTTCTAGTAACTATACTTCAAGTTACCAAATACTGTAAAAACTACACCGTCTTAAAGAACACCCATTTTTTTATGGAGGCCAAATTAAATCAACAATCTAGAGCAAAATGCTGCAATATTGTTTTTGCTGAAGTGGTAATTAAACTTTTGGTTTACACCTGAAAACATCGCCGTTCTAATCTACACAGTAAAATCAGTCAAATTATTGCTATCCATAGTAAAACCCAATAACACTCAAAGAGAGTTAAAATATTTAAGGTTATCATCTAAACTGTCAGTTCTTCACCGAAACTCTTTTTTTTCACTATATAAAAAAACCCTCACAATTGTATTTTTTATTTCAAAATAAAAATATGTAACGTAATAACGTAAGTTTAACATAATACATTGTGAGGGTCAGGTTGAGGGTCTTAGTGTTAATTTAACTCTATATTGAGTAGGACTAAATATACTTGAATATTTTTTCTGTGCAGTTCCTCTAGTTTTACTTTAAATTTGTTAATAAACCTACTCTTTAAAATCTATTTGGTCTTTCTCCTTTGAGTTCAATTAACACTATATGCCTCTCAACATGTATCTTAAAATGTATCAAGTTAAACCTTTTACATTATGAACAAATTACAAACATTTATAACAAAGTATAAGGTTTCGTGAAAATGGGTGGATGTTGATGGAGAGCCCCCGTTTAAGTGTTATTAATACTCTATTCAGGGTGCAATAATGAATCAAAAGCTTGATAAAAAGGAATTCAATCATCCGAGTTGTCTATATTAGCTTCAACCACGCAGGTTTGGAGCATCCTTACAGAATACCATGTTCTGATGTACCAGCTCCAGACACAGCCGCGCTCCTTAAGGGAGGTTTCTGCTCCTTTGTACCCATTACAGCTGTCATCTCGCGGGTTATCATCATGTTAAATTAATTAGGCTATTCCACTCCAAAATATTTCCCTCCAGAGGTTTTTGCACGCTCTTATCTGGCATTAGCAGCGAGAAGGCCCTCGATGTGCCGGGGAGGAGTCAGATGTAAAGGGAGTTGGTTGGAGGTAGAAGAGGCTGGATAGCAACAGCAGTGAATGTCTCCGCCGCGCTCGCGGTGGGAGGAGGCGACGCGGTATTCACCAACCAAACGAGCCTCCACCATTCCCTCTCCCACACCTAGTCTATCCTTCTGATGCGAGAGAAAGAACAATGTGATCCCATCGTTCGTGGACAGCCTTTAGAAAATGTTTCATCACTGTCCCCATCATCATCATCATCATCATTGCGTCTGGGGATGCGCAATCCTGAAGCACACTTCATCCATCGCTGGCCGGGAGCTAGTTCACGCGCTGCTGTTTACACCGCGCGTTCTCGAGAGATCTCCAAATGAGGGAAAGTTACAGTATTAATTAGCCGACTTTGAAGTCATGACGTGATCCGCACATCCAATAGGCCACGCAAGCGTCCAATAACGCGCGCAAAGCTAGACGGGTTACGGTGATTTTTCGTTCTCCATCTCTCTCGGGTGTGATTCACGTCTTCGTGACGTGTGGGTTTTAACTTTAGATAACCATTCATTTGGGATAAGGCCCATTTCTCTGGCCGGTCCTGAGGCTGCGAGTGCATTTGCGTGGTTTGGATTAGAAACAATGACATTTTCAATATATTAGAGGCCCATTTCACCACAGCGCACTGATTACCGTTATGACTCAGATGCGGTTTTCTTTTTCTTTTTTTGTTTGTTTGTTTGGATATTCAAACTATTTCCTTTTTCGTTTACAAAGAATAAAATAAGGTGTTGAGTTCTTACCTATCAAGGCTTCCTTCAGACAATGGCTCATGTGTTGATGGTAGGCCTTAACGGCACCTTGTTGCCGATGCAAAAAAATAGAACTACAAAAGGCTTAAATGTGAAATAAAAACTTAAGCCAGATAAAGGTTATTGGGCCAGACAAAAAAAATAGTCCTTGGAACTGCACGTGAACCCAAAACCCAATCCACGAAGAGATTCGTTATGAGCAACAAAGAATCAAAAAATAATAATTAATTAAAGAATTAATTATAACCGGGATCAGTCACGTCTGGAAAATATGGAGCAAGACCCTTTTGGATAGTCCTGTAAAAGGGAAAACTGTTTGATGTCAGAAACATCACACACGGGCTGCTTTTGCTAAACAAAAATAACGTTTCCTCTTTTTTCGTGTGCATGTCATGTCTTCGGGTTATCCATGAAGCTAGGCCGAGCCTCAGTAATGCATTTCCATCACTCGGTGCCTAAATCAAGCCGAGGTTATCATATCAGCACAATCATTCGATATCTGCAATGGTTAATTGGGAGACTGCATCATTATCAGAGATGCAGATTTAGATGTAAATGTCTCAACAGAACAAGCTTCTTCCCATCTTTATTTTCTCGCAAGAGCCAAAGATATTCCCCCCCGCGCCACGCCGATGTGCATCTTATCTTGGACGGGAATAAATCCGTACGATCAAGCATCGTCCATCGGTATATCCACAGGCATCCGCGGTGTCCTCTCACACAGTGGAGTCATTCTGTGAGCAAACATGTTCTCGTCGGATGCGAGCGCCCTATATATCGGTCCGTGATGCGCGGCGCAGAACACAGAGCTCTCTCATGGCGGTCAGAGCCGATGCTTTGCTGTGGATTTCGCCATGAGTGTCAGGAACCAAGTGCCATTGCTGGATTCTGAGAGCTGAAGAATAGCGAGCTAAACGAAATGGTTTCTTCGGCGCTGGTCAATTGGAAGCAGCGGCTCGATCGCTGCGCTTTCCGATAGGTTTCGCTGGATCGGATCCCTTCGGAAACGCTTCGGGATTTTCCGTCACCCTCGCAACAATCTACATGGGACATAAATGAATAAACAATCGCACATGACTGTTTTATTTAATGAAACGGTGACATTGTGGGATGCACGTTTGGTAGTGATTTTTCCACCAACAGGATAAAAGCATATTGTGGGAAAAAATTAGGTTATATTATAGCTTTAAGGACTATCCTGTCTAAATACATTTTACCTTTGTATTTATTGTTATTTTCTTGTTTGTGTATTCATGTATAAAGCACAGTTCTGAGAGAACGACATTTCAATTATCTGTATGTTGTAGATGTGGCAGAATTGACAAAGTTTGACTTGATATAAAATACAAAAATAAAAATTACTGTTGTAAAATTCTATAACAGTATCAAATTTATATTTGGACCTATTCAGACTATTGAATATTTAATGTTTTCATTGATTAAATACATTGATATAATAAACAGTAACACTTTTTCTCTCTCAAATAAGTATACTCAGATTTCGAGTAGAAACTGTAAACTTGTACTATCTAATGAACTTCAGAGATAATATTCAACATGTGTCGGTTACAAATTCTATAACAGTATAAAAGTTCTATTTTGAGCTATTCAGAGACTAGATAAAGAAGTTTGGACAAGTATTTTGCTCACTTTTTATGGAGGAGAGCAGTATTGGTACCAACTCACTCAATCTGCATTGCAATTAAATTGACAGTTTTTTTTTTGAAGTAGGAAATAAACAATAATATTACGGTTTTCTTAAATGAAACCGTAACATCGAGGAATGCATGTTTTGTTATTGTTTATCCCAGCAAAAGAGATAAAATGATACTGAGGAAATACTTATACTATTTAAATGTAAAATAAAATTCATAATCCTTCATATACTAACATTCAGTACACGCAGGTTACTTTTTATTCAAATGATGATGATGAAGAAATTATTGATTATTTTCTCATTTAGTGTTCGCATTAACTCATTACGCAGAGCAGAACCAATAGAACAGTGAAACTATTGTTCTCTCAAATAAGTATATGTATATTTTGAGTATAAATGAAGACATAAGATATATAGAAAAAAAGTTGTTGGATTTAATTCTGCTGGAATGGAAATGTCTATGTAATTGCTTCCCTATTTACTCAGCTAAATAAAACTATCCTAATACAATTTAGTGTTGTCGGTGTCATAAAGGGGGCATCACATTATTTGTTAATTGTTTCCATATCTGCTGTCACTAAAACTCGAGTAATGCAGAAATTTAGTTTTGTCAGTGTGATCAAGGGGGCACCATAGATTATTTAATGAATTGACATCATTATATAAAAACTGGACTATCTAATGTACTTTATCCTCAGCATTTGTCAAGTAACATTACAACTAAATGTTTATTTTGACCTAAATTCATAGACAGCTAAAGACATTTGAACCTTCTCTCCCGCTCATCTTTTATGGAGGAGAGCAGTGTTGTTGCCAGTGCACTCAGTAGGCTGGTGGCATGTGAGCATTTAATCTATCTGTAAGTTCCTGGTAAAAAAGTGTTTTGTCTCTGCATGGTACAAATTTCCTTGGCCAAACAGCTGGCTGAACCACTGGAAGCCTCACAAGCAGATGGCAAAACAAATTCAAAGCTAAACTGGCATGATCACACAACCCGAAATCCCTTCCAACACTCAAAACCTATTAATGGCAATAGTTTTCAGGTTTTTATCTTTAATAAGTCGCAGGGAACATGGTGGAGAACTAACTATGGCCACAGCCTCTCCCCAACTAATAGTGCAGTGGAAACCCCACATTAATTTAATCTTTCTGTTAAACATTCTTTAATCTTTTTACTTTCTTAGATTTAACTTGATATTGTTATTTTTGTATTCATGTAGCTATGGCTTGTAATAAAACAATAAAAGACTAAAGTGCCCTCTTGTGGAAAGAACTGTTGCACCTTGATTTTTAACAGAAAGAAAAATAATGTAGTATATGTCTTGTCATTTGTTTTTAAATAGTACTGTTAAAATATATCAACGGCTCAGTTTTTTTAATAGGAAGTTACATATATATAAAACTTTTAACATAAATGTGAGGTGATTTTTTTGTAATCTGTAAGTGATCTAATTTTATTATTTTTAAAAGGGATTTTATTTCATTTTAGCTGTCAGAAGAAATCACATCGGTGCTTATATTTGAATCAGATATTAAAGCTTGTGTCATTTCCCAAACACAATAATTCTTATTATGAATTATGCTCATGTTATGGACTGCCAAATTTATGCAAATACTTTAGTTTTATATTTTTCGTGTCATTGTGATTGGAACAGCAATATAAAGCTGAAGTGAATGTTTTTTGTTGCTTTTTAAGTTTTCACATCAAATGCATAAATCATATAGTTTCACATTCTAGTAATAATTGGGATTTGTTTCGTCTTGTGCGATGTAAAGATCATCTGCTGAATATTGGCTTATGTTTCAGTGGCTACAGTACACAAGCAGTCTGCGTAAGAGCCAACTCGGCTGAATCTAACACCTACAAAAGGAATCAGTGAGTCATACAAAACATATTTGACTCACACTTCTGTGGTGAAGAGAAATATCTACAGGCAGATCTAAGATCAATAGGATGTTGCTCTTCCAAAATAACAGAATCAAACACAATTCTAGTCATCATAGTTTATCATTATTTGCATGTGAAACCTATTCACAATAACAAACCATGTTTGCCTGTTATATGAACTTAAAATTCCCAACTTTAAATAATAGAGTCTGGGATGGAAGTAAAGGTAAAATGTGCCATAAGTAGCATCAACTGACACATGCATTTAAATAGATTTTTTTAGCTCAGCTCATGGTAGTAGAGAGAAAAATGAAGTATTACAATTGTTTCTGTAGTTAAAACAAGCAAAACTCTATCTATCTAATATGTTGACATATTTGATGAAGTTTGACCTGCTTTTCAAATAGATTTTTTCACTCTAGTCAATTTTTATTTAGTCTGTTTTTCATAAGAAAAGTGATTTTTCAAATAATAGCCTTCAAGTAATTATTGATAGTCAAGACTAGACAGTCCCTGTGAAATATCCCACATTTTGTGTGCATGCATGCGCATGTGTGCGTGTTCAAAATAATTTCATTATTTACTATAAAAGCATATTTTTGAAACCCACTACATGACTCAATTGTCTGTTGACTCATTTACGAACTTTAGATATTGTCTGCCTAAATATAGCTTGTGCTTTCTATATTTCACCTAATTTTTACACCTTTCAACTGCTCCCACTTAGACACTAACGTATCTAAAACATTCATTTCCTTATTTTTAAGATGTATGAGAAATACCATGCATTTACAACAAAAACATATTATTTATATTTAATGATTAAAGCTCTTCTGAGAAGTGTGTGAAGAAACCAAAAGGTCAATAAAATGTGGGGAAACGAGTTACACAGATGTTTTAGCTTAGCTGAGTATTAATTAACTCTCCATTTGTAATTGTTTAGTTGATACAAATAAAGATAACTTCATCCTATTTTGGATTGTTGATGATGACGCCGTCTGAGTATAAATACAGTAGACTCTGGATTCTTAAAGTCGCAGAAGACACTCCTCGCTCATGGGAACGTGCTCCGTTCAGGTGAGAGTGAGAATGCACTGCCACAGTCTTTCAGTGACCTGCTCATCAATAATGAGACTAATGTTCCTCTTAGTTGTGTAAAATATTACATTAATTATTTTTACACATTAATGCATGTATGGTGACTGACAACAACCCTTTTTTGTGTTTATTATATATATATATATATATATATATATATATATATATATATATATATATATATATATATATATATATATATATATATATATATATATATATAAAGTTGTTAAATATGTTGTTTTACTTTTTATAGGTAAAACTAAAAACTGCACACTCATTCGTTTAATTTCAGTAAATGGTCAAATAAAACCAGAACTTTCTCTTGTTCTTTTTGTTCTCGAAGCAAGAGACATGGTCAATTTGTCCAGATGCTTTTTTTTCCCCCCTCTCTCTCTCTCTCTCTCTCTCTCTCTCTCTCAATGTCTCGTTCACTAAAAGTTCTTTCTTACACCTTTTTACACGTAACAATTTCCTGCAAATCATTGTATGTGTTCTCTGCATTTTTCTTACAAAAACTTCTCCGTTAGATCTTTTTCATCCTCTGGTAAGGAAAATCAATCAAATAAAGTAAAAAAGAGAGCAACACAGAAAGACAACGAAGAACAAGGTAAAGAAAGCTGAATATTGGTCTTGATGCATGCACTGCTGTATGCTTTATTTAGTGTTTTATTATAATAAAGTATTTTAAGCATTTCAAAAGCCAGCTTATGAATAAATATGCTAAATGCATGCAAATTCACAAATGTATGATCTTGACAAGCATGAAAACATTTGTACATCCGTGTTTAATCTTTTTGCCAAATGTTAAACTGTTATATATAAAATGTTTTAATGTATTAAAATGTTATATATAAAAGAGAAGTAACTAGATTTCTTTGAATCAGAACAGAATGTGCATAATAGATTGCTTTCAAACATTGAAATCTGCAAGTGGGTGGATAAACAAAGTTTATAGGTCCTGTGAGTCAGTTTGTCTGTCTCTTTTTCACCAGATCTTCGGAACACTGTTTCATGTGGCGGAGTTGGAAAGGAAAGATGATGACAAATAACGATTCCGATTTAAAGTTTCACTTGTATTCTAATGAGGCAAAGGTGCGCTTATGTGAGACGAGGAAAAGATATCAAGCGTGATTAATATTCCATCTGTGAATCTGAAGCAATCAAAAATAGACTAGAAAAACAAGCCTGAGTTGCTTTAAAAATATTTTGAAAATGATTAATTGAGAGCTGTCAGTGACACCAATTGTTTAAAGTGTTTGCTTTGGTTGTTTCTGGTGCAGCGGAATACACAAAACTAATATTTTTGTTGTATTTGAGATGCTGTGATCTCTTTAACATCAACAACACTCTGTAGCTCTTTTGAATCCCTTCTCCTTTTCCTGGCATGCTTCTTTAGTGCATGTTTTTGCAAAATGCAAAGTGTGTGGTTTCCTGAGAGGTGGGAGAGGTTTAGAGTAAGATGAAGATGTTTCGAGCACTTTTTGGGTTCACATTGAAGATCTCACTTAATTACCCCTTAATGTTGAGCGAGACAGGAAATGATAAAGATCTTGTGGCTAAAGCAAAATGTAAAGTCTTGTCACTTTAAACACAAGTTTTCTGAAGATTTCTGTCCATGCATGCTGTATATGAATGCAGTATTTAGTCTTACAATTTAAATTTTCTTTAGTTTTACTGTTTAGATTTGATTGATGGTTAAAATACACATGAACAAAAATGTACATGAAAAAAGTAATATAAATAAATAAATGAATTGTTCCTATTTATTTTTTCCTATTATATATATATATATATATATATATATATATATATATATATATATATATATATATATATATATATATTCTCATCAGACATAAATATCAATAATAAATGTGCTTTTGCCATTTCACATTGTCCTAGTACAGAATGAAAATGTCATGCTCTCATAAAACATGGTCACTTTTTTATCTATTCGAAACATTGTGGTACAAATTGAAAATTAAGCTACACCTCAAATGTATGTTGCAGTTGTGATCTGAGTACCTCAGTGTTTGTTAGGGATGCCCGAGTGTAAAAGAGAATGTGATGTAAGAGGGAGAGAAGATGAACGAGAAGAGAATGACGGGTCTCCTGTCTTTAACCAGAGCTCTTCACCTTCTGCTGAGGTACAGTATGTTCTTTGTTTTCTTTCTGAAAGATTGACTGTAATTTGATCGCACATGATTTTCATCTAATATCTTTGCTAATCCTGAATCTATATTTTTTATTTCTCTTTTGACTAACTCATCTCCCCTTTCTTTTGACTAACTAACCCCCCAATAAACTTTTCAGTGCAGTTTACACCATATTGTTAAAGTGGCAAAAGTAACTAAATAATGAATGTTTTATTTCAGATATGAAATACTCTAAACATAAAGGGCTTCATTGTTAGTTCATGTTAGCAGAGGAATTTTTTTTCAAATCTAAATTTTTGTGTCATTTAAACCAGACAGTTTTTTTTAAAAATCATGCAAATTTGACCAATAAGAACTAGCCGTATGTTATGTACAAATGTTAAACTATGTCAAGTATGCAAACATTATGATAAATAATGAAGCAGAAACACTCAGGAAATAAAACCAAACAGCATTCGCTTTGGTGAGAGGCAGCAGTACTAAACATCGTGGCAACTTGCGGCCACATATTATTTTTAAATAGTATTATGCTCAGGTGTTACCCACCACGAAAGAGTCTTCATAGCTACCCCTCGAACTTTATCCAGAAACTAGTGGAGAAGCACAGAGAACTAGGGTCTACAACTTCCATAAACTGCCTGGTTGAAAACAAAGAGATAATTGAGATTTTAAATCTAATGTATTTGTTGTTTTTTTTTAAAGCATTTTAAGTATATGTTTTAATGCAACATTTTATGTTAGGTTTTGTCACTCAGACACAGTTCATTAAACTATTTCTAAATCACAGAAGGGAAACATCAAGATCAGAATTAAAACAGAAGCACCTGATAATTGCAGTCCTTCTACTGCCCCCTGTACCATGAGAAAATAGGTGTAATTATCATATAGTTTTAACTGTGGATTGAACCTATTCACTGTTCATTTCTAATCATTTTAGCTAACCAAAATGCATCATATATTCAATAACCATCTGAGAGGATGGGCCCTCTCCACCCGAGGACAGAGCACACACATGGCTGGTCAAAACTCAAAACAGTGAACTGTTAGCACTCATTTGTCTTTTAAGTCATTTATTACTATCTAATTGTTATTCAAAATTATAATTTTTTTTTCTTTTAAAGTGCCTCTATTGTGATTTTGATAGGTTCCTTATTTCATTTTCTTCTAATTTGCATTTAATTATACTGGATTTGGTTGTGATTTACAAATGATTCGTTTAGTGATTAATTTGTAATAAACCTCTCCTCTACATAACTCAGTCGGAACAGTTTGTGGAGTTGTTGAATAAAATCTTTATGCCCAGTTTGGCCATGTTTAGAGAAATTGCATTGAAAGAAATGACAACCAATAGACAGAGTAGAATCAACACAACATCAAACTGTCTGTGATTGAAAAAAAGAGTCGAGATTTGAGTTGAGCTCACCAGAGAAGCTTAAGGCTTGTCGAAGAGAGCGTTCATCATTCAGGGACCTGGGTGAAAATATGGTTCCAGTTCCTCTTCACTCCACAGAGTAGAAATTAATTCTCCTGTAATCAGACGCAGGTAAATATGACATTTCCCCTTCCTGCATGCTAATCTCGAAGAGCCATTATTTCGATGTTTGTGGGAGGATTTTTTTTTGTTCAGTTTCTCTGCATGATTGAAGGATGTGGAGGTGGTGTGGCATGATGTGTCAGCTCAAGGACTAAAAGATTTGCTTTCAACAAGGACTCGTTTCAGTAACTCTGAGTCGACTCTTTCTTATTAAAAGCAATATTTTGATACACTTTCAGTTTTAAAACTTCAGCAGGGTGTTCCTCAAATCTATGACTATGTTTTACAGCACTTGAAAGCTCAATTTTGAAAACCCATAATAGCGTCTCTTTAAATAAACATGCTCAGATGTCAGACAAATGTGTGCATTATATGTTCAAGAGCCTTTTGGTGCTTTAGAATTTATAGAAACCTTTGCATGCTGACTGAATAAATGGGAGGACACTTCTCTGAAACCCATCCAGATTAAATCAAATAGTGGTGAATAAATGAAGAAGCTTGTAGAATAAATTGTTTCAGCAGATAAGACAGAGCCACCAGTCTAACTCCGCTGGAGATGCTGCTGAGGAGGGGAGACAGCTATTGAAACTGGAGTTTCCAAAACCTTCTTTAAGCCAGATGAGGCCATCAGTGCTTCACTCTACATCTCTCAAGCTTCAGGGTTTGTGAACTAACTGATTTTTTTAGAGAATATTATATTACAGTTAGTATTATATACAGCATACACCCTGAGAAACATACATTCAAGAGTTCTTTTTTAGAGGTTTCTTCATCCTTGAATTGACTTCAGTAGTTTAACTACTTAGTAGCTTGTAGCTAATTTAGACTTAATTACAGGCTTTAATCGCAAGTGTTACTGCTTTTATTGTTTTAAATGTATAGTTATTTGAGAACATTTTTAATCTGATAAGTTTTTACTCAAGTAAAAAATTAAGCACTCTTAGAAGTTTACTTGAGTACAAATAAATAGATAGATAGACAAGAATATTGTTCCACTATTTGCTTTCTCAAAAAAGGCATGCTTTATTCGCTGATGGTCTGAAAGATTGTTTTGGGTAAACAACTGTATATGACATTAAAGGCAATATTATTAGTTAAGTATATTGCACTTACAAGAATCCACTATTTAACATTATTCAGGGAATGAGTGCCAATCAACAGTTATGAACAGTAGAAAAGGTGCAAGTCAAAGTGCACAGATTTTCATCAAAGTTGCTTCAAGATCAAACGACCAAAGTCAATCTTCCAGCGTGCAGAGGTAACACTAGGGAGAAAAGTGATGCCTAGTGTTTATATCAGTGTACTTAAAGTCATCTATGTGTACACTCAGCCTGTTCCACTCAGAGATCTCAATAAGCAGCGCGCTTTTTAAGAATGGACACTGTCAATGGCCGGGATGTGATAAAATCTTTCAAGACCTTACTCATTTTACGAGGTTAGTCATTTAAAACAATCGTGGTTTCAAGGCTCACATGTTGGAATTGATCATTTAGATGTGATCTTTATTCTGCCTAGACATTTGAATCAAGACCACAGACCAGATGATAAAAGTATTGCACAGTGGCAAGTTCAGCGAGACCTGGTTCGTCACATGGAGAATCAGGTGCGTTCGATACCCAAATAGCACACTACCATTAAATCAGTATCAAATCAACATTCCAGCTGGTATTGATTCAATATATTTTATCAAAGTAATGTTGAATTATGAAGCCCAGTCAAAGGCTCAATTCAGCTTCTGCTTTTTTCTTTTTTAATAAATAACGAAATATTTGTGGAATTAGGTTATATATTTTGAGAAATATTTATATGGACATTTTAGTTGAATGACCAAGGTAGGACCAATTTTTGTTTGAATTTAAATATATATAATTTGCGTTTGGAGATCCAGTGTATTTTGCTTTAAAATTAAGATGATGTGGAATCCAGATGTTGGCTCGCGTGCTAATATTATTGTTTATTATCCCAGTCTCATGTGACTCCAGTATTGCACACGTAACCTTTTGTTGATGTCTCGCCACTTCTCACGTGGTACGGTGTGAGACAGGGTTCACTCTAGACAAGTTGCCGATGGTTTTTGTGGAGTCATGCACAAGGGGCAACCTCCTCCTTCCCTCTTGAAGTGTGATAGGAAGTGGCTGAACTGCAGTTCCTCGAGCACCCTCTTGAGGCTGACTCCAAAAGGGAGCAAGTTCTCATTCACTCCAATGTTAAAACTGACCAACTTTGGAGCTGAAAAAAAAAACATGTTTCCACCCCTGGCTTCATTAGGTTTATTGATTAAGATCTCTAGTTTGTTTTGACCTTCATGAACAATCTGAAAATTGTTTGTTTAAGATATAAAAATTTTTAACCTTATAGCCAGTCAGACGCCTTCACTACGGCCATGTCCCGCCTCTGAGGACGCGCTTCCGAGTACTGGCTACACCCACTCTGAGCTTCATTTGACTTTTCCAAAACCCAATAGCTGACATCACGAACACTCTCTCCATTCTCCATGTCATATACAGTCAACGGTCATGCAATGTGAAAGCCCCTGATGCCAATCAGTCATGCGATATGAACACTTCAGAGACTGAATGCCTCCCATACAGTAATGCAGTGTGAAAACGTCTGTGACACAACTATTTTTAAAATAGTGCAATCTGTAGGTGCCTTTAGGCTACTTAAGACTGCAGCCCAAAGTGACTCAAATTGAGTCAGCTCAATTTCAAATCCGGCCATGGTTGCTTTTATATGTGGTCCTGATTTCGATACGTTTTTTTGGTACTTTTATCTCCACTTCCAGTAATATATGGTAATGCTGTCTTTTTTAACTCTTTTTTTGAAAATCTTTTTCTTTATATTGTTTAACAATAATAAAGTTGGCTTTGATCAGATATTTAAACCCACAAAGCCTCAAGCGTGCCCGAGAGCAGGTGATTGTGTTTACGTCTGTTAGCTGTGCATTCTGGGAGACAGTTTCCCCTTCTGTGCATGCATTGAAGCCCCACTTCGATTACACAGAAGACGGACAGCAGTCGCCTGTTATTTATAATGTTAACAACCTCATCAAAAATATTGTATATTACAAAAAAAAATCTGATTTTACAAAAGGGGCATTAAGAGTAAGAGCAAACAATTATTGACATGGCTTTCTGCTTTTATAATTGATTTCCTCACTCTTGTGTTTGACCATCATGTTTCAAAGTTTATCTGTATGTTCTCAATGTGTAAAGTCAAGAAAAGGCAACAGTGAGTGCATGTCAAGCTTTATTCTCTCGGGTGTAAATGTGGACAGTGGTTTACTACTACTGACAGTTTGGTTTAACAGCTGAAATATGAATAAATCAACCAAACTCATAATCAACTGTTTAGACGTTTTCCTGATTTTACTGTCAGTTGAGTGAGAACAAGCTTTTCAGTTGTTACTTCTGCCTAAAGGGTTTCTTTTTATCCAATCTATTAGTATTGTCTCACTTTTGACTGGGCTTCTTGACGTTGATTCCACATTATGTAGATGAGCAAAAAAGATGTTGAATCAACTGAATCCTCTATGCTAAATTATTTCAATGGTAATTTGCTCTCTGGGTATCCTCAGTGCATTACTGAACATGAGCTCCAACATGTCTTTAGCTCATCCAGGAGAGACAGAAACTTCAGTTCATGCAGCTTCACCTTCAACTGTTTGAGTGCTTCTCAGCATGGAGTGTAAGAGCTCTACTACAGGTTTTGTGAAAAACACTGGTTCTCTCAGAATTTCCTTTTATTTTCATAAAGCAGTAAATCTGAAGTGCAAATACATACAAATCAAGTGCTATGATTCATACTTGTATGCTCTCCAACAGGGAGTTTCTGCAAGCTGGTGGCGGCCCTTGGCATTGGAGGTGCCCCCGTTGGAGGAGCCAGATGGCAGGACAGAGCATGATAGTGATGCCCTAGTACAACACGAGCTTTGGCAGATTCCAACACCTCCACCACACATGATGTCAGGTAAAGTCTGTTAAAATCCCTAATGCTGCGAAAGAGGAATGATCTAATCTAAAATGGTTCAAATGTGATTTTCTATTTAGTCATATCTTTAGAGGCTATCACTCAAATTCAGTGTTGATCATTACTACAATATTGTTTGCACAAAGTTTCTAATATTTGATCACAATCTAGCGTTCTCTTCATGATGTTGGCCAAATTTCAGGTCTACCATTATAACCATACAGCTTGTTTTGCAGTTGTACAGACTGCCGTGCTGGTATATGTTGATCCCACAAGTCTTTCTCAGAAACAGAAAAATCTAAAACCATGATTTAAGAGTTTCCAGGAGTTGTTGCAAGCTTGCTACTGTAACTGATGAGTCATGTGTTTTGAATAGACAGCAAAACCTGTAGTGTTATATTTTCTATGAGTCTTTGTGGTTTGTTTCAGTCTCGAGACAATCTGCTTCTTTTTTGCAGCATTCGCTAGCAGTGCTGAGTGCTACAAATACACCAATATAAGACCTCCATATACATATGCCTTCCTAATCAGATGGGTTAGTGATGCAAGAACTGTTGACATTTTCCCCAGACTTTGAAATGAGTATAAAGTTAAATTGTTATTTTTTTTACATTCTGTATCCTAATAGTCAATCTTAGAAGCTCCAGAGAAACAGAGAACTCTGAATGAAATCTACCACTGGTTCACAAGAAAGTTCTTCTACTTTCGTCACATCTCACCAACATGGAAGGTAAAAAACAAATCATTACATTATATGCTAATAAATCAACAAGGAACGTTCTTCAAAAATGGAACCTAGTCTGAATTTTTGCAAAGATCTTTGGGAAATAAAGCTCTTTTATGCCACATGCATAAAATAACATTACTGTCCACATGGGGGCGCTATTGGTTTAAAATTAAACTGCACAGTTAAACTAAAATTCTTTGATCTCAATCTCTGCTATGCTAATTTATTACACCAAAGTCGTTTCTTGAAAACAATTCCATATTTTTCTCACTTCGTGAATCACTTGAAGCTTCGTCCCTGTCCGCTCTAATGGACAGTATGGTTACTATACTAGCGAGCCTCTTTAAAGACTTTTGTTATTTATATAATAACTAGTCTCTTGCAAGGCTTAAATACTGAATTAAATACTTAACTACATTAATTTCCCTTTTTATATTCTTATTGATTTTTTTTTATTCTCATGTCTTAATTTCCATATGTTCTACTGCTATTTGTTAGACTACATTCTGAGAATATCATACTTGATCCTCCTGATATTTCAATAAGAAACAGTGAGTACATCATAAAGCATGAACATTTACAGACATACAGACAGTATTGTTGTAGCGAGAATTTTATAGACAATAGTTTATATCGGATACATTTAAAATATAAAATAAGTAATTTTGAAAAAACAAAACAAAGCCATGTTGTTGTTTTGGATATTTTCTCGTACGATAAAGTTTTTTATGTACATTATTTTTGGTATTCATATTGAAATTGGTTTGTATTACAGATTAATATTTATGCAATGACTTCACAAATGTTTCTCCTAGAATGCTGTGCGCCACAATCTTAGTCTGCACAAGTGCTTTGTGAGGGTGGATAAGAGAGCAGGAGCAGTGTGGACTGTGGATGAGGAAGAGTTTCAGAAGAGAAAAGGACAAAAGCTACTCAGGTCCTGGCAGAGTTTTCCATTTTCTCGCAAATTAGATACTTGAGTGTTAACAAGATAAAGATAAACTCTACAAATTGTTTCCAGTATCTTACACCGATATACCACAGTTTGAATGTGGTTGTCCATCATGGTAACTAAAAAAATAACTTTGTTATTTTGTGATTAAGAATATGTTGGGGGGATTGATGACTAACTGTTCATCCAAATGCAAGGAAGCCGATTTATTTCTATATCTTTTTAAGTCAAACAAAAAAAGATTGATCATATCTATTAAAGATATCTATTTCACCTATTTTCACAAATGTTTTAATACATGCATAATTTCTTTTTATTGGAATTGTATAAATTGGGAATTTAATAAATTAAATTTCAATTCATTAAAATATTTTGTTCTCCGATCTGCACTTTGACAGAATACAAACCAATTCCACGTTTCGGTGCCACTTAAGAACCTTGATAATCATCTTCATTCGATTCATCAGTCCAGTTACAAGGACAGGGAGATCTCCCTAATCTCCCTTTTTAACAAATCAACAGCAAATAAGACCCTCAGAGATGTGTGCGAATGCAGGCACAAATGTTACATACTTGCTCTATAAAAGAAAGCTAATTTATAAACCCATTAACTATAAGCTCTGAGAGCAAAAAAATACCAGCTGTTTTAGTTTTCATGTAAAAAAAAATTATTTCTGTTTATGTGTACTACTGAAATGATTAATTGTTATTAATATTAATAAGTGACAGTAGAACACAAAAGACCTAATCATTGAAATGTTCAAATGTTGACATGTTTATTCAGGGGGACTCAATTTAAAAGATATATTACAGCTGTTCTGTGTGACTGACTCCATCTGTTGTGGAAATTAAGAAATCTGGAATCTTCTTTTCCATTGTAATTCTTTGGTTTGTTTTTAAACTTCATTTGACTTAATATTTTACAAAACAATACTATTTCAGCCTTTGCTGCTGTGTTCCATTACTTAATATCTGCCTTAAAACGATTCCCATAAAGTCATTGGCTGTTGGGATTGCAGAAGATCAAAACCAAATATATAAAAAGGTCCCGAGCTTAAGTTACAATAAATATATTGATTGTTACTACATGTTTGAGTCTCATCATCTCAAACCGGAAGACTTAAATTCCAATAACTCTTTTATAACATCTCCACACCGTAACCCTATTGTCACGCTAGCAATGACCGTAAACCAGGTCGCTGGGCAACTACGCTCGGCTGTAATTATTTTGTAAAAAGCGATATAAACCCGCTTCAGTTATTATTATAACAATCTTACCTGTAACCAGTGTTTGTATCACATACTAAGCCATGTTGTATTACGTTAACAGCATGTTTCATGAGCTCAAGTCTACTAATAGCTAACACAAGATGGCGCCAGCAGCTACTAGCTGATTGCATAAGTTAGCTTTTTGAAGAGCGTCCTAGACAATACAATGTATCTTTTTCTGTTCTGAGTCTAAAAGGAATCAGTTAAAATGGCTTCAGTATGTCAAATGCATTAAAGAGCCATGTTCATTTCAAGCACTAATATAACTGAGCTTACTACTTCAGCAAGAATATTTACATTTAAAGAATTACAGCCCTAAAATGATATTTATTTTTAGGTTGTTTATGTGCTACAACTCACCTTTCAGTCAAGGTTTGAGAGTCCTCATTCAGTCTTTTTACTTATGAAATCCAATTAGAGTGATGTTTTTGCCCACAATTTTTTACACTATATCTTTAAAATAATACTTGGCTTTTCTTAACATGTTAGCTTTTCTTAGCGTTACTAAAATTACTCTAATCAATTTAGTTCAGTCAGATTTTAAATGAACATATACCTAACAGAAATGTTATTAGCTTAGTGCTTGGAGCCTATATTTGGAAAACAGCATATCGTATATCAAGATTGTATCTTAAAATAACTGTTTTGCAAAAAAAAAAAAAAACTGGAGAGTTGATTTCATTTCAAATCTTAGCAACCTTGTGTACGAAATATAGCTATAGCTTTTAACAAAGGTGCAAACCAAAACCTTCTAAACAGTTATTCTGCTTATTTTATTGTTCACACTTTCCAGCTGTCTTAGCAAGTCTTCTCGCTTCCTCTGAACATTTTATGGGTTTGGACCTTATCTGAACAAATATTTTGAACACAAGTTTTCTCTTTCCGTGGCCTTGAGACCTGCGGATGATGACAAAGAGCTAGTTGACAGCTGGAAGCTAAGAGCGAGCTGGACCATAATCACACCTGGAGTGTTTCCTTCACAATCCAGCCCATTACAGCAGCTTCTGGACAGCCTCACTCTCTGGCAGCTGTCTCTCTTTCTTTGTCAGGTGATTATTACCTCTTCCCTTCACTGCCAAACAGGTGTCTCAGCCCCTCCATTTAATTTTATATGACTGCTGTGTTTTCATGACCCGACTCTGCTATTGATGTAGTGGAAGCAGGATGGTGTGTCTTCTAAAGACTTTCTGTCGATTTGAAGCCAGAGAAAACATTCAGCACTTACGGGCAGTGTCCTCTTTTAGCGTTTTTCCAGATGAGATGTCTGAACGTAATCATACAGTTCTTTTCACAAGTGTCATCTTAAGAATATTCTCCAGATGTAAACGCAGAATGCTCAGTGATTTTGTTTTGTTTTGTTTTATAGGAATTATAATCATTAGCACTTTGGATGATTTTCTCTCATCCGAATCAGAATACATAGTTTATCTTATTTCTAATAATTAACTACTAATGTTCACTATAATAAAAATTCACTAATAATAAGTGTAATTCATTTTTTTTTTCATGTGTATAAGTAATGGTTAATCAATGCTTTGCTTTTTATTCGCATGGATGACTAATAGTTTTACATTTACATCGCACAATCTTCTAAAAAGTTAAATGTACTTATGTTAAAAGCTTACTTCTGTGTTTTACAGGTATGAATTTATAAACATATAATAATCCATATTTTATGTGTACAATTCTTGAAATAATCAACAATCTCATTTTACTGTATGTACTTGTATGTCTGCGTGGTATCTACTTTGAGGAAAAACCCAGATAGATTCAGATGATGCTTGGTATGTCTGACAGGCTGGGACAATGATAAAGCATAAATGACGCCTCTTCAACCAAACCACATCTCAGAGACATAAATCCCTTAGCACCTGTAGAACTTCATGCAAACAGCTATGCAATAAAACTGATTTTTCATCTGCAGTCTGAAATGGCCATTGAAGATGACATAAAAAAAATGAAATACCTTTGAGGGAAACACATACTCAATGTATACTTTCTTTATTTCCATTAACTCTCTTTGTTCTTTCAAGTGTGAGTGAGTTTGTTCTGGTGTGGGCCCCACCTGCTGACATACCAGCCATCAAGCGTTCATATTTTCTTAGCTCATCAGGAGGCAGGCAGTGTTATTTTCTTTTAATTATGAGTTCTCTACTTAGGATTATGAGGGTAAAGTTCAATCTTGCACTTCAATCATCCTCTGTCTAAATCTTTAGTTATGCTAAACCATCACATTCTCTGAAAAAATGGTGTGACATAGCTCCAAATCTGGTACTTTTACTCGTTGTTGTATGGGTTGTATGACTGGTTTGTGATCAGAAGGTTGCAAGTTCAAACCCCAGATCCACCAAGTTGAAGGTGGTGTGAGTGATGAAACACTTGCTCTCCATCTTCAACAACCACAGCTGTGGTGTCTATGAGCAAGGTACCAGTTTCCCGACTGCCATGACTGCTTGGAGTGTGTGTTCACAATGTGTTTTCACTGCTGTGTGTGTACATTGGGATGGGTTAAATGCAGAACACAAATTCCGGGTATCGAACCAACCATGTTTAGAACAGTTCTTTTCATGGAAAAAGTGCTGTCACATGTGACACCTAAAAAACTTCTAACTACCCAAAAAAGATGTACACTTATCCCTGTGGTTGTTCAATAAAAATTGTGAAGTTTAGCATTTCTAACTTCAAAGTGAAGTTGTCTCTGAATCCTCTACCAGTGGGCAGCATTCACCTGGATGATGTGAATGCTGTCATCCTGCGCCAGAACACTCACCCCACAATAGCTAATGGTAGACAGGAGACATGGGGAGAAAATCTGAATAATGTAGCCTGTTAGAATAAAGGAATGATTATGAATTGGTCAATTTGACCTAGAAAGGCAGGGCTACATCTCTTCTCTTTCTGAGATAATCTCCTGGTTCTCATGGAATTTTTAATGGCAACAGAGAATTAACCCTTCAACATTTTCCAGAATTACATGTTCATTTCTCAGTTTTATTTTCATGTTTTATCGATTTTCACTTTCATTATTGAATATTTCAGGCAGTAAAAATAAGTTTAATAATGCTTTTATTAAGCATTTGAACGAATGTTTGTAGCTTATAGAATTTACAGGTTGTTAGAAATGTTTCATTTGTGAGGAAAATAGCATTTTTATGTATGAATTCTTGTTCATTATATCTGTAATTGTTGCCGATGTATAAGCTTTAAGAATAGCTTCAGGTTTTTAAATGAAGCATCTAGAGGTTAATCCATCAGTGGAATGTTTGGTTGAAATGCCTCAGGATCCTATTATAAAACGTATATAGATAAGCAGAGACGACCCCCTTCTTTTTTGGGACTAATTGAATGTGTTGTTTCCTTTTACTTCTAAACAGTTCACTGTGCTTGAAAACTCCCTAGAGTCTTCAATCTGCTGAAGATGGAAAGCATCTTTTCCCTGTTTAATACAGTTTTGCTGTTTTGTTATTGCAGTAAAGATTCCACTGATTCATCCCCAGTGCGTCCTGAGCTGTGTGTAAACAGAATGAAGCTTAATTACATGAGTACACAGCTCTCTGAATTGGTGCTACTTGTCTGACCTTGAAAGAGGAAATCAGACTTAGCAGAGAGACACATTTTAATAAGCTCTGCTAGACCTCATTAATTTCTCATCAGGAAAGGCTCGGGTCATCCATTCAGGTTTGAGAAACTTCCAGCAGGGTTTTCTCCAAGCACGGGCTTCACTATCTAAATAGACTATCTAAATTCATTATACCAAATCTGCTATGTGTCAGTTATGTTCTCGCTCGCTCTTTGTTCCTGGCAGCATCCCGGCTGCTCTGCAGAGTGTCTTGCACAGCATCTGCAATATCTCTCACCTTGATGTTTTTGGTTGTGTTACCTCTGAGAGAATGAAAGAACATCTTTCTGCAGGAGAGGATGAAAGGGCCCTGGCCTCCATCCTAGCCGAGCGGAAAGACAATCTCACCGCGGGGCACCGCAACTCTCTGATGCCTCCTGACAGCTCAGGACTTTCCTCAACTTTCAAGTCCTGATACAGTAGTCAAATAGCTCTAGGGTAGAAAGAAACCATAATGGGAGAGGGGAGGAAAAAGAGAAGGGGGATCTTATTTCTCTCCTTTTTTCTTTTGGCTTCATGAATGCAGAGAACTAATTATTTGGACAAAGACGTCTGAAGATGGGAGATAGAATCAGAAAATATGAAGCTATGCATAAATGGGATGAAATAATCTTATTCTTTTACATTTACAATGTTCCAGTTGTTTTTTGGTTTTTTTTGGCAGATGGTTAAAATAATTTAGCAGTGTATATTAGTATCAATATACCATATATCCATAGATTTATTGTTTTTGTGTTAGATATTGCTGGCAGGTATGGTATATTTCTCAATAACAGCACAGAAAATCCAGGTCAGTTTGATCAGTCTATGTATCTTTGTGCAACTTTAGTAACCATTGTAATAAACATTAGTCAATCTTCAATACAAGCGCTATAGACCATTGTTCACAGATTTATAATATCATTATTTTTACTCTGCTGAACTGGATTTGAGAGATATTTGATCGAGATAGCGGCCAGCGCAAGGACTAAAAACAAGTGCTAGCGTTAGGAAAGCATGTTGTGTTGTACTGTCCACTTTTCCTGTATAATTCAACATTAAAATGAAATAAGGAGCTTCAAATTGGCCTTTGCGTGTTCATTCATGTACTGTACATTGAAGCAAATGTTGCGAAGCTTTTCTTTGTTGGTTTTTGTTTGTGTTGTGTTATTAACGTTAATTGCAGAGCGACATATTTCTCACTGCTCTCTCAACTTGAGTTTCTTCTTAGTGGAAGGTTGAAATTGTTGGAGTTAAGGTAAGTTGTGGTGTGATGAATAAGGAGATCAACTTGTGATCAGAAGGTTGCCGGTTTGATCCCCAGAAGTTAAAGGTGGTGTGAGTGATGAAACACTTGCTCGAACAACAAACACAACTGTGGTGCCCGGGACCAAGGCACTAGTTTTCTGACTGCCCCCTGGGTGGCGCAGTCATGGCTGCCCACTGCTCCGGGTGAGTGTTTGCGGTGTGTTTGTTCACTGCTGTGTGTGTACACTGGGATGGGTTACATGCAGAGCACTTATTCCGGGTATTTGTCACTCCATATCTTGCCAACTAGTCACTTTCACTTTCAAGTTGTTGAAGATAACCCTGTCTACTGACTAATTTCACTCAGATAAACGTCCACATTCTGTGAGTAATTATACTACTATGAAAAGGAAATAGCAAGCTTGGTGTTACAGTTTCACATCTTCACAATAGATTTACAAATCATGAATAGACTACAATTTTTCTAAACAATGTGAACAATCAACCCTGATCTGCTTTTTGTGTATCAAGCTAGTGAGCATTCTGTAGGCTGTACTGTAACACGAGCATTAAGCTAAAGCTAAATACAATTCTCTCTGATAAAAACAAAACAAACATTATTGTCCTGGATCTATTTTAAATGTCACAGATTTTATCACCAAACTGTCTGTTCATGAGTGGAGCCCAATCTAGAGTCATTTTACCTTACGTGACTATTTGTCTCTGTCAGAAATTTCTCTGAAATTGACACAATTGACCACCATTTCATTTTGGTTATGTATTGCAGAGCGAACATTGATAATATAATTATTTTGTTAATGTTGCCCAAAGATAATGGGATGAACAGCAAAGTCACTGTCAAATGTTGACATCAAATCAAACTTCAGCACTGCTTTTTTTGCGTAGACTGACAGACTGACCTACAAGAAATACCTTCAGTTTTCAGTCATCCATTGCATGTTAGATATGAGTAAAAACTTGAAAATGCCAGTGTGGCAGGAAATACAAGGGGATATACAATGGTTAAGCGTGCATTATTCAGTTTTAAACAGACTTTGCAGAGGCAACCATGTGTTTAATACCGATAAATATCCCTGACATATATCTTATATATGTGTGAGCTTTTGAATTTCTTCACTTTTTGGGGGTTTACTTCAGTAAATTACACACATCAGTTTCAACACCGTTAATGTCATGCATGAGCATGCTAAAGTGCATTGAAAGAAGACTGAAGAGGGGATTTAGAGCCCATTTGATTGGCCTTGTGAACACAGGCACAGACATGTCATGGTTAGTTCTGGTCCAGAGACTTCCAATGGCTCTGACTCTAGCAGACTGGTGTTTCTGTTGATGGGACTTTAAATGAGACCATCTTCTATAGCACAGATCATGATACCAACGGCTTCCATATAAACAATCTCACATGCATGACAACACACATTCATGGCCAAGTATACACCATGAGTTGAGGGAACACACACAGATGCTTGTATGCACATACAGCAAAGTGCAAGGCGAGTGGGAGGGAGGGATGGAGAGATTAGGATGAAGAAGGAGAAGATGAATAGCAGGATAATTAGCCTCATCTCCCAGGACCTGACAGAAATATGCAGTTGAGATGGATGGGGTCCATGGAAAAAAAGAGCCGATACTCCACCCCCTGCTCCCTCTTTTACCCTTCCCCCCAAATCCTCCTCCATCCCCACCATTCAAACAGGATGTCAGGAAGAGGCAGAATCGAGTGAGAAAGTGTTAGACCATCACGATTGGGGCTGTTTATCAAAATCCCCTCGGTCCCCTGAAATTCCCACTGTGAAGTCAGAGAGAGTAGTCAGGAGAAACAAAGTGTTTCTTACTGATGAATGACTAAACTTGAAACTCTTATGTGTAATCTCATAGAAGAGTTGCAAAGTTCACTCATTTTTTTTTCAGGAAATTTGAGAGCGTTGAAATTACTTAGTATTATTTTTTTTAAGTTAATGACAATAAAAAGTGGAAAAGCTTAACTTTTTTGTTGATTTAACTGTAATCTGTTTGCTTCACTTACTTATAAAAATCAGAAGCCATTTCTGTTGCTTTGAGGTTTTGTCAGAATTATTTTTGATATATAAACAATTTTTTATTGTATCACCTTGGTAAACATTCAACATTCTTGGTTCTTCAACATTTTGACTTAAAATAAAAGTCACTTTTTCCTCACAATCAGTGTTGAAGCTTGTTGATTTTCATTCTTTATTACTCATAACTTTTTTTGTGTGTTTGTTGTTAAACAGTAGTTATATTGTCACAATACAAAGGGAAAGCAGCTAAGTGTTAACAGCATTTATAGAGACACACATGATTAAAGCAGGTATATTGATCATATATATTCTAGAAGACTGGCGATTGGCTTATTATTAAGGTGGATTCACGTTGATTGTTGTTCGTGAATACCTGACCTACTCTTAGATTTGTGGTCAGATAGTTTTCTTTCTTTCTGAATAATTTTTTTAAATACAACGAAAATCAATGGGAGATGTAGTTAAATGAACAAACAAATCAAAAGAGAATTGATTGCCAAACACAATACCTCACCTCTTGAATTTTTAAGATTGTACCATTATGTATGTACACCCGTATATTTGTTTTGCACATACAATATTTTCTCATGTGATTTTCATGTGGTGTTTTTAATTATGGTTTTTGCACGAGATTTTGTTTTGATGATTAGAATAACTCCCTGTCAATGTTTGACTGTTAAAATGGGGGTGGGGAATGCAAGTGGATGTTGAACAGTTTCGGAATAACAAAATTCAACATTAATAAATTAATTATACATGTATTTAACCTAACCCAACCAATGCATGCAAAATAATAATGTGCCTAGAAGTTATAAATCAAGAAGGTTCAGATGAATTTGCACTGGTAAATTTAATTGAACAAATCATATGTTTTAATAACTCATGTAACCAACAGAGCGTTGAGTAATAATGGAGGAATTTGGTTCTGTATGGAGATGTCAAGAGGGAGGAATAATCTTTGAGACGTATTACCAACAGAGAGATCAAAAATACATTAGACAATAACTAACTCAATTTTCATTAGCTAGTGAAAAAAAGAAACATTTTTTACAGATGAGGAACATTCAAAGTAAAACCAAGGAGGAGAAAATATAACTATTTGCAGGTGACAGCAAAAGAGCGGTCAGGGCTCTGAAATAATTTCTTTTTTCATGCCTGTAGAGGTGATTGTGTACAAGTGTGGTAGATTCACTTATGTATGGCATCAAACAAGACTTTCGTTAACAAACGTTTTCTACCATAATTTCTTTTCTACCTTCAAACAACTGTAATTTTATAGTGAATTTAACAACTTATACTGCACTTATGTTAAATATGAGCCGATTTTTGTAATCCCAGCTAAGAAGTACATTTTACTGACTTTAAACTGTTGTTAAATTACAAAGTTCTTCTTTCATCTTTAAAAAAAATCGTCTTTACTATCTTTGCACAGCTTTCCTGACGTTTTAGACTTATGAAATCAGCATGACATGTTATTAATGTTCAGCATCACAGAGGGTGTCTGGCGCATCACCTCTCTAAAGTTATCTTAGATTAGATATAAAGTATTAGTTTGGACAAAGAAGTCTGTTATGAATTATTAGCTCATGTTTTCTAAGAAATAGAACTCATATGTCTTAACCTATGGTTGAGTTCATGCTCCAGAAGAGTCGACTATTCTTTACATTTCCCTTTTAATCAAGTAAAGAGGGGTTTGATATGTTGTTGGAACAAAGTTTTTTTTCTTAGGATAGGAAACGATAAGAAAATGTCTATCTGGTCTGACAAACGTTTCCCTCTCTTCTCTGAGTTGTGATCTGTTCGCTTTGACATAGCAGAGTAGACTTCTGGGAAAAGCTGACTGTTACAGGTGGGTCTAGTTTGTTATCAGC
This sequence comes from Danionella dracula, assembly GCA_900490495.1. Classification (NCBI taxonomy): domain Eukaryota; kingdom Metazoa; phylum Chordata; class Actinopteri; order Cypriniformes; family Danionidae; genus Danionella; species Danionella dracula. Next base: position 6,649,553 of record UELW01000089.1, read on the forward strand.
AATCTTTTCCTGTTCTCTGTCCGCCTGTTCTCTGATATGGTAAATCGTTCATATCCGTTGGAGAAAACTGACCCTGGCAAAACCTAGCGGGTCATGCACTAAAAACAATATTACCTTTAATTCGCACAGTTAACAAGAAAATCTTACTGAACTTTACTGTATGTGACTATGCTATATGTGTTGTATAATTAGAATAAGCTGTCATCTATTATTGTAGTAGATTTACCACATGGAATAACTGAGAAAATGTGCTTTTGTTAACACAAGTGCTAGCTAGCCATGCTTCTTTTCTAGCTTTTGGATCAGCTGCCAGAACAAAATGATGCTGCTGGAGTATCTAGTGGAAATGTTCAGAGCAAATGCATAAGTATCATAAGCAAACCAGGAACTAAAATACATTTTCCAAATATGTTAACATCACAACTCTGCTTTGTGGAAAAATAAAACAACTGTACATAATGGCTGATATGTGAAAGATTCTTTGAAGATTTCATTGAAGAAACTAAAGGAAAACATGCTAAACCTAAACTATGAAAATGGAGCAGAGATTTTTCCACTCTACCCGAGGAACCTTGTGTTTCATGTGTGATGTCTGCTGAATTTAGTGGAAATCCTACAGTGGCAGTGCTCTAAGCAGAAAATATACTTCAGTTTTTTTTTCCTGAAACAGACCTATCAAACAATAGCTTTAAATACTTAATTGAGTCCTGGCTGACCATTGACTCAATATTCCTCTACTGTGCTCTGCTCCAGAACAATATTATTTTGGTATACAAATACAAAAAGTCCTAACATCATAAAAACATCGGTAGTGTAGCATTGTGTACGGAAAAAGTGGAACCTAGAGAAATTGAATGTTACTTTTTGCCACTAGTTGTTAGAAACTTGCCACTTTAAGAAATTATTGTAAACAGATCAACAGGATCCATAATTATGAATGCTCAAGTGTTATCAGCCAATGGCATGTGCAATTGAGATGTTATCTGGGTTTTTGTTATTTTTAAACCCACTATTACACTGTTTTTTATAGATTATTGAAAACTTAAAAAATATATATTAAAATGTGAATAAATGTTTGAGATTGATTACAGTATAAAATTGTATTTCTTTTACAACATTGAAGGGAAACATAGTCTTATTTTTCAAAACTGGTTTTAATCAAAATCAAAATTGGTTTTAATTGTTATAATTTTCCCCATAATAAAAATCTTTCCTCATATACTTTCTGCCCAAAGGAAAGTTAGCATTAATTTAATGGAAACTTTCGATTTGATTACAGCATGCATTCACTATGGCGATGCCACAAGATTTAGTTTCATTCCGGATTTCAAACCTTTCTCACCTAGATCTTGCATTGATGATTGTGATGACTGCTGCACAAAGCTTTCTCCAGCACATCCCAAAGACTCTCTATGATGTGAAGAAATACTGTTTTCCTGATAAACAGATGCACATCTTTTCCACAATCATGCAATGTGTTTTAGACAGGTTGTTAAAAAAACAAGAAGCAACTCATTGCACCTGGTGGGGTTAAAAAACTTTGTCCAATCCATAAAGTGATTATTCAATAGGAAGCTTAGTTAAATCCAATTGACTTTTTTTTTCATTGTTGTTCATGTTCAGGAATTAGTTTAACTTCATCATTAGCAAAAGTGAATGAGGCCCTGTGCTTCTTTTCTTTGTTCATATGTGCCTCTTTAGTGACACCTGTGGTGCTGTTTTTCAACTCTGTTTCCTCATCTATGTTTGCTTCGGCTCATCTTGATTAGTAGCTAGTGTACACAGCTTCTGAAAATGTGTTCTGATGTTTCTTGTTTTGCAGCCAAAAAGCTTCCAAGCTTCACTCCTAAAATATTTCACGCAGTGGTGTTTTCTCAGATAGAAATCTCAAGGTTGTCATTTTGGGGCCTTTTTGGGTGAAATTGACACTTCCTCTGTATAGGTTTCGTCCCACAGTGAAAAATGCATGCATACCTGGTGCATTGTTGACTAAATTCCATATACATAAAATGTGTGAGTGTATGTGCACTGACCACTTTTGTTTTAATTGCAATTACCAACACACAAATCCAGTAATTTTTATATCATATCCCCTGACTTTCAAACAATTGCAGGTTTTTTAAAAATCAAAATAACCTACTATTTTTCCACAAATTGTCTACATTCACTGAGCCTTTCATCCAGCTGCATATCTTGCTGCTCCAACTCATTTTATCCTCATGAAAGCAAACAAGACCGATCGATTCATCCTCTCAGCAGGGATTGGAGTCCTACAGCAGACCTGTCAGTAAAATCGTGAGCATCTTCAAGCATGAGGGATTGAAGAGATTATGTGAAAACGTGCAAGGTTACGACAAACTCGATGAGGTGAAGGGTCTTGGGCTCCTCTTGAGAACTGGATGACCCCTACACAAAGGACTCAACAGAGACGTGGGGTTTGTTTTTGGGGGCCTACATGGTTACATACACGTGGGCACACGTATACACATAGTCGATGAATTCGAGAATGCCCTGATATGAATGCTTCCTTTAATCCTTTTCCTGGTCACCCTGCTCACTTCGTTGTGGACCACTGAGGCTGGACTCCATGGAATCTTAGGAATTTCCAGAGTGCTTTTTACCCTACCCTTGCATGGAAACAAGGGGTACAATGGCAGCACTGCTCTGTTTCTGCACAGGGTCAGATCCCCCTTGGCCTCTTTCTGCCATCCAAAGCCTCATTAGCTGTCACGCTGGACACTTTAACAAAATACAGAGAACGCAAAAAGAAGGCAAATTAAAACAATTGTGCAGTGTTTTTTTGTGTGGTTGTTTTAATTCCAAAACTTTAAGTCTTCTGACATGTACCTATTCAAATTCCTATTCTGTGCTATGTTGAGAAGCGGAATATGTCTACAGAAATCTAAAAGTGCTGTCTTTGTTTGTGTTGTCCCCAGCTGGTGGAACAAACTCTCTGATCCAGTCAGGAAAGCAGCAACACAAACAGCTTTTAAAAGCAACTGAAAGCTCTTCTCTTCAGGGAACACTTACTTTGGAAAAAATATATTTTTTCCTCTTTTCTCTTTATTTTCTTCCTGCTGTGGTTTATTGATCAGTTGATACAACTTCTACTGTGAGCGACCTGAAATAGGCTTTGTGTAACAAATTGTATATTGTCTCTCCCCAATTGTAAGTCGCTTTGGACAAAAGTGTCTGCTAAATGCATAAATGTAAATTTAAATGTCACACATTTATTCAGAGAATTTATATAATTATCTCCATTAAATAATTTACACCATATGTGTCATGAAGTAAAATGTAACTTTTAACATTTTTTTGGTCACATAGAGTGATTACTACAATGAATTGTGAATTCCTTTGTCTTTTTCTGGAGTTTACATTTGGCATCCCCACGCATCATTTGATTGTATTTTCTATCAATTTAACCTGTGATTCAGAAATCACTTTTGATTTAATACAATTCTAAATGTCATGCTAAGTTTGTTATAAAATTCCAGTCATTAGGTTCCTGCCACACCTTCCGTCAGCTCAACTACATGCAGTAGAATCAGTTTGAGATTGCAGTTTTCAGTTTTTACTCCTGTAAGGGGCAACCAGTAGGTGAAGTAGGCACCTACCGTACCTGCAAAACACTCCAAGTGGGCTGAGGCCTTCTGAATGAGGTTGAAAGGAAAAACTAGAAAACATCAAATCAAACTGACATTTCACACCATCCATTAGTTTTATTTAGTTTGACTATTATTGACATTATTATTTGACAATATTATATTATCTCATAGGCAGTCCTTCTCTGATAGGTCGGGGGGGTTTTGGCTGCTTTTTTTGGTCAAGACTTATCCTTGAGCACATTTGGCTAACATGACAAAGGCAGAAGAAGAGAGATAATGCAAAGTTACGAGAACAGAACAACAATCTTTTAGGCACACAGCAAGTAAAAACATCTTTTCTCTTTCGTATGAATGAGCTTTGTTTCCTAACCGAACGAAACAATGTGACACTAGCTTCTCCCGGAAATCCGGACAAATTCCACCAATCAGATCACGACTTCAGTGTGCCATAAAAAAGCACCAAACCCATCAGTCTTTTAGCCAATGTTCCATGGACGTGAGATCTGAGGCTGATACTAACAATACTATGGCAACATAGTATTTTTTACACAAAGTATTTTTAGCACACCTAAATAACAATATAATGAATAACATAACATTTCAATATACAAATTTGTATTGATATCTAACAGTAAGCACTTAATTGTATGTCACCTCAAAACAAAGATTAACAAAAACAAGATTAACCTAAGCAACATTTTTAGAGCACATTAAATTATACACAGAAAAATATATAGTGTTAGATTCTAGTTAGTGCTAAAATAACACGGACTGGTGTGTAATTTCAAATTGCATAGTGTTACATTTAATAGTGGACAGTCCACACCAGTAGTGTTAATTTAACCCCATGAACTGTAAACTCACATCACTCGCTTAAACCAACATACATCAACGTCTAATTACCTTCTCAATCGGTGACAAAAACGGAATTTAACAGTCATCCGACTAAATCTTCAACGCTTTCCTTTTAGTAGGAGCAGCCATGCATTGTTAGTCTTTTAACTTTTTTAATGCAAATGTCAATCTCTTCTGAGCCTGTTCATCTCAAGAGTTCCGTGGTACAAAGATAAAACTATTATTTAAACCAGACAGCACGAAACATTGACAGAAACCATTTTTTCTCCACTTCACAGAGAATTCAATATGAGATATCACCCTGACTGTGAGGTTTATTAAAACACATACAAGTTGTAGCAGCCTGACACAAAGGGGTTGAGGTATAGATTTGGACTCTGTTTTTATGTACTAGCACATTCCTAATGATCTCTCATTTGAAGACGAATTAACGCGATTTATTGGCTGCTTGACAACCCCTCATTGAGTGGCTCAGTGTAGTTGAGAGCTGGCAGGGAGCTGGTTAACAATGCCACGGCTGGCTGCGTTTAATGGGGTGGTAGTGGATGAGAGAGCGAGAGAGAGCGAGAGAGAGCGAGAGAGAGAGAGAGAGAGAGAAGGCGAGGTACAGCACACAGCACGACCGACACCTGCAAACACTTGACTGGACTCGTACAGAGATAGGGACCACGTTCGAACCCGGAATAGTAACGAATGATATCCTAAAATAGTGGTGAACATGACAGCGCGCCTGGAAATGGAAGTTTTTTTAGTGGGATAGAAGCATTCTCCTCACTTTACGAACGCTGACTTGTACTTTTAAGGCGAGAGGAAAACTGCGAAAGTGACAACAAGAAGAAAGCGTTTAAAAACAAATGGACGCTAAAGTGTTTATGTGTGTTTTTTGACTGTTTTTCGCACAGGACAACTCTCTACGGAATGTAATAGCTTCCATCTTACCTGGACAAAAAGTAAGTATGTTCCTCATTTCACCTGTAAAGTGTAGTTCGGTTGTTGTGTGGTTTTTGGCTTAATTTGGATGCGCTTGTTCTTAATGATGTTGTTCTTGGTACTGACTTTTTTGTTGTTATATTGTTATCGACGTCTGTCATCACTTATTGGACATTCACATAAAATGCCACGTTTCCGCAAATTGCAGGTGAAATGTACTCTCATTTGAATTAAGCTCCTTGAACTATTTAGTGCGTGAGGTAACGCAGGTTCACTTGCTTTATGTCTCTATCCATCTTTTACTGCAAGCGACCTACAGGTTGCATTTAATTAGTGGAAGGGAGGTCTGTATCATGGACACAGGTGTGACTCACTCACACCTGTAAGCAATCTAGAATCACCAATCAGCTTTTTGTGACTGTGCGCAATCAAGATTCACCAATCAGCTTTTTGTGACTGTGATCAATCTAGAATCACCAATCAGCTTTTTGTGACTGTGATCAATCTAGAATCACCAATCAGCTTTTTGTGACTGTGCGCAATCAAGATTCACCAATCAGCTTTTTGTGACTGTGATCAATCTAGAATCACCAATCAGCTTTTTGTGACTGTGATCAATCTACAATCACCAATCAGCTTTTTGTGACTGTGATCAATCTAGAATATCCAATCAGCTTTTTGTGACTGTGAGCAATCTAGAATCACCAATCAGCTTTTTGTGACTGTGCGCAATCAAGATTCACCAATCAGCTTTTTGTGACTGTGAGCAATCAAGATTCACCAATCATCTTTTTGTGACTGAGCAATCTAGAATCATCAATCAGCTTTTTGTGACTGTGCGCAATCAAGATTCACCAATCAGCTTTTTGTGACTGTGAGCAATCTAGAATAATCAATCAGCTTTTTGTGACTGTGAGCACTCTAGAATCACCAATCAGCTTTTTGTGACTGTGAGCAATCTAGAATCATCAATCAGCTTTTTGTGACTGTGAGCAATCTAGAATCACCAATCAGCTTTTTGTGACTGTGAGCAATCTAGAATCACCAATCAGCTTTTTGTGACTGAGCAATCTAGAATCACCAATCAGCTTTTTGTGACTGTGAGCAACCTAGAATCACCAATCAGCTTTTTGTGACTGAGCAATCTAGATTCACCAATCAGCTTTTTGTGACTGTGAGCAACCTAGAATCACCAATCAGCTTTTTGTGACTGAGCAATCTAGAATCACCAATCAGCTTTTTGTGACTGAGCAATCTAGAATCACCAATCAGCTTTTTGTGACTGTGATCAATCTAGAATCACCAATCAGCTTTTTGTGACTGAGCAATCTAGAATCACCAATCAGCTTTTTGTGACTGTGAGCAATCTAGAATCACCAATCCGCTTTTTGTGACTGAGCAATCTAGAATCACCAATCAGCTTTTTGTGACTGTGAGCAACCTAGAATCACCAATCAGCTTTTTGTGACTGAGCAATCTAGATTCACCAATCAGCTTTTTGTGACTGTGAGCAACCTAGAATCACCAATCAGCTTTTTGTGACTGTGAGCAACCTAGAATCACCAATCAGCTTTTTGTGACTGAGCAATCTAGAATCACCAATCAGCTTTTTGTGACTGTGATCAATCTAGAATCACCAATCAGCTTTTTGTGACTGAGCAATCTAGAATCACCAATCAGCTTTTTGTGACTGTGATCAATCTAGAATCACCAATCAGCTTTTTGTGACTGAGCAATCTAGAATCACCAATCAGCTTTTTGTGACTGTGATCAATCTAGATTCACCAATCAGCTTTTTGTGACTGAGCAATCTAGAATCACCAATCAGCTTTTTGTGACTGTGATCAATCTAGAATCACCAATCAGCTTTTTGTGACTGTGATCAATCTAGAATCATCAATCAGCTTTTTGTGACTGTGATCAATCTAGAATCACCAATCAGCTTTTTGTGACTGTGAGCAATCTAGAATCACCAATCAGCTTTTTGTGACTGTGAGCAATCTAGAATCACCAATCAGCTTTTTGTGACTGTGATCAATCTAGAATCACCAATCAGCTTTTTGTGACTGAGCAATCTAGAATCACCAATCAGCTTTTTGTGACTGTGATCAATCTAGAATCACCAATCAGCTTTTTGTGACTGTGAGCAATCTAGAATCACCAATCAGCTTTTTGTGACTGTGAGCAATCTAGAATCACCAATCAGCTTTTTGAGACTGTGATCAATCTAGAATCACCAATCAGCTTTTTCAGACTGTGATCAATCTATAATCACCAATCAGCTTTTTGTGACTGTGAGCAATCTAGAATCATCAATCAGCTTTTTGTGACTGTGAGCAATCTAGAATCACCAATCAGCTTTTTGTGACTGTGAGCAATCTAGAATCACCAATCAGCTTTTTGTGACTGTGAGCAATCTAGAATCACCAATCAGCTTTTTGTGACTGTGAGCAACCTAGAATCATCAATCAGCTTTTTCAGACTGTGATCAATCTATAATCACCAATCAGCTTTTTGTGACTGTGATCAATCTAGAATCATCAATCAGCTTTTTCAGACTGTGATCAATCTAGAATCACCAATCAGCTTTTTGTGACTGTGAGCAATCTAGAATCATCAATCAGCTTTTTGTGACTGTGAGCAATCTAGAATCACCAATCAGCTTTTTGTGCGTAAACACATCTTTCAACAAGAAGATAAGTAAAGGGCACTCTATTTTGAGCTGAAACTTATAATTTTATATTTATTTAATATATTTAATTTATGAATGAATGATTGATTGATGGATGGATGGATGGATGGATGGATGCATGGATGCTGAAGAATTACTTTCAGCAGTCCCCTGATGACAGTCTCCCAATTTGCACTCGCATGCTAAAACTGGCAGGAATTGTCAGATTTCTGTTAAAACAAATTTCACAGGCAAGTTTGAAGAAGGTGTTGTATTATATCTTCACTGAAAAGTCAAATTATCCCTTAAAACCCACACCTTAAAATTTAAGAAATTTGAAGGAAAAACACACAATTACTAATAAAAGTTCAGCTTTATAAATTGTAGGAATTTAATTGTTTTTCCATATGCAGAATATGATCTTTACTTTTTGATAGTTAAAGTTATTTGTTTGACTGTTTTTAAATATTTGTTTAATATGAAGAGGTTCTTATAGGTGCTTCAGTTTTAGGTCATTTGGTGGTTTCTTGTATAAAACTTCAATGAGTAAAACCCTGCACAATACACGAAAAGCCTTTTAGTGGTTGTAATTCTGAAATCTACGTCTCGCCTGCTGGAGTTGAATATAAATAATGCATTACATTACCATCCTAGGTTTTGAAATGTGAAGATGAGAAACCAGTTGTTGTTTTTTTAACTTGAGGAATGATGAAAACGAAATTGATTTGCTTGGCTTGTTTGCTTGTGGGTTAAACAGAATTATTCAATATCACATTAACATGTTTTTGCTCTTCTCTGTTGGTTACCTTGACTCTTAACTGCCTCTGGTGCTTTGTTTCTATGGGAATATTTTTTTTTAGTAGCTTGCTTTAAAAGCATCTGACCCTGAGATAAAGATGTACTGCGCTGTGGTATTGAATTCAGAAGTTATTCAAAACCAGCCTGCTGCTTGAAAGACTTGGCGGTGGAATTCTGGGATCCATGTGAATCGTGTCTCATCAATTATTGAACTGTTATTGAGGCAGACAAGGAAAGAAGGTCTGAAATCGATTGAGAGCTGTCTTGCCCGGAGGGGTTCATTGGATCTGCCTTTATTTTGGTAGTTTTGACACACCATGGTAAAATATTAATTAAATATTCATAATAGTATATGCTGTACGATCCATACCAAAATCCCTTGTATGCATAATGCTTTTTCAAATTCATGTATGTATTTATGTTGATAGGTAAACTTCGGTTTGAGTGGTAAGAGAATTGTGGATAATTTGTGTTTGAGCTCTTATGTTTTCACCAGCCTTTTATTTGGTGTTTTGATTTTAAAACAAAAAGGTTTCTATATTTAAAGGAAGATTTAAAAGAAATGTCTAAAAAATACTGCTGATTTAGGTGCTTTGTTTTTTTATTCCATATATTTTATAGTATCTATTTCTTTTTGAGACTGGTTTGGGGTGTGCTTTTACTTTTTGTTTCACAATGTCTTTTATTTTCTATTCCTAAGAAGAAAAAGGACTGAAACATTCTAAATTGATTCTTCTCTTTTGTTGCTATTTATTGTTAGATTAAAGATCTAATTTTTGGAAAGCAAGCATGAACAAACTTTAAAGTTTATGTCTTTGTCATTGACTGCTGTGAAAACTGACATTTTTCATTTCAACAGCACCATAAAGGGATGTAAATATAAGCGTGGATGATTTTCCAGGCATGTTCCAAGAGCCAACTGTACAAACCTGCTGCCACAAGAGGGAACATTTATTATAAGAACACAATAATTTTGGTAACTTTATCTTGCTAAAAAAATACATAAATCAAACAGTGGATGCCTTCACTTGTTTGCATCTGTCTTCTTATATTTTTGTTGTTTTCGAATTTTATTTGTTTAGTTTTTATTTCATAAAGGGTTAGGTAGAATATCATGCATCTAGATTAATACATTTCTTCTTTAAGTTCTGTGATTTTTTTTTGTGCGTTTTGAGATTAATTTATACTTTTGTTCTAGATACATGACTTAAATTCCAATATGTCAAAAGTGCTATACACATGCAAAGTGCACTTATGTATACACTTCTGCCTTTTTTCAAATACAAAAAAAAACTCTTGACGCGGTTGTCATGACAGCATCAGTGGGACTAAGGGGTCAGAGAGGGGTCAATCTGGACTCTCAGGGTTGGTGAAAGGGACAATGTTGGGTACACGTGAGAATTTTGTGATGTCATGTTGGCTAAACAAGAGATCTCCAAGAATATAAGCATTCTGAGTTGAGAATTCAGATTCTTGTTGTTTTAAGACAACTAATTATTCAGGAGAGCTATTAATGCCAGATGCACACATCTCAGGGGATGGGAAAATTGGCAGAAATTTTGACCAGTACGCTTCTAGCATCCACTGATGTGAAGAATTTAGAGCATTTAATAGTATGCAGAAAGAAGTAGCATATGGTTTGCAGTCTGAATTAAATTGTATTTTGTAATTTTTGCGTTGTATTGAGTTGTATTTATTTAGTTTTATATTAATCATTTTTGTGTGCTTTCAGATGACTCTTCAAAATAACTTTTACATTACACTTTATAAAAATATATTAGACTAAAAGATACTTTAAGTGAAAGTTTGGGTGTATTTCAAGTTACATTTGAGCCTGTTTATGAAGTGAAATGATTCATGCTAATTTTGAAACCATATACTTGTTTTGAATTTTGAAGCCAAGTATATTTTAAATATACTTAAATCGTTCCACCATATACAAGTATACTAAATACTCTTAAAATCGAGCTTTTGTACAATGACAAAGTGAACTATTCATGAATACACTTGAAATGTAAAGATGAATGGTGTAGTTTCAAGTACACAAAGTATTTTCAACTTAAGCACACTTCTGAAGACATATAAATAAACTAAGCTTAAGACCAGTCACATAAATTGGCATTCTATTCTCAGTGCTTTGTCTTTTGGGTCACTCATTACAAATTCTCCCAGTATATTCTCCCAGTATATTCAAAAAGGAGTTCTCCGTGACCTACGCTGTATGTCTGACTCGCATCACTCCGTGTGATGTAAGATGCATATGAACGTCTATATGGACTTTATGACATCACACACCGACGAGGAGGAGTCAGACGTCCAAAACGGGTTGAAGCGACCTGTACTTGGAATTTTCCAGCATTGGGTCATTACTATCTCTACAACCCTATGTGCTCAACAGTTATCTACTGCTCCTGACAAATTTAACTTACAAAATAAAAGCTTAATTATTATTGAGTATTTAAAGCATTTGATTCAAGTTGAATGTAAGGAAATAGTAGTTTAAGAATGAGTCAATGCAAATATCACGTCATTTGATATTCTTTCTAAACGTTGGCTTAGTCCTTTACATTAAGGTAGTTGTCTTGTATTTTGGACATTTGTTGTTACAAGATGTTCAATATATTTTAATCGTACTAAAAATGTCTGACATCCATTTGAATCAAACTTCGTGTTGCCTATACCTATGTACTGTAAAATAAGCCTAGTGTTCCCTGAACTGTCCATTCATGATTGAAAGCAGAAGCATTGATTCTAGAATGCACCCCCCCTAAAACCCCGACCCAGTCCTGGTGCCATATTTACAAAGAAAGGCACAATGCAAGGCGTCAGTATCTGTGTGCAAGACCACCTAATCCCTGCAGCTGTCTGCTCTAGGAGTATTAAGCCTCCATTCTGAAGATTCCTGGGTCTCTGCCAATCAAGGACCAACAGTAGTTGCTTTTAAAGTCCGCTGATGACCAAATGATCTATTCTCTGATTGGAGAGGATGGTGAATATGAAGCAAAACTAAGTTATCAAATCAGAAGGGCTTGGAAAAAAGATGCTGTGTACATCTGCTACTCATCTGGGCTGTGGATGTTAAATGCTAATGTTGCACTTTATTTTTTGTATTTTTTTATTTTATAGTTTTTTTTATTATCATTTAATAAATCTGACAGTCATACATTTATTTTTTAAGATGTGAATTACTCTAAATAATTACCCAGACTCATGTCAGTCTATTCACACTTGAAATGAATAATATTATACTGTTATGCTCATCAATATAAATTAAGTATCTGAAATCCACTTTCATTGTTTGAGGACTGTTATATCCTTACTTTCCAATAAATGTTTCGGATGATTTATAAATAGTTAATAATAATCTATGGCTGTTTATAATATAGACTATTGTTAGATATTGTTCCAACTATTTGACCACGTGACCTGTAAAAGTGTCTGTACACTATTCTTTATGCTTCCTTTTTTTGACTGTGGGGAGACTCTGCTTCATTAACAATTAACAATAATGCCTTCAATTTATATAGTGCTTTTCCAGACTCTCAAAGATGCCTTACAATTTTCAGGGCATTATTCACTCCACATTCACACACTGGTGGTGATAAGCTACCTTGGGTAGTCTGACAGAACGTGGCTGCCATTTCACACCAACAGCCTCATGAACACCACCAAACGCACCCCACCAGTCACATGCATCCATATAGGGCAATGCGGATGAAGTGGCTTGCCCAGGATTGAAAACCAACTCCACCACTATGCCACTTTGCCGTCCCATTGGTATGACTTTCTCAATGGGCCATCAAGCTCAGTTCAGTCTTTGTTTAACATCAATGTCAGTCCTATCAAATTAAAATACTGTTAGATCTAGCAACAACATGCTTTGAATCTTTGTTGTATTTTAGTTTATCATAAGGTCTTCTGACGCTTGAAACAGCTGTCTGCTATGAATAGCAGGGACAAGGCGGGTGGTATAATTCTAGAGGAATCCATTGTTTATCGAGTAAATACAAGAAGAGGGTATATCGAAACAGGTGTCAGAATGTACTGGGAGGGCCATGTGTTGTTCGCCCTGCTCTGTGTAAAGTCTAACTAATGCTCCTGCTCTCGATTTGTAACATTACAACACACAAGCAGCTCTTGCAGGGATTTGCTTTTGCCAGAGGGGAGGAGATGCATTGTGGTAGGGATTAGAAAGCGAGACGGCTGGAGTTCATATTGCCTTTTTTAATGTGCGTGTTGGTGTGTGCGGCTGTGTTGAGTATGATGGAGTGTGTTAATATTGCTTGATGTAAAACCACCTTTTTTGTTACTTCCGAATTAGTGGCTCATTATTTCCCAGCTGGAGATAACCTGTAATAAATGTTCCTATAGCTGCTCTCATTGTGTGTGGAAATTTTGTTACATGTTGCTTGGCGACTGCACAACACCGTTGATGTGCGAAGGTGAAAATGTCACCATGGTTTGGGGGTTGCGGTCACTTCAAAGACCCGCAGATAAGATGTTCGGAGCTTAGCGCCCTTTGAAGACGGAAGCTGAATCCGGTTCTTAAGGGGACTGAAGCTTAGCCAATGACTCAAAGTTGTCTGCTCCTCCTGCTCTAAAAACACAGACTCATATCATCTTGTAGGGCCAGCCAACGTTTGAGCAGGAGAGGGGCCACAATTCCTTCAACAGTGGCATGTACTTAGCTCCCTGACACTAGAGAGCATGTGCATTTGCAAAAACCTTCTCTCACTTTCTATGCACACAACATGAACTCACTTTAGACCTGGCTCTGAGAGGCAATCTGCTGTGGCACTTGCTTGTGTGCCATAAAGATAGCTAGCTAACAAATCTAAAAACAAAGCTCACAGTGGAAGGGCATCTGGAATGATGCATCATTGTATCTGTACAACATAATGTGTTTTGTCTGCAACAGCAGAACAAGAAATATAAAGTAATCAAAGAATACAAAATGATAAAATATTAGTGTGCTGTTTGTAATAACAAGACAAAAGCTAAATTAAAGGTCACCGAAATTGCTAAGTTAAATCAATTGAGCATGTTCAGTGTTCATTCATAAAAAAACTGAAGGTATGTAGCAGTATTTGTGCTGCATTAAAATTATAGTAGTAAAAAAAAATAATAATAATAATATACAGTGGTGTGAAAAACTATTTGCCCCCTTCCTGACTTTTTATTCTTTTGCATGTTTGTCACACAAAATGTTTCTGATAATCGAACACATTTTAATATTAGTGAAAGATAACACAAGTAAACACAAAATGCAGTTTTTAAATGAATGTTTTTATTATTTAGGGAGAAAAAAATCCAAACCCACATAGCCCTGTGTGAAAAAGTAATTGCCCCTGCACCTAATAACTGGTTGGGCCACCCTTAGAAGCAATAACTGCAATCAAACGTTTGCGATAACTTGCAACAAGTCTTTTACAGCGCTCTGGAGGAATTTTGGCCCACTCATCTTTGCAGAATTGTTGTAATTCAGCTTTATTTGAGGGTTTTCTAGCATGAACCGCCTTCTTAAGGTCATGCCACAGCATCTCAATGGGATTAAGGTCAGGACTTTGACTAGGCCACTCCAAAGTCTTCATTTTGTTTTTTTTCAGCCATTCAGAGGTGGATTTGCTGGTGTGTTTTGGGTCATTGTCCTGCTGCAGCAACCAAGATCGCTTTAGCTTAAGTTGACGAACAGATGGGCGGACATTCTCCTTCAGCATTTTTTGGTAGACAGTAGAATTCATGCTTCCATCTATCACAGCAAGCCTTCCAGGTCCTGAAGCAGCAAAACAACCCCAGACCATCACACTACCACCACCATATTTTACTGTTGGTATGATGTTCTTTTTGTGAAACGCTGTGTTACTTTTACGCCAGATGTAACGGGACACGCACCTTCCAAAAAGTTCAACTTTTGTCTCGTCAGTCCACAAGATATTTTCCCAAAAGTCTTGGCAGTCATCGAGAAGTTTTTTAGCAAAATTAAGACGAGCCTTAATGTTCTTTTTGCTTAATAGTGGTTTGCGTCTTGTAACTCTGCCATGCAGGCCGTTTTTGCCCAGTCTCTTTCTTATGGTGGAGTCGTGAACACTGACCTTAATTGAGGTAAGTGAGGCCTGCAGTACTTTGGATGTTGCCCTGGGATCTTTTGTGACCTCTCGGATGAGTTGTCTCTGCGCTCTTGGGGTAATTTTGGGCGGCCGGCCACTCCTGGGAAGGTTCACCACTGTTCCATGTTTTTGCCATTTATGGATAATGGCTCTCACTGTGGTTCGCTGGAGTCCCAAAGCTTTAGAAATGGCTTTATAACCTTTACCAGACTGATAGATCTCAATTACTTTTTCTCTCATTTCTTCCTGAATTTCTTTGGATCTTGGCATGATGTCTAGCTTTTGAGGTGCTTTTGGTCTACTTCTCTGTGTCAGGTAGCTTCTGTTTAAGTGATTTCTTGATTGAAACAGGTGTGCCAGTAATCAGGCCTGAGGGTGGCTACAGAAATTGAACTCAGGTGTGTTAAACCACAGTTAATTTATTTTTTAACAAGGGGGGCAATCACTTTTTCACACAGGGCTATGTGGGTTTGGATTTTTTTTCTCCCTAAATAATAAACACATTTATTTAAAAACTGCATTTTGTGTTTACTTGTGTTATCTTTGACTAATATTAAAATGTGTTTGATGATCAGAAACATTTTGTGTGACAAACATGCAAAAGAATAAAAAGTCAGGAAGGGGGCAAATAGTTTTTCACACCACTGTATATATATATATATATATATATATATGTCTGTTATTCATAAACTGTGCACACTACTCGGCTTGCGCCTACCCTAAGTACTGATCTCAGATCAGCTGACTGCTACTGTCACCAGTAGAACTGAGGGAATGGTGGCATATATGTATAACTGGTCACGCCCTTCTTTGAGGCATTACAAATTTTCTGAAAATTCATTTTATGTTCTTCTTATCTTTCTTTTAGATGGAGACTTTACAAACCATCCACACAAATCACTTCTACCAACCATTTATGTAACAGATTATATAGCAGCTTACCTTTAAGCTGCTATATAACCTTATATATACCTTCATATCTACTTTGTTTTCTTATAATTTATGTTTTATTTTTATCTTTTTATCTATTTCCTAATGGTTACAGGTTGGACAGTCGTACAATACATTTCACTGCACGTCGTACTCTGTATGTATATGTATGTGACAAATAAAATCTGAATCTGAATCTTAAGAATAAAAGTGCAAATAGGAATGTTCATAAAAGTGTCTGAGCATTGAGCGAGAGGGGGGGGGGGGCACAGGCTGCGGAAAAAGCTGTTCCTTAGTTTGTTTGTGCTAGTTGTGATTGTCTTATTTCTTTTCCTGACAGAGGTGTACCAAAGGTCTTCCTGGATGACTTCCTAGGTAAACTGTGTCAAGGTTTGTAAGTTTGGTTCCTACAATCTTCTGAGCTGTTTTAACAATCCTGGGACAGAATTCTGCAGTTTTCTGAAGTGCAGCTGGAGTTCCACACTGTACCTAATCCTTGACATGAAGAATATTTATTGGATGTCGGCAAAATAAACTGCACACAAGAAATCACCAGTTGGGAAAAGAGAGATCAGCAACTGCACAATTCACAGATGATCAATGAGGCACACACAGCATATCTGTGATATGTTCGTAGAAATCCCCAAAATAAATACAAAATAGAGTATATTTATTGTAGGCTCTTTTCTGCCCTGCTCCCAAGCACTGGATCTTTCAGCAGTAATTGGTGCTGCCTCAAATACCATGATGATGAGAGGAACTGACTATCATATAAAAAGGGAGAGAAGCAGGGAAGCAACTTTTCCTAAAAGTTCATTCATTCATTCATCTTCATGTCGGCTTTATTCCCTTTCGGGGTCGCCACAGCGGAATGAACCGCCAACTCACTGGCATATGTTTTACGCAGCGGATGCCCTTCCCTGCCGCAACCCATTGCTGGGAAACATTCACACACACATTCACACTTTAACACTATGGGCAATTGTTCTTACTCAATTCACTTATACCGCATGTCTTTGGACTTGTGGGGAAACCGGAGCACCCGGAGAAAACCCACGCGATCACGGGGAGAACATGCAAACTCCACACAGAAATGCCACCTGCCCCAGCCGAGCCTAGAACCAGCGACCTTCTTGCTGT
This sequence comes from Danionella dracula, assembly GCA_900490495.1. Lineage (NCBI taxonomy): Eukaryota > Metazoa > Chordata > Actinopteri > Cypriniformes > Danionidae > Danionella > Danionella dracula. The sequence goes on from UELW01000089.1 coordinate 6,666,592, forward strand.
GAGACGACCGTGCTACCCACTGCGCCACCGTGACGCCCTTCCTAAAAGTTTTCATTAAAAAATCTATTTGCATTTTATTTTAGTCTCTCCTGTTAGCCGTTACGCATTTAGTGGGCGGTGCACACTATAAAGTAAAGTAAAGTAAAGAGACTTTCATATGAACTGACTTTCTTATGAAAAGGGAGAGAAGCAAAGAAGCAACTTTTTCCTAAAATATTTAGAATAATCTGTCAGTTTTCATAAAAAAAATTATTTGCACTAATTTTTGCTGCCTCAAATATCATGAGGATGAGAGGAACTGACCATCCACTGAAAAGGGACAGAAGCAGTGAAGCAACTTTTTATAAAATATTTAGAATAATCTGTCAGTTTTCATAAATAAATAGCATGACAGCATCTAAAATTGTTACTTGTTTGTTTTAGTTTTATCCCCTTTTTAAGTAGACCTTGTTGTTGCAGGACTTCAGGGTGTGTAAGGGTTCTGTTTTGGTTTGGGTAACTCTTTATAGGTTAAGGTACTTTTTAGTCTTCTGTTTTGTAGTCATTAGAGCTATCCGCCTTTTGTCGATTATTTCATTCTAGTTTGCTTTTGCACTCCTGTCTTGTTCATCTAGTCACTGATTGTTTTCCACTTGTGTCTAGTTATTCACCTGTGTTAAATCTGGTTTGGTTAATTGTCCTTCCTTTAAAATGTTCCTTTTTCATGAGTCACATTGTTTGTGTTTAGAGTTTGTATTGTTAGTCCTGTTGTCCAGAGTTCAATTTGTTGTAATCTGAAATAATTTATTTCAGTTTTGTTTTGTTTTTTGTTCTGGTTCCTATGTCATTAGTTTAATGGTAATGTTGTAGTTATTGCAGGTTTTCCCCCTTTTGGGTAATTTTTGTTACTTTTTTGTTTATTTAACAGACACTACATTCAGACTGCAGGTCGTAATGCTCTATTCCAAATTACGAAATGCGATGTTTTTGTGTGTTCGTTCAGATTAGAAACAACATGCAGCTTCTATCCAATGTAAGAGTGCAATAAAGAGTTTTAGTTCATTTCTGGGGGCAGCTGCCATCTTTTCAACCAAATAATATCAAGAAAATGACAAAGAAGAAATATTTAGTAGTTCTATTACTTCACATTGGTTCCACTGACCTTATTTCAGGTCCATCGCTTGCCATGATTGATGTGAAACTTCTCGTCCACGCCCAGAAATTCAACGTTTCTCCTCTTAAAATGATGTAAAAGTCAGATAAATGCAACCTGGCTGTTGCAGACTGTGGTTGCATTGCAAAAACATCACATATGTATTGGATTCAGGAGCTCATATGAAAGTGACCTGAGTCAATTAAAAACTAATAATAATAATCGTAATTAAGCGGCTCAGACTGTCCTGAAAAAATCAGATACAGCAAAACAAATTCGATTTGGGTCACTTTGGGCTGCTGTCTGAATGTAGCCTAAGACCTCTGGCTGTCGTGCAATTGGCATTAGACAGCACGCCATTGTATTTATGTTTACCCCATTGAAATGTGGTTTTATGAATGTATAATTGAATGTTTTTTTTTTTTTTTTTTACATGCCATTGTTGGAAAAATATAGAATAGAAAAAGCTTTGGATAAACTAATCGTAATGTGAATCACTACTTCAATATAGGTTTCAAAAAACTATGAAAACATGTTTTGTAATAGATCATTGTGATAGCAGCTTATTTTTTCACTTTGGCCAAGAATTTTAATTTCAGGCCACACCTAACATATAGGTTAACTTGAGAAGAATAAAACCAAAAAACATGACTAGTCTGGTCTGACTAGAAGACCTAATTCTGACTGCTCTTTAGTTTGTTTAGTTTATGGGGCTTTTTAATAGGAAAAAGTTGAGTTCCTTTGTAAATGATTAAATGATTTCTTCTAGGGTGGATGTTGAAACATGACCCTCTTGACCCCTTTGCACACTTGTTAGCCCCCTGGGCCTGTTTTTGAGTCAGTGGAAGCTTTATTGGCGAGGTAAAGCTTCACGCTAACGAGCGGTGAGTGCTAACACTGACAGCAGGTTGCAGTAGCCCCACCCACCCATACTAGAGGTGACAGGGTTGACCGCTTCAGCTCTCCTTCTCCGCCTCAGTGATTAAATTGCTTTGGCTAAAGCTCCTGTTACTTTTGTGTCCTTGTTTCCTTCTTTCTGTTGTTTACTCAGATAAGCTGACTGAAAGATTGTCACTGAATCTTCAAAGGCCTTGAGGCGATGTTAGAGTTGGTGTGCACATCATGCTTTTGATTCTCACTCTCTTCACAGAAGAATGAAATGTAGCCGGAGGATTTGAAAGGGATTTCAGAGATTGCCATTTTCTAGTTTGTCTTCCATGTAACTATATATCATGAACAGAGTTATGTCAAGTTGTTTGTTCGTGTATGTTTAACTTTAGATCTGTCAGGATGATTTAATCCTAGTATTCATCTTTATGAAGGAGGGTTTTAGGGGTTTGTTGTTTTAAAGACTGAAAGAATATGACCACAAATCAACATTGTACAAATCAGATTGAGAGTTTTAGGCCCAATTTAATTTCTGCTGGTGTACCAATTTTCTCATTTATTTAAAGATTTAGTTTTTTTGTGCATTTTTAACTATAGTACAGAGAGTGGCAGTATACGTTGAATGACATTTACCCAGTATGTAATGATGATAAACATGCAGTTTTACTTTTTTAAACAAACAAAAATAAAAAAACTAACACGTTTGGGGGACCTCACTCTAGGATTGCTTGCATTGTGAAGCTGTGTGAAAAGGGAGTGTACAGCTCTGAACTTATTTTGACCTCTTTGACGGATGAAGTATTTATGTCGATCTGGGTTGAGAGCAAGTGAAGACAAATTAAATATGGTTTCATTCAGGCATTTCCTTTTCACCGTAAACACTGCATATGCTATACGTTTTACAAAAGCATCTCAGACATGTGAAAACACTAAACTAATATCTGCTTACAACTTCAACTCAGTTTTTTAATCGTTAGCTAGTTAATTATATGCAGTCAACGAAAGTTTCTGATTGAACGTAAGTACTCTGTCCCACCAGAGCATATTTGATGTGCCTCTCGAGACCAGGTGACCTAGATATACATATGCTGTGACTGCCCACATCTCATTCACATTACACACCTAAATACATGCTTATTTCCACTCTTCCTATTGCGTCATTCATTTACCAGAAGTAAAAGAAGAGGAAAACAAGTTTTACAGATGAATGTGAGTGGCCAGTGGAAAGTGAACCACATACCGTGCAAATTATGAGAAATTATACAAAAGCTCGGCTTGAGATTAATGAAAAACTTGTGTTTCTGTTTTTCTTGGCTTTCAGCATTAGTGATTCTCATCCATCTTTAGTGATGCTGTCATTGTGTTTTGTGTGTCTTTGGTTAAAGTTAATGCATGTGGTTTGAAAACAGTGTGAGTCTGTTGAAGCTCTCTGTTAATTTTGAGTGATTTTGTTAAATGCTTTTGAGGCTTAAAACATGAGAGGTTTTCAGTAATTCAACCCACAGAAGTGCTCGTCAGTCTTGCATCAGCCATTGCTACCTTTGCATTTTGAGCCTTAGTGTCTTACAGTAGTCTTTTAATTTATTTTCTTGATTTATTAAAAATTACATGTTAATCAAAAATTATGATAATTTATTATTCTATTTTTCAGCTTATTAAAATCTACATTATACCTCGGGTAACTCAAGAAATACATTTAGGTTAAAGTTGTTATGGAAGTATTAAACTCTTTCTCTCGTAGAAATCACTCCGGAGGCAGGGTACAAAACAGCAGCACGATGGCGACTTTATTTTGCACTTCTCATTTAAGCAAACACTGAAATTGTACTCTAATGAAACTAAAAGAGCTACTCGTAAAGTAGAGAAGGAAGGAAAGCTGGAAAGAGAAAGAAAGTCTTCATGCACCCGAATTTATGCCCTCCCAAAGGACAGGCCCATCGCTGCCCGGAGACTCCGCCCACTCCACCCATCACCTCCCTCTCAGGCTGACAAAACCGTTAACACACATTTAATATGATACTGAAATGCCAAAATAGATATTTACTACTCATAATCACTAATACCATTATATTGACTTACAATTTCTATTACAAAGTTAACATTTAACTTAACGAAATTACAAATTGTAAAAATGAAATAACAATTTCGAAAACACTCCAGCAACTAAACAAATTAACAATTCAGAAAACACAACGACATTATGACCAAAATGGAAAGGGATGGAACTATTGAGAACCAACAACTCGATGCTGATTGAATGTGACTTCTGGCAATCAAACTGCTGAGGAAGCTGCATTACATTTTATTTAGGATTTTCTTTTTATTTAGCTAGCAAAGGCTCAGCTTCTTTCAAGCGGTTCATTCCATGGAGTGCTGACATTTTTACAGTTACTCTTGAAGAATGTCTTTACTTAAAATAGTGTTTAATTACCTATAGCCTTATTGTTTTAGCAAAACACAGAAAAGTTTGTATGAATAATAGCAATGATTGACAGAATCTCGTTTGTGTCAGTGTCAAGTTGTCAGTTTTCAAATTAAAAATACCCTTTCCATTGTGGTCGACATATCTTTGTGTTTACTTAATTGTTGAGTGTTTTATTATTAATTGTCATTTAGTTTTTTATTTTATTTGTTTTTAATACTTGTTACTTTATCATAATTGTGAATTGTTTTGCACCTCTCGGCCATTGTACAACCCTAACATAGGAAAGTAAACATAATATTTGAAGCACCAAAGCTGAGGTAACAAAAGACCCAAAGAAGTGGAGACAGGACAGACATGTAAGGACGAGACTTCTGTCACTAGAGAACCAACAGGCCTTAAAAATGTGAGAAATAGCCTTTCTTCTGGCTTCAATCAATATGTGACACAGAGTGTACGGCTATAAACAAGCCTCAGAGCTTAGAAATGCCCTTAAATCCTAAAAAAACAAGGTTTTGAACTTACATCAAGTGCATAACAAGATATAAAAATATAGCTCATAATACCAGAATGCAAAAAAAAATTCTTGAACAATATATGTAATGCTTTGTAGGATTCAGATGTCAACTGATGTTCAATGTCTCATGCATATTACCCAATTCTTACTCAGAATCATGCTGCTCTGTTCTTAAAAACAACCATTTCATCACAAAAATGGAAAAAATGGAAATGGAAATGGATTTATAGGTTGCATTCACACAGAAATGTTATTTAGGGGAACAAGCATTGGCCAAATTGTTCAAATTAACATTTCCAGTGTGTCTTCAAAGCACCCTTTTAGCTTAGGGTTTAAAAACAACAACAACCAATTCTCAGAGATTTAACATTCTTTTTAATAATGGGGCACCCAGGGTGTCGGTCATGTGATCCATCATGGCTTGCTCCATTCATTGGGGCTCCCTTGCCAGAAGTCTTTCTCTGTTGGAAGTGCATTGGAGAAGTCTGCATGTTTTTATTTGTTAATGATTTAAGAGCGGCAATTCATTGTAAAATATAGTTTCAAGTTCTAAATGACGTCTTAATAATGGTATCGCCTCACAAAAACGTGGGGTTCTAATAACGAGACTTTCTTTTTGAGCCAAAGAAATGTTGTTCGAGGGAAATACAGGGTTCGTTCAGCAGGAGGGAGGCACTGCAGTTGAATCATTGACGGGAAAGTCTCCCAGAATTCTTTGTGCCTGGTTGCCCCATGGCCCCCGGTTTCTACATACCCATGATCCTTAATGGTAAATGTGTTGTGCTATTGGTTTTCTGCATTCATGCCTGCTGCATGGAAACTAATTTCCACTTGAAGAGCTCGGCAGGAGAGGGAAAACAGAGCGCTAAAAACACAAACGTGTACTTTGCAAAAAGTTTCTCCATGTGAGAGTTTTAGCCAAATGTAAAAAGTTTCATTTTCCAAACAAACAAAAGTTAGAACTCTGTAGAGATCTAGACATGAGAAATGTTGAGAAAGACCATGTTTTCCACCAAATTGTCCACCAAAGAGGTTTTTCTTTTTTAGTTTCCTAACATCTTCATTCTTAACTCAATTCATTTTTGTTTAAAGTTGGTCCAGTTTATAATAAAACTGGGGATGTGATACCTTTTGAATAAAGCATTTTTTTCTCTTTGTGTGTCTATATTGGATGCTTTCTGTCTCATTCTCTACTGCTCATTTAATTGCCTGACCTGATTGTCATTGACCTCGGCTTATTCTCAGTTGCTCTCTGACTCGAATGCTTTTTATAAGAAGCTCATAATTCTGCTTCTGCGTGTTCAGGTGTGGCTCACTTCTACTGACACACACTCGGGATAATGACACCCCTGTACCCTCTTGAGGTGTATAATTAGAGCAGGCATGCTGACTGTTAACGATAGGTATTCTCCAGACTCACCCTTGACTGCACCCTCACATTTACACTCCATACACACATGAAAGCTGTTTCAGAAATAAAAGAGTGATGGGTATGGTCTGTACCTGGATCGGCTTAGTATAAATAAATGACTTCAGCCAAGCTTCAATAGACAGAGTGATTTTTTTAAATCTGAAAATTAGAGAAAATGGGAGTTCTCAGTCTCAGTTGGGAATGTAGTTTGTGAGAAATATTCGATTTGATAATAATGAGAGTGATTTTCACAGGGTGAACCCTTCACCGCTGTTGCTGTTTCATGAATCTAACAGGTTAGTTCAGCGGAAGGATTGTTTTAAAACTTAAATATTGGTAATTTACCACTATATATCCGTTTGAAAAAAACATAAAGCTAATTATTTAGTATGCTAAATAATATATTGAAATATTCCATTAGGCTAAATGTGTATTTTCATTTCTGTATCAGTTGTGATTAAATGTTTTGTGCATCAATGCTTTTTAAGGCCACTGTTAGTATTTAAGTTTTACATCACAATTTCAAATCATAAAATGATTTTTTGTCAAGTAATTTACAATTAGTCCCACGTTGTGCACTCATCTTTAAAGTACAACAACTGCCATATATCCGTCTCTTCATTCCATTCTTTGTCCAATTCTGTGTCTGGAAAGTATAATCAAATGAGAACTCAAACTTGTACTGCATGTAAATATATTTAATTCCGAGCACAATCGCTTTGAGCGTTATCATTGTAAAATGTTCTTGCGAGTGTTTGCATTTCAGTTGTCCCACATTAATCATATAAATCCATATACACAGCTTGAGCGGTTACGTGCTTGCCATGCTGAGCTCCCCAGATCGGGGTGATTTTCTGCAGATACAGAGGCTCACAGCAGATTTGACGTTCCCTGCGGTCCGCTGCTAAGAGTTTAAGATTTAAAGCAAGACAGTGTGACATGGATTTGCTGGAGCTGGAGGGATTTGGCAGACTTACTTAAGCAACCATTGCTCCCTGGCTTCATAGTTTTATAATCTCTGTTGCTCTCATGTCCACTCTCCAGAAGAGTTGCTGCCCTCTCTCACACAAACTTAAACCTTTTTCATAGAAAAGACCTGCTGAGCTCAGATGTAGGAATCCTGTTTGGTCAGAGTTGTATGTGTTGATAGTTCCCTATAAATACATTCCTCAGCCTTTGACCTGACATCGGGAAGTTGTTTGTAGACCCTCTCGGTAAATGCTCAGAAAGAAAGTGAAAAAGACCTGCGTGGAAAGTATTCAGTAGCAGGATTAAATTTTCCCAGAGAGAAGTTTTGTTTTCTCTTTGAAGCTTCCTTTTGTCATTTTGGAATTTTTGTTAGTAAATTTAGCAAGCACACTTTGTTTAAAATTGTTTTCCATCTGATGGCATGCTCAGGTGTTTGCACATTAACTCTAGAATAATTTGAGATGGCAAAGGATCTTTTGGGGGGGTTGTCAATTATATTTTATGAGCAATAAAAATGCCTTTGTACTTGTTTAAACTTGAGATGGTGAAATAGTTTTTGCCTCACTGTATTATTGTTATTTTGCTCAAACTTTATGGTCTACTTGTTAGAAATGTCTAGGTTCCGTGTTGATACTTTGTTGTCAGACATTTGCTAATTACCGAAGAATGAAAGAATGGAAGACTTTTACATTTAAATTAAATTAATTTAGGCATGGTTCTTAAGTTTGTTTTTCCACTTTTTTCTCCCATAACATAAAACGTTTTAATTAATGAATGGAGTACTCAATAAATTAGGCTAATAGACAAATTAGGCTAAATAAGGCTTATATAATGCAGTAATGCTTACAACACTAGTTTTCCCATAACATTGCCCTGGCCTCCGTATATTAGAAATAGGAACTTGATGGCTCTAGATGGCCAATCATAATTAGCCAATATGAAATCTACTTTAAATAGTCAAATGCACATTAAGCCTTTTATGAAGCTGCTTAAAGCAACTGAAGAAAAGCACTACACAAATACATTTTGATTGATGAAAACAGTTTTTAAAACATTTTTAAAACAGTTTATATTCATAAACATTTTTTAATAGCTTGGAAAAATGTATGAGAAAATAACGAAAATGGGGAGAAGGGGCTTCAAAAGTCATGAAAGGTCTAAACACAACAAAAACCAATCTATTTTTATTCTTATTTGCTGGAAGACATGTGAATTTAGAATTAAGAATTTGTCAAATAATTAAAAAAATATTACAGTACTTACTATGAGGCTAGTATTGATATTACTTTTGAGACAAAATATATTTATTGCATTTTCCACCACCACAGCAGGATCTCCTGTGAATCATTGTTCAGGTGGTTTACAAAAATGTGGCCTTCAAAACAAAATCAAGATGAATATTGCTTATTAAAAGCAGTCTCCAAATATGCTATACATTCAGAAGTGTTTTTAAATACCATACAATTTTCAGCTAAATTACAGTATTTTAAATGCATTAAATGTTATCAATTATTTCAAAACTAATCAGTAAAGTTTTATTTGTTTCATAGAAAAGTTAATTAAAAAATTTATTCCCAACACTATTCCACTACTTTTAAAGCTATTTTAAGATGTGTTTTTTTTTGTATTGAAATCTCAGACTTTAAACAAAAACAATGATTTATTCTAATGAAACTGTTATTGTAAAACGTGACTTTTTTTCCACCCATCTTCTATTAGTGCAGCGGTTAGAAGAAACGCCCTTATAGCAACAAAAAAGGCATACATTAAATGTAACAACAGTAAATAACTGTGTATAACATATTTGCAACTAATACATCTTTGCTCCGTTTGGTCTCTGTTTTCATGTGTGTTGATTGAAGTTTTTGAGTCATGCACAATTTATTGATAAATTGCTAACGTAACACTCAACTTTGGTCTGTGAACTCAATGCAAATTTGTTGTTTTTAAAGTTCTTCAAAAGACAAGTGTTGATTTCCCATCATTAATGGGGCACACATCTAGAAGCAAAGCCCAAATATATTTATGTATGAAGTGTCTGAGCCTTTCTCACTTTTGCAGAGCGCAGTGGGTACCCTGCTGTCACTACCGTGAACATGATGCAAGCCCTGCTCCTCATCCTGAGTTTGTGTGCCTTGGGTTGTCTTGGCAACACCCGCACAACACCTCGTGTGCATCTGTCATATAAAGGTGAGGAATCTTTAATTTCTCCTATCCGGGCACAGTAATATGTACTTTTTGTGTACTGATTGAGAAGTAAATAATGTATATCAGATATTAAATATTCACTGAAGCAAACATCATAAATACACACCTAATTATCACGTTAAAATTTTGCCATAACGAACGGTCTATTTTAGGACTTGAAACACCTAAAAATAAATGTATCTAAAACGTTTCATGCATTCATGTGGTTAACCTTCTGGCGCTCTCTGTTATTTGCGACTCTAAAGCATCACGTTTCTTCCAGTTTCTCATGTCACACTCCCTCTGTCACACACTCTCACTTTCTGGCTTCCTGTCTTCCTGTGTATGTACTGAATCTGGCACCAGCATGCCTCATCTCCCAATTAATGCCCCAGAGAGGGGACTACCCATCATCCCCTCTGCAGGGGGATATGTCACTGTGGGGCACAAAGAGATGCAAGCAGAGCGAGGCAGATGTTTGAAGTTTAAAAGTCAAATCTCTCACAAAAGCATTAGCATTTTTTTTCTCGCATTCAGCTCGCAGTGGCGATCAAACACAAGGTTGAGTAAAATACTGTGAAGCTGCCGAAGAGAAATTGTTTCGGAAAATGAAACCAAGCAGACAGATTTACAACACTGCCCAGAATTCTGAAAGGAGCGGCGTAGCAGAACAGGTCAGACTCCAACATTCGGAGTTCTCAGAAACTTTCACACATTAAACCCAGCAGGTGTTCTGCACTGGAGTCTCAGACCTTTTTACAATTCATCAGAAAGAATTTACATTCAAAAAGCATCCTTTTGACATAATTATATAGTGCATAACCTTATGATGAGTGCCAACCTAATGGCGTAGTACCCTACTGTCTGGTTACTGAGTTCTCTAAGTTTCCTGATTAAAATTAATGAAAAAGTGAATGAAAAATGTAAAAGTAAAATGGGTGAAAAATCATACTTTTATGAAATTTGTATTTAATTTGTACTAAACATTTCCATTATTTTTTCTGATTAAATTCTTAGTTCACTGAATATTTGCATTCACACATTTAAAACAAAAAAAGCATTATTATTATTTTTTTTAATAGTGCACAATTTGTATAAGCACATATAGAATACAAAGTTTGCTTTGACAACAGACACGCACCTCCAGTGAGCAAAACACACATTGGAAATACTGGATTTAAAAGGAGAATGTGCTTAAAGACAGTTAATGCTCCTCTCCTCAGGGATTACTTACAATCCTAAATAAATAAATGTCTTCTTCTGATATTTCCTTTCTTTTATGTTTGATTGATCAGATGTAACAACTTCTATTGTGATTTGATCATGATAATCACAGATATCTGCAGACATCGAGATTGGCTGAGTAGAAGCTATGCATTACAAAAAAGTCAGTAGTTTATACTTTGCATTTAATTAGGTCATAAGAGAATCACTCCAACACATCACTCCAATTCTGAACTGTCTTCTCCATCATTGGTCCAAACCTCATAAATATCCTGACTATTCACCCCATCTGTGTCCATATTTAAATCTGCTTTAAAATCACATATTTTTCTGCAGCTTTCAGCATCCCTTGCTTTTAGTAGTTTTATTCAGTCTCTTAAGGTTTTTACTTAACTGTTATGTTGTATGCTTTGTTTTGAACCTGAATCACTTTTGTTAATGTTAGTTGTTTTTAACTGTGCTATAAACTGGTGTTGTTTTGTATGTCTTTTTGAAAGGGTGCTGGGAAATTGAGTTTTGGGGAATATTGGCAAAGTACAAAAGTGCATTCTATCAGGAATGATCTAATCAAAGGATATCACAATAAATGTGTGCCTTTATGGTACCTATTCTATTTTTTAGCTTACTTTTGTTATTTTAGACGCAATACCTTTAGCTAAGCAATTACTTCAGTCAAGTTTTTGTTTGGCCAGCTGCTCGGGATGGTTTATTTTTGTCTTTGAAGTGCATTCAGAGTGAGTGTCTGACTGTAAGTGTGAATGTCTGAGCGCTTGTGAGGCCGATCATGACCCTGGGTTGACTGGGGTTATTCTGTGCGTAGGTGACAGTGGGATAGATCCCTGTTCTGAGAAACAGGATTGGCTTGTGGCGTTTGAGGTTTATTATTAGCTTGTATGGTTGCTGTGTTTACCTCGGCCAAAGCACAGGGAAGCCCCCCAAAGCATAGGAGGGCAGGGAGCCAGAAACCTGCTTCAGAATGCCACAGAGACGGCAGCAATGCTGGAGCCTCATCCAAGCTCAGTCGTCCTCCGCCAAACAGCTAGCCTACTGGATTTAGGGTGGAGACTGATCTTAGGATAGAGACTCCAGTTTGATATGATCCTAAACTCGTATAATTAGCCAACTATGTTTTATTGAACTCACAATGAAAATATAATAGATACAGAGACTGGTGAAGCCATTTCAAGATTTGACAACCATTTTTGAACTGTGCCTTTTACCCTTTTTTGTAAGATGTTCAATGTAAAGATTGCAAATAGCTGGGTTCATACCAACTCTGACTTTTTTAAACATTAAAAACAAACTTCATTCACTCTTCTCAAATAAAGATTTGATGTTATGATGTATAACAATTCAGTGTTTACATCATGTATAAAACATGTCCCGATTGGCCTAAGACTATTTCAAAGGGTCCCAAACCTTACCCAGTAGGGTACTTCATGCCTCAGTAATGGAGAAGCTTTTAAAGATAAGTAATTTATAGTTTTGTTTTATTAGTGACATCTCAAAAATGTATTCATATATAGCTTTTGTGTGATGGAAAATATCTAATTTGCACTTGTAAAATGCTATGGAGATATCATTTTTAAATGTACGTTATTGAAACTAACAGTATGTGAGAACAGTGGAGTAAAGGCTGGTTTGAGTCCCAGTTTGGAGAGAGACTCCATGCTCTCCACATGCTTTTGTGGGATGGTTTCAGCTGTTCTAAGACGTGGATAGCAGGGTGACTACGGACTTTAAATCGGTGTGGTTGATGCTAGATAGGGATTGAATGTGGACAAAACAGACGCCTCTATACCAGGAAATTCTGATCTTGGCGCCCAATAATTCCTGTACAGTACAGCAGTCAATAAAAAATAACGCTTTCCTTTCAAATGATCTGAGTCTAGATTTAGTAACAATACACTTTAACATTCACCCTGTTGTTGTTGGCAGAACTTAAGGTTACTTCACCTTAATACTTTTGTCCACAAAGCTTTTTCAAGTCTTTGTATAGAGGTTGGCTCTACTTTCATTTCATTTGTTATTTAAATTTGATTTTCATTCAAATACTTTTCAGTTGACTTCTTCTGACAAAATGCTAAGGAAGTCCTTTTCCACCAGGTTAAAAATATATAATGGTTTTAGAAAGTCAAAATTTTAACAAGTCACATTTTTTACTGGTCAGGAAGAAATTCTTACTTGCTGACCTGTAATGTTAACTACATGAACACAATTTGTAACTTTTTTTATCTTAACTTATTTTTTTGACTTACTAAGTCAAAATATTGACTTTTATTCTAACCTATTTGATTTCCTAAGTCAAAATGTCAACTTTCTGAGACGAAAATGTTGACTTTTTATATCAAAATTCATAAATCCCACAGGCGCAGACCTGATTTCTTTTTGTTTTCAGCACACTAGTTGGCGCTCAAAACCCAAGGCTAAGGCCCTGTCCACACGTACCTGGTTATTTAAAAAAAAAGGAGTTCTTACCCCCGTTTACACAAAAAAAAAACGTGTCCACACGAGCACGGATAGAAAAAAAAAACTGCTTCCACACGCTTTTTGTGTTTGTACAAAGTGAGCCCATCTGTAGCAATAACACACGCACACACTCACACACTGCTGTGGTTTGACACGTCTGTTCTGTGATTAAACACGTTATTAAATATGTTGTGTGCGGTATAGTCCTGTACATTTCAGAAGATCTACTTTAGCAAAGAGAGTCGGAGTGCAAACCCTCGCTCCGTCCTCATTAATCATATGATGCTCTGAGCAAATGCTGCTGCATCAGTTAAAGAGCTCATATAACTCCTTCAAACTCTGTCTGATCTAGAATTTGCTCAGTTATCATGTTCACACGGAAACAAATCAGTAGCGTTTCCAAAAAAATCACTTTGGCAGGAATTTTCTAATTAAACATGAAAACGCTGCTCCAGTTAATGTGTGGACGCACGCTGTTGTTAAAAAAGCAAGGTCACAAAAAATAGTGTATGTGTGGACAGGGCCTAAGAGTAACTGCACTAGAATTGCATCTTGTGCTAATTTTAATAATTTCTGTTAATTGGATCAGGTTTGTTTTGGTTCTTAGAGGAATTAACTGACCAGTATTTTTAACTATTTCCATGCTACTTCTTTAATGTTGAATTTGATGTAAAAATAATCATGTTATTACAATTGATGTTGAATGTGTTTATAAAAGAAAATAAGTTTGTCCTTTTTACAGAAGCCCATGAACTTCAGTAGTGCTTCAGGAGTTCTAAGGAAACTTCCCAACTGGAATAAAAGTGTTGTTTTGACTATAAATCCTCAAAATGACTCCTCAGCTAAAGTTTTGACTCTCAAAACAGATGTTAGGGAGCCATTGAAATATCATTAACGGGCTGCTGTGATTAAATTGCAGACTGCACAGTTTGACACCTTCCGTATACAGCACTGGTTTTATTTTCATATATATTGTGCATATTGATTTCATTCTCAGCTTGATGACAGTAACACTCAAGTTTTTTCTGGACTCAAGCCACTTTCCCAGAGAACTACTTCAAAACTGCCAGAAGAGGCTACTTAGAAATGTGGGAAACATTTTTGGAGAGGGTACAGTTTTTCTAAAACTTGATTCTGTTCAACTGAGATATGAAATTGAGGCTTAAAGATATCTATGTGAATTAAGATGATTTCTTTTGTTGTTTTTATGGTTTTAGCATAACTTCCTTCCACAAATTCAACAAAGGGGCATAAAATCAGTTATTTATTTAGCAGTAAAGCACAAATAAGTTAGAGTATAAACAATATAGTCATACATATTCACAGATTAAATATGTTATATTTGAGGCTAACTGGCTTTTCTATGAACATTTAATGTTTGTGTTGGTAATACAAGTAGGTGAGTCTTCGGAATAAAAAATTGTGACTTTTTAACTGGATCTGCTTTTTCTTATAAAATACACATTGTTATTGATTATTGGTTATTGTTATTGTTGTTATTGATTGTTCAAAAAGTCTTGCATAACTTACCTTTTCTCTTCCATATAATACAGAAGATTGAAAAACCTGTTGTTTAAAGTGCTTGATGGCAGATGGATTTTTAATAATGGAATGAAGAGTTTTGCCTTTCACGTACTATCAACATTTCCTTTCCTCGAGAAGGATTCCTTAGCAATGAGATATTTTAGCTTCTTGGCTTTTCCTGTGAAAAAATACTCAAGGTTTATCTTTTCTGCTGGCGAGCCTCCCATGTCCAAGTAATGATCTTGGCCTTTAAAGAAAGAAGGCCAAGTGGCAAAGAGGAACAGATTTAACATCATTAATAAAAAGCAGGCCTGTGAGGATTCTCATGATACACTTTAGTCCTTCTTTTCCAGTCAGTTGGCAGTTAGCCCAGTGATTTTGGTTTAGCAAAAGGGAAAGCGTTAGGTTTTTAGTTACTGGCTCAGTGTAGCTAGTTGATGATGGACTTGCACTAAGATGACACAAAGTAAAAAACTGAGGCTAAGTGTCATTAGCTGGAGTTGTTTGTAAAACTACTAAAAGGAGTGTTTGAAAAAATGGAAGGTGATTATTATTTTGAGCAACTGCTCCAGTGCGTTGTGCTTGTAAACATGTAATTTCTGGACAAATCTTTCATTAAAATTGTACCAATAGAACAAACAACAGTATAAGATTTCATACAGATGAAATACAATGGTGTTCAGTTACTTCCATTTGGGGATTTAAACAATCATTAGAGTCCAAATAAGTACTTAATTATCTATTAATAATTGAATTGTAACTTTTCAGTCAAAATATTCTATATATTAAGATAATTCGTTTACATAATGTTTTACTGTCAATATATATATACACAATATTTTTTCATATCTATACACATACATACATACATACATACATGCTTACAAACAAATACTTGGCAAATTTTTACTTCAACTTTACTTTGACCAAAGTGCTGTACAAGATCAAAACAAATTTATGAATATAAAATCACTGTGAAATACAGACACAAGACCAACAACACATAATACTTAAAACAGAGTGCTTCTCTCAATTTGTATATTTATTTATGAAAAAAAAGTGTTAAGTTTAAAAACTGACAAGGAAGATGAAAATGTAATGTTGATGATGATATTAATGAGAAATGTAAGATTAGTGTGCATAGGCAAAGATGAGTCATTCATTAAAAGTTTCAGTCTACAATGCTTTCACTTTTATGTACATTTAAAACTATTATTATTTCTATCACAAGCAGTACATTCTCTTTGGGGAAGACTCTTTGGCAGAATTACTTAACAAAAAGACAATGCCTGGAGCCATGTGTGTGAATTTCGTTGTTCAAATGAAAGCTTTACTGGTTAAAAAAGTAAAAAACAGAAAGAGTGTTCACATTTTAAATGCAAAAGAACATCTTTGAATTATTGATGACTTGAGCAAGATTTTTTAAGAGAGTCATCCATTTGACTTATACTAAACCTGAAAGATTGGTTATACCACATTTCAAAAAGCTCAGTCCAAGTTGTTAAAGTGAAAGAGCTTGCAAAATGAAAATAATCACTTTTGGAAACCTTGTGCATTTAGGCCTTGGTCTAAATATTTTGATTTCTTGAAATGCCTTTGGCCAGAGTGTGATGAAGATCTGATGAAGGCTAAAGCCTTTGGAAAGAAGCTGTCAGGACCGAAGCACAGCTGGAGTTTAGATGAGTTGCTAACTAGAGACACCCAAAAGAAATATACAGATGCGCATAGTTTGCTCTACTTTTATACAGTCTGTGTCTATTTTTTGATCAGGCTGAACTATAAGATGGCTTCTAACATGGTTTCTTTCAGACAGATTGTTTTAGTAATCCATCCTTATTCATAGGATTCACATACACCAGTGTTCAGCTATCGTGTGTCTTAGAATCAAAATCCACTTTTCCAGTTCACCGTGATTGCAGGGTTGTTTCCTCCCCAAAGCATTGGAAAATGATTTTCACAAGGTTTTTAATAAATGTTTAGTTTTCCTCATTGTTCAGCATGTTCCATCGTCATCGGCTTTCCTTAATGAGTCTGTTACAGCCACACAGACTCCTAGCGGTCTTAGGAAATCTGGTCTAAGTGCTCCACAGTCTTTACTTCTCAGGGACCCCAATAAGTCACAAAGAGGCACTAAACTAAACACAGACCCTCAGACATGAATTGAAGTAATCAGATTGGACACAATCCTCTTTTCTGTTTGGTATATTCAGCCACAGCTGTGGGTGACTCTTTGCTAAATACTCAAAGTTAATAAAATGTGTTGGTAAAATAATATATATTTTCTTACGAAAATGGACTATTATTAATTATAATCTCTCTTCCATTTTTTAAGCTGATTAGTCTGTTGTTGGCACCAAAGTGGTTGTGTGGTTTGGCAGACTGAACATCTTCACAATTTTGTGAAGGAAAATCTGACTGCTTTTGTCCTCAAGTGTCAATGTTCTAAAAGTCTGCACAAACTGCAGTCTCACTTCTCAACTGCTTAATAATTCAATTAAAATGTATTTATATTTTTACGCGATGAGTACTTTGCTAAGTACTGTCACTAAGGTTTAAGGGTAGAACTCTAATGAGCAATCAGCCAGAGATCCAGAAGAACTTTTAGAATAAATTCCAGTTTGTTGAAAAACTGGAAACTAAACTGAACATAAATTACCCGTAAAGCAGACTTCAGATGCAATTCTAACAGAAGTCAATTTGGTTCTTTAGGGTATATATGTAAAGCTTATCTAAGTTTATATTTTTGAATGGTTTTGTAAAAGAACACAATTTTTACCTCAACAAAATCGCATCTGGTAAAAAAGAGCTGTTTTGGGCATTGTGCCAAAAGAGTTATGTTTAGCTGTCTGGTGATTCGTAACAATAGACTGTATATAATATGGACGTAGCATGCGCAACATTTAGTATGATCAGTGAAACAAGATAAAAATGGGTGTAGCCAGCCATCGCCTTCATGGAAGTGCATCGATAACCAAATATGGGTCCAGAGAGGTATAGCACAGATGTCTGATTTTTATTCTCAGAGAATTTATTCTCAGAGTTTTCAGGAAGGTCAAAACTATTACAAAAAACCTTACAGCCCCAGGGGTGGAAACATGTTTTTTTTTCCAGCTCCAAAGTTAGACATTTTTAACATTGGAGTGAATGAGAACTTGCTCAATTCTGGCACTATCCCCCTTGCGGCCAGTCGGGGTATTACAATTCAGTCACTTGCGCTGCAGCAGGGAGAGCGGGGATTTCCTCTTATTCGTAACACACTTTCAGTGAAAGCAAAAGAGTAAATATAAATATGCAATATAAATTTACGCGGCATAGTGTTGGTGCTAAAGAGTTTACAAAGTTATTATAGGATTGCTGTTGTGGTATCTTTTTAGTAGATAATTATTTAAAATTAACATAATAATTAAATGTGTTTAGAAAAATGTACTCATTAGAAAAATGGAGCTCTGTTGTGTTTACAACTGGAGGTGGAGGGACGGACTTTATGGTAATCAACAGGGGGCCTCACACTACTTTGTCATTTACAGTGAGTATCACACAGACTCATTCTTAGATAATATAAAGCATTTGCTGTGATTAAAAGAAAAACCCTGGATAGATTTTTATGGTTTTAGGGTGTGATTTGCATACACATCCTGATTTTTCATTTGAGGTCTCCTTTTTGCAAGATAAATTTGATAAAGCCTTTACATTTCGCAAAGCTGTTTGCTGTTGCTTCAAAGAGGCTTCACAAACAAAGCTGTGAGAATTACAATAATTCAAATTCAATTTAAATGTTAGTTGTATGGCACATATAAGAATTGCACTATACAGTTCATTCAAGCCATAGAAACAATTTTGAAATCAGGAAATATAATTGCCCTTGTTTAATCTCCCGTGGCCATTAAGAAACCATTGCATTCATTTTGTGTTTTATAAGTCTAGTTTGTAGGTAATGTATATTTTATTATTTACTTATTTTGGAGTTTAAAAAATAAAACATACACTCATGAGAAGAACATGAACTCCCTAAAAGAGAGCTAACATATTCTCTGTGAGAAGGACGCAGGTGGTGCATGTGACCTCATAAAGGGAGTTGCCATTGTTGGAGAAGATTGCTGTTTCAAACAAACATATGTTTAAATTTAATTTGAAACTCTGTGAGGGTAGCCAAGCTTCATTGTAGACGCAATCCTTATATAAGACCCTGTATTATGATATTACTCTGACTTTATAATAGCCATCGCCTCCCTTCAGTCAGGCGTGGCTGTCTGTGTAAGCCTCTCGGTATAGTGTTAAAGATCAAGGTCAGACCTGGCGGTGGCTGGCGAGCAGATGACTGCTCACAGTACACTACCGTGTCTGAACAAACTGGATTTCTGGATGAAGGCTGTTGGACAGGGATGAGAGAACTCCCTGAGAATAGATCCGTGCCCCCAGAGCACAGCGAGGGGTCTGGAATCCCAGCATGCCTTGGTGGACAGGGCAGGGAGATTCTGTAAATGACTGGAGGATCTCCCATATGCACACACACATGCTTCACCACCTAGTTAGACCAACGAGGACACAGACTGAGAATATACCTGACAATCATGCAGTCATAACCTATATCTACAATTATATTCTAAAGTGTGATATGGGGTGCAATTTACTTTTAAAGTCTTACATTTCAAATTAAAGGATTTAAAAAAATTTAAGTCTGGGATCACCAGAGCTTTCAAATATATGCAAATGTGCACTTAACCTTTGTGGGGTATTCCCATTTTAAAAGCAATTAAAAATAAAAATTTTACTCCATAACACATTAACATATATGATTTATCTCAAAATCAAACAATTTAGAGAACATAACTTGAATTATTGCAACCAGTCCCTAATAGAAAACAAAATACACTATAACATTTTTGTTCTTGTAAAAATTAGAAACGGGTCAATTTGACCCGAAGGCCACACAAGGGTTAAGACCATTTGTGTTGCAGCCCTCTTCAGAGAATATTTTTTGAGGTATTTGATAAGCCACTATTTTTTATATCTCATGAAATCTCCACAGCAGAAGTAAAAATCGTCACTATTTAATCTTTAACATTATTTTGCAACAAAAAAAACCACTAGTCTTGGGTGCTTTATTAGATGGATGAAGACTGTATGTCAAATAGCAGTAAGGGTAATTTTGACCTTTAGCAGATTTACTGTTAATGCATTGTTTAAAAGCTTTTCCAGTTTGCAGTGACCTTCCTGTCACCGGCCCCATTCTATTTCTGTTTATCCACTGGGTAACGTTGAACAGGCACTTGGACAGGAGCACAGTAAAACCTTCCAGATCAAAGTTGTGTGTGGTATGACGCTAACGTGGAGTAATTTATAGATTCGCTCTATGCCAGTAGTTCCGCTCTGGTAAAATCACGCACTTGCCCTTGTCCTCTCAGAGGGCATCGATGTCAGCACGTCCTCGTACCCTTAGATTTATGATTAAAGTCAAATAGCTTTCCTCTCATGGCCTGGCTCAGCCTTCACATGGTTTCTTTGTGCTCTATTGGATTATGCTTTGATTATTTTACATACAAACTGTAAATTGTTAATATCTGGTTTTAAAGGTGTAGTTTTGAGTTTGAGACAGTGGTGTGTCTTTTGGGACATGAACATGTACTGAGAGGTAAATTGCTGCTGCTCAGACACCTCATCTCGACTGGAGTTATTAGCAAAAACCTAACCTCCATCCTCTTATGAAACTTTTAGAGTTACTAGAGACAAAAACCATCCGGCCGTTCAGTTTCTCCTTCAACACCAGTGACTACAGGATCCTGCACATGGACCAAGACCAGGGCCGGCTCTACCTGGGCAGCCGGGAGTATCTGGTTTCACTAGACATGCAGAACGTCAATAAGGAACCCCTCATTGTAAGACTTTCCTTTATATAATCCTTTCCAATATAAGGGTCTCAGATTTTTGATTGAATCTGAAGCTTTTTACTCTAGATATCAGTCATGGGTAAATGTTTGTTAGTGAGGTATTTGTGTTTTCAGATTCACTGGCCAGCAACAGCTCAAAGAAAAGGGGAGTGTAAATTGACTGGGAAAGGTGGACAGGTGCGTTTTGTTTTGAGTGGTTTTATGAAAAAGACTAATCTTTGACTAAAGAGTGTGTGTACTTTTAGGGCGAGTGTGCAAATTTTGTGCGTTTGATTGAGCCATGGAATAGGACTCATCTTTACACGTGTGGTACCGGCGCATACAAACCTATCTGCACCTTCATCAACAGAGGCTGGAGAGCTGAGGTACGCGCTGGTGGCACACTGTTCATTTTGGGTTCAACCTATTCTTCATGTTCACACACAACTATCTAACTATCAAAGGGAGCGTTTTTGATGTACTTCAGGGGCGTGGCTTGACTCATTTTACACCTGGGGCAGGTGTATTTAGAATTTACTTTATCCCAGAAGTCAACATTAAATTAAGTAGTTAATGCAGTTATCGACTAAGTCAAAATATTAACAGAAAAAAAACTTGTGAAATACAGTCAAAGTGAAATGCATATGCCTGTTTTACGCATCCCTAATGTAAGTCGCTTTGGACAAAAGCGTCTGCCAAATACATAAATGTAAATGTAAATGTAGATGTTATTTTTTCTGTTTGGTAAATTATTCTATTTTAACCCAACCACTATTTTATACTGGCATTTTTCATTTGGGTGTATTTATATTTAGGTGCCAAAAGCATTCTAAAAGATAAAATGAGTTACATTTTAAGCAGAGATTTTTACACACATAAAAGTTTAGATAGCATATAAGATTGTAACCTGGGTGACTGATTATGACAACAATCCTATTGGGCAAGTGTACGCACACCAGTCCCATGATATGTACGCAGTGAAAATCACGGTCATTGATCTCGATCGCGCTTGACAATGCACGCTTCCGCTTGAAATAAGACATTGATGAGCAGGTTTGTTTAGGAATGGGTTAATCTCCACTCCTGAGATGACTTGAGATGCGAGTCAGGGTGCATGCTCATCACTCTTAGACACAATGCCAGCAAACAGTGGCATAGTAAATATACGATTTATTCAGAAATTTGTGGAATTGGTGCGACATCAACCTACAGGAACCACAAAGAAAGGAATGTTCCCGCAACCAGTATGTTCTCTCATTGTCTCAACAGTGAATGTTACATCAATATTTTATTAACAAGTGCCACTAACTTACCAAACCAAAGTTTGCGAGTCAATGGCCAGGCGCATGAAACATTAGAGGGGATATTGAATACATTTTAAACGTTACTTATAAAAAGAAAAAGAAACTCTCCCCACATTACATTATTCAACATGTTAATGCTCATGTGATCTGTGTGCAGGAGTACCTCTTCCGGCTGGTTCCAGGTTATGTGGATTCTGGAAAGGGGAAGTCTCCTTATGATCCCCGTCAGGAGAATGCTGCAGCTCTGATAAGTGAGCCCCCATCCCCCCAAAAAATGTGTTTTTTTTGTTTGTTCTTCTTTTTTCACTTTTAGAGTTAATTATTTGTGAGGCGAGTATACTCGTGTACATAGCTTGAAACATTGTTTTCATAGTATCAATGTTTTGTTTGTTTGTCTTGTATAAGAGCAAATTTTCTATTCAAACAATTCCACTGAAATTGTATCAATCAATCATTTAGATTAAAAAAACATCTTACAGACCCTAAACCCTGCACCTCAGAGCAGCATATTCTTCTCTCAGGACAGCCCTATTAATGTCAATGTGCTTTCAAAAAGGGAAAAAATTATATAAAAAGGGATGTTTGATCATTTTTTTGCTCTGGTTCTAAAATAGGGATCTGGCAATATAGCTGCAACCATCACAATTTTCTTTTGCTCGTTGATCTCTCTTCAGATGGAAACTTGTACGCTGGGGTTCATGTGGACTTTATGGGCACTGATCCAGCCATCTTTCGAACCTTAGGAGACCGACCAGCTGTCAGAACTGAGCAATACGACTCCCGATGGCTGAACGGTACGATGCAAGTCGAGAGAAACCATTAAACTAATGATGAACATCATCCCCTCATTTCTTTACAACTCTCTCCAACAGAGCCGGTGTTTATAAAAATCCAGAAGATTCCGGACAGCGCAGAAAAGAATGACGATAAGCTGTACTTCTTCTTTCGGGAGAAGAGTCTGGATACTTCTGGGGGAAGTGCTCCGAGCGTCTTGGCCAGAGTGGGCCGAGTTTGTCTGGTGAGAAAATTCATAAGCCAAACACAAAAACTGCCTTGATTATCTTATTTTAATCATTTGGCGATTTGTCATGCAAAGCAGTATGTAAATCAGATGAAGCCAAGGTTTGTTTAAAGTCTAATCTCCTATTGGTTTGAATTCTTTCCCTTCAGAATGATGATGGAGGTCAAAGGTCGCTGGTGAATAAGTGGACGACGTTCCTCAAAGCAAGACTGGTCTGTTCTGTGATCGGTGCAGATGGCGTTGAGACCTACTTCGATGAACTGAGTACGAGAGATGTTTTTCTGACCTCCGTGATCATGCGTGAGGAACATCTGTCGCTGATGGCTCATCTCTGTTTGTTTTGTAGAGGATGTTTTCATCCAGAGGACCCATGATGAGCGCAACCCCATTGTGTATGCTGTGTTCTCCACAGCTGGGTGAGAAAAGCCATGATACAGAGTACCAGCATTGGTTATTAAAGTGTTTTGTTAAAAAAAGAGTTTTTAAACTGTCCGATAAATTCTATTAATTCAGTATCTGTTCTGTTATACATTAGAGGTCCATTAGGTGGTATAGACAAATGCTCTAGGCAACCATCTATGGAGCACACGATTTGAAATAATAAAAAATATATATATATATTGTATGATCATCGTAGCACCAATTGACAATCTTTAGGATGCGGCATAAGAAGAACCTTTTTAAATTGGGTTAACAAGCTATTTCTGCTGACTGTTATATGTTTAATCCTTCTGGATCGGGCCTGTGATAGTCGCTTTAAAACCGACTGCAGAACCCTCTTCCGACCCTCATTTTCATTGCACTTAAGTTTAATATTCCACACACTCATTCCAGCCTGCACCCGGACCACGGCAGTGATTCATTCATAGCTCTAACAGAAACGATAAGAAAATATTGCTGAAAGTTTGCTTGGATTTTTTCACATCTGTGCATTGTTAGAATGGAAGCAGCAGTGGCTCTGCAACAAACTATTTCGACATTTGTTCACTGTTGCCTATACAAAGGTCTCCCTCTTCTCAACAGTTCAGTGAAATTTTACATTCTGCTAGATTCACATTACAATTTATGAAGGTAAATGAATGATTATAAAAAAAGGGTAATAATTTATTCAGGCAAATTAATGAATTTGTTACATTAGCCAACCTTTAGCAGAGACAGACAATAACATTTTGTAAAAAAATATATAAAAAGAACTGTTTTATTTAACTAAAATATATACTATAATAGATATACATTACAAATAATGTAACCTTTATTGTTTGAATTTGATAAGTGGTAGTTAATTTGTTATCATTTCATTTAAAAATATCTGTAAGCCAATTATAATATTACGAACATTGTTTACAAGTACCTGAAACTGTAGTTAAAAAATGAGTAAATAACTAGAAATTAAATAAGCATGAGTATTTGTATTCTAAGTGTTAGACAAAAAAATGTATGTAGTATTTGTCCTAAATTTGTAAATAATAATGTTACTTTGTGTATGTTTTTTGATACTGTGTGTATTTTTATTGTCAATTATTGCTTTGTTCTAATTACAATAATCCATTTAAAAGGGGTACATTATATCTAATAAAAATATTAGTTTTAAAGAATAAAAAATGTAAATAAAATTGAATAAACAATGGAATAATAAACAGTTCCTTCATAGGTTTATAATAATGAATAAAAACTGAGAAAAATTTTGGTTTACGTGTACAAAGTAGCTTTTTAATTCAAGTTAACATTAAAACAGACCGTGTGTATGCTATCATCCTGTTCAGTGAGCGGTATCCTCGTCAACCCCATTAATATGATTCAGTGCGTGCCTACCCCACCTACCCCACTGAGGCCTGGCCTGAGTATGCGCAGTAGTTTCTTTCTAACCTATTCCACTATAGACTACAACAGCAGAGTAGCTCTTTTGTTCACTTGGTTAAAGAATCGATTTCCTGTCAAAGAAGACGGATTTATTTTCATTTGTTAATGTTGTATTTATTATGCTACGAAATGATTACCAAACCATTTTCTTAATCACACAGATTTAGAGATACTTCATTAATGATACTCACTGGCATAAATTGAATCTACTGTATTCCTAATAGATTGTATTGTGTTTGGGTATTGAAATGTTTGGTATTAAAATAAAATTTACCCTGGTTCTCGTGTTAATGATCACATGCTGATTTAGTTAACACGCTCGTCTTTCTCTCCAGCTCTGTGTTTAAAGGCTCAGCAGTGTGTGTTTATTCAATGGCCGACGTCAGAAATGTCTTCAACGGGCCTTTCTCGCACAAACATGGCCACAACTACCAGTGGACACCATATACTGGCAAAATCCCATATCCGCGTCCAGGAACTGTGAGTAAATTTATTAGGAATATCTGTCTGATTTTCATGTTCGATAGTATCGCTAGCTTCCCCTGGTTTTGTTTTAACCACTTAGTGTCCTGGAGGAACCTTTACTCCTGATCTCCACACCACTAAAGCCTTCTCTGATGAAGCTGTGAACTTTGTTCGTGCACACCCGCTCATGTACCAGCCCATATACCCTATACACAAGCGCCCCCTTGTGGTCAGAACTGGCGTGGATTACCGCTTCACCACCATCGCTGTGGATCTGGTGGATGCAGTGGATGGGAGATACGAGGTTCTCTTTCTTGGCACAGGTTAGACTTTTTAAAATGTATTATAGCAGACTTAAGTTGATTAGATTCTTAATGTATACAAGTTGAAAAATCGTTTTATTATTTTTATTTATTGTTTTTAAAAGCATCACTTATTGTTCACTCTAGATCGTGGAACCGTTCAGAAGGTGATTGTCTTACCCAAAGACATCATTACAACAGAAGAGCTTATTTTGGAAGAGGTTGAGGTTTTTAGGGTACGTGGATATATTTTTTGATTAAAAAAATTCTGTATGTTTTTTTATGTGGAAATTAATATGTTTAAATTTTGTCACATTTTCCTTGTTATTCTTTTCTCAGACTCCTGCAGCTGTTAAAACTCTAAAGATTTCAACTAAGAGGGTAAAAAAATTTAAAGACTAAGATTGAAAACTTAAACAGTTAAAACAGTTGTTTTATTTTAGTGTTCCTTATTTAACAGTTAAAACATATAACATATCATTTTCATACTCTGATTTTCTTATTTTTTATTTTAAGATTATGGTTTATTTAATTTTTTTGTTGTTCTTTACTTTAGATTATTATCAGCATTGTTCTTGTGATAATAATAATAATAATAACATTATTTTAGGTAATCATTTCATATATATTTTCTTCTCTCTTGTCTTTTGCAGCAACAGTTGTATGTTTCTTCAGAACGGGGTCTCACGCAGGTGTCCCTGCACCGGTGTGCTGTTTATGGCAAGGCCTGTTCAGACTGCTGCCTGGCCCGAGACCCCTACTGTGCCTGGGATGGAGAATACTGCTCGGCGTTCACTCCTGCCACCAAGAGGTCAGAGCATATTAATTTAGTTCAGCGTGGTCCTGCAGACCTGTACATTTTAGTACTTCTACCTACAAGTCAAGAGGAGGTTAACAAGCGTGATAAGCTGTGTTTTCATGATGGTTTAATCCAGTGTTTCTCAATTATTTTCTGTCGCACCCTCCTAGGAAGAAAAAAACATCTCGCGCCCCCCCTGCGCAACTATAAATAGAATTATTTGTCTTTAAGTTTGTTATAAGTACACCTCTGCATAACACAGTATCCTTATTAACGTATAAGAGAAAAAAGAAAGAAATATGGACCAACTTACAACAAAGAATAGCTTTATTAACTGTAGCAGAAAAGATTTAAGGTGCATCTGAAATGTAAAAAAAAACATTAAATCCTTAATAAAACTATAAACATTGTTTGACTGACCACGATTGCTGGCAATATTCAGCACGTTTTTGCAGAAAAAAACTCAAGCAGCTTTTCAGCATGATTGGGGTGTAATGTCTTCAAGTGACGCCTTCATTTATTTGGCTTCATGCTGTCCGCTGCCAACATTTTTAGACTCCACTAATGTAGTGGAGTGGTATTGCACTTTATTCTAGAACAGTAAAAAATAAATAGAAAAATAAAAAAGCATGTTCCCCGAGGTCAAACGTGCCCCCCTTGACGGAGCCTGGGGGGGGCACTCCCCACTATTTGAGAACCACTGGTTTATTCTAAAACATGCATGGTTGATATAACCTGCTGTATGCATGTAATTATTGACATGTGAAGGTGTGTGAATCATCATCACCAGCTGCTGTGTTCTAGAGAAAACCGTCCCTGCCTTTTAATCAAGATTTTATCTGAATCTGTAGGAGAAGCAGAAGGCAAGATATCAAACATGGAGATCCTCTACGGCAGTGCAGAGGGTTTAACGCTAAAGGTTAGTGAGCTACTTCTTCTATGATGCAGAATGTTGGGATGTTGACCAACTTTAACATGGCCCTTCTCTGACCCTCTCAGTAGAGAAGCGTCTCAGAGAGACCGTGCAGTTTGGGGTGGAAGGGAGCAGTGCGTTTCTGGAGTGTCAGCCAAGGTCCCCACAGGCAACTGTCAAATGGCTCCACCAGAAGGACGGCAAGAGAAAAGCAGTAAGATGCTAGATTTCTCACAACTGATATTTTGTGTAGAAATGGATGAATTAAACTTTAGGTCAAAACTGCCACTTGAGATAATTTTATTTCCAGAATGAGCAAAAAGTCTTCAGGTTTCTTGCTCATCAATAAAACATCAATAATGTGAAAAATTTTTTCACATTATTTATTTAAATTTTTTTAGTTGCATGCTCAGTTAGGATGGGCCTGATCCTTCTGATTAAGAAAGGGTTGTGCAAAGCAAATATCTTAGTGATGTGGTCTTTGAAGGAGAACTGTTCATCCAAAATTACTCCGAGATTCCTGACTGAAGGAGAAGAGGTGATTCTTGAGGATTTCAGCTGAATGGTGAGGTCGTGATGCATAGAGGGATTAGCCGGGATTACCAGAAGTTGTGTCTTGGCCAACTGTAGGTGTTATTTCTCCATTCATGTAGAGATGTCATTCAGGCAGTCCGTTATGCAGGTAGTTACTGATTGGTCATCGGGGCGATGGTGGGAGGTGGCCAGGGAGTCCTGAGGATCCCCGGGGAGCAGTCGATGAGTGTTGGAGACCTCCACCCGACACTGAAAGATCTACCAGTGAGATAGGACTCAAGGCAGTCGAGTGAAAAGCGAGAGATGCCCATTGCAGAGAGAGTGGAGAGAAGGATCTGGTGGTTGACCATCAAATGCAGCAGAGGTCTCGTAGGATGAGGACAGATGATTTGGATTTAGCCCTGGCATCTCGCAGCGCTTCCATTACAGACAACCAAACCTTCTCTGCTGAGTGTCCATTCTTGAAGCCTGATTTGTTGTCATCAAGCTTGTTGTTTTGAGTCAGGAAGGAAGAGAGTTGATTGCAGACAGCCCGTTTGATAAGTTTAGCAGTGTAGAGCAGCAGAGAGACAGGTCCGTAACTCTGGACCAGTGATCTGTTGAGTGTAGGTTTCTTGAGAAGCGCGGTGACCTCTGGCTACCTTGAAGGTGTTGGGTAAGTATGAGTTAAATTGTCTAAAAATCTGATTCTTTAAAACTTTCTCACATATTCCTGTGATTGGTGACGTAACTAGTTTTTGGTAAGGTATATGTAGTTTTAGACAAGTATACATGCTTGTTTTGGAACATCCTGACATTTCTTGTTTGGACAAAGTTTTCATCATCAGTACTGCTGATTAATAAATCTCATTATCCTTCAGCTCAGTCGAGACAAAGAGATGCTGAAGACTGGTCATGGAATCCTCCTGAAATCCCTCACCCAGTCAGATGCCGGTCTGTACCAGTGCCAGGCAACCGAAAACAACTTCAAGCACTCAGTGGCACGCATCTCCCTGAGAATCCTGGACAGAGAGATTGTGGAGGCACTGACTGAATCAGACGTCCTGATTGAACCAGAGCACCGGCGCCACCATTCCCATCAGCACCCACCGCCGCCACCCCCTCCACCTCAGACCCACTCTCCTCCCCTCCAGCTCCTCCCACAACCTGAAGTGCGCCTCATCAACCAGTACTGCCAGTCCTACCGTCAGCAGATACAAAACCAGCCGCACAAAGCCAAGCGCAACAGTCGCAGGCACACAGGGGAAGAGGAACAGCCGCAGCAGTGAGAGGAACACCCATCAATGACCTGTCAGTATGTGTTTTCACCAGACAGCAGCATGATTCCCTTTTTTAGATTGTTAAGATTGTTACCTTTCTGAAATGGTTTTAAGGTAGATTTTGATGCACTTATAGCACCCCCAACTAATACAAATCTGCCTTTGAATTACTTATTTCCAAAAACACAGTTTTCTAAAAGAATTATTCTGTTTTTAGCAAAGGACATGCCAGATGTTCTGTGAATATAAGCTATTCCTTTTTAGATTCCGTACATGGATGACTCCAGTGTAAATATTTACAAAAACGTTAAAAAAAAAAGATTTTAAAGGCTTTAAGTGGAGGTTGGACATAAACTCAAAGATGGCTGACTCAGTAGTGACTGAACCACTGGGGGTTGACAGACAACAGTGGAAATAATCTAAATGTTCATAACGAGACTGCAAATACAGTTAAAAAAACTTACCAAGATTTACCTGTAAATGTACAAAATACATTTTTAAAATAGCATTTCATTGTTGATCAAATTGTTTTCAACTAGCTAAAAAGTAGTACAAGTCAAATGTCCACTTTTATGTTAAAGTAAATTCATTTGTAAATATGTGCCTTCTTTGTATTAAACATCTCTGACAGTTGTCTATATTTGAGTCTAAGGTGATCTGTTTCCTCATGATTTAAATAAAATTACTCACAAAAAAAGGATCAAACGGTCCTCTTTACAGCCAGTTTGGATCATTACACTGAAAGTATAAATGTTTTACCAGGACAAGCTGTGGACCAAAATAATAGTCTTTCAAAAAAGTATATTAGAAAAAATATCTCTTCTCGTTTTGAGTCAAATCACACTGTATTTGCAGCAGCTGTAGTCTGATGTTGATAAAGCCCTTTTCACACTTAAAAAGTGTGAAAGCAACAAAAATAGTTTCGCAGGAAGATTTGAGAAACGAATTTCCTCTGATGTGCTTCACAAAGAAATACTGATTTTCTTTTTTACAGTCTGGGCTCTTTTACATTGTCTCCGCACTTTCGGACCACTAAAACATTCTCATCTCGATCCATATCGACACATACTGTATTCCGAGGTTAAGTAGTGATATGTGGTCTTGTTTTTTGCTCTCGTAAGAACACAGTATCTGTGCTTGCTGTTGTCTGACAGTGACGCGTGTACATAGAAAATGTATAATTCTATTAGTCGGGATTCTGAACTAACCAGTCGTTCTCTTTCTCTCAGCCACACCATACAACATATTTATTGTGAGAGTGTACATATTCATGCGAGTTGTGCTCTTTGGTGGTGGGACGGGGGAGTTTTTGATGGAAATTGTCATTCTTTGTAATGCTTAACAGGACCAGAACACATAGAGATGCTAGGAGAAAGAGGTAGATGTTTTTGGAGCTATTTCTGTTTATATTGTTGCAACAAAGGAGAGATTAACATTGGGGTTTTAAAAACTATGAGTTTATTTTATCCGCTGGCATGAAATCTAGTTTGTGTTCTAAAATTGGGAGTAACTAACAGTGGTTTGGCCTCACTAAACAGGTCCAAGTCAGAAATCTCTACCTCGTTTAGCACTTTCTATGGAGTTCCACACCAATCTAGAGGACAAAGGCAAGGAAATGTGTAGTGTAAACTTCTTTTTAGGACATGTACTTACCCAACGGCATTTTTATGTAGTGTAAGAGTGGTTTCTATTCATTGGAGGATGGAGTGTGTATCAATGTGAAGAGGTTTGGAACCTCAGTCATGGCATGTGGTCTCCAAGGTGAACATCATACTTTTTGTCAGCCACAAAGCCTGTCTTTGTCCTTTTGTGTCTTTTCTTTGGTGTTGGATGTTGAACTAAACAGAAACTTCCTAAATATTTCCTCTTTGTATTTACTGGTGTTTGTGAAAGTTCATGTTTATGTGATTGTGAGCAAATATTTTATTATCATAAGGTTTTGGGAGCCCTAATAGTTGTTTTTTAATGCAAT
Organism: Danionella dracula; assembly: GCA_900490495.1. NCBI lineage: Eukaryota > Metazoa > Chordata > Actinopteri > Cypriniformes > Danionidae > Danionella > Danionella dracula. Next base: position 6,697,631 of record UELW01000089.1, read on the forward strand.
AACAATAAACTGCTGTTTTTCTTTTTATCCCTTTGTCTTTGTTTCTTGGAAAATATGAGATCACCAAAGACAAAAATGATACAGTGAAGAAGCACATAAAAATGATTAATATTCTGAGGCACATTTGACCATTTAATTCAAGATGTTCATCAAAAACTGAACTCAATGTCTTGTGATTAGGGAGTTGTAGTTTTCAACCAGAAAAGGTGTTACAATTAAAATGTCAATGCAAGAAAAAATGTCAGATTCCAAAGACAATAAATGTAAAAAGGAAATCTTAAAATAAACATTTTGGTTGGAAACATGTTTATGCTTAATTATTTAAATAAAACATGGAGGTGAATGACTTCAGAAGCAGAAAAACTATTATTTTGCTCATGTTTAGTTATAACGCTTTTGATTTTCAATATAAGTTGTTTAGTGCTAAGAGCTCATTACAGGAGATTACGGAATTTTTTTCATGTTACTTGTAATGCCACTTTGGCGCATTAGGGGGAGTAAAATCTTAAGGTGTAATTACAACGCAGTTCGTCTAAGTCAGGACTGTCCAAAGTCTGTCCTTGAGGGCTACAACCAGGATCGTTCAGGGACCTTTTGTGGGACAGGTGCTCAAATATAAATAGGGCACAAAATATTTTTTTCCATTTCTGTTAAGTGTGATAATTCTTTAATTGTATCTTAAACATCTTTATCTAATTGTAATTGATGTAATTAATGACACTTCTAAACGCTGGGCTATTTTGCCGTTTAGCTGTTTAAACTGCTGTTTCCGACAGACCATCTCCTTGCTTTTTTATTTAAATTTGCATACAAATCAGAACCAAGTAGCAAGGAGCATTAGTTATCCCATTCATCGTCTTCCTCTTCATCACCCACCACATCATCGTCATCATCTGTGGGAGACAAAAATGATGTGTTCAACTGCATTTGCAAAAATAATGTATAATCAGTTCATCTTTTGATTAGAAGAACATTGAGGTTAACAAAACATTTTTTCTTGCGTCAGGACATTCCTACACACATGGTAACTTTTTGTTTTAAATGACCCCTGGTTAACAATTCCCTCTTGGTTTATTAGATGAGTTACCCGAGGAATGAATAACTTTACTCCTCTTCTGCATCACCATCATTAACGCTCCCACGATGCCCTCTGAGGACTCATCTTGAGCTGGAGGACTCGAATCCACCGATTCAGACACCTGAGATAAAAAACAAAGATTCGTTCAAAAATGAACATGGTCTTATTTAAAGCAACTAAAATACCCTGCATACATTCTTCAAAGCTCGTCCTCGTCGAATTTCATCCAGTAATGTTCCCCGTCCTCCTGAACTACTAGAGGAGGGGGCTTGGGTTGAGCTTGCAGGACTGCTGGAAAAGTGCCCTGCTGATGGAGGTGGGGGAGGAGGTGGGGGTGGGGGAGGTGCACATCCACCCATGGGTGGCGGAAGTCCAGAACGGCTTCCATTTTGTGGTGGAGGAGGTGGTGGTGGTGCTGTACCACGAGGACTGTTTGAAGGAGGCGGAGGGCGTCCAGGTTGGCCAGGGACTGGGGGACACCCACCTCTTGGTGGAGGAGGTGCCGGGGCTGAATGAGGGCCTCCTTGAAGTGGAGGGAGAGACTCAGAGTTACTAAAAGAACATTTGTCGGTAAAACAAAAAATGAATCCAAATTAATTAGGAAATAAGAAAGCATTAAAAAATTTACTGCCTCAGTAAAGCATCAGTAAACAACAGTAAACAGAGTTGAAGAGAACCAGAAGTTCTTTAATGATCTCACCCTGTTTTCTCATTTCCTCTTTTACAGCATCCAGACCTCCAGACTGCTCGATTAGGTCATAGATAATTTTGGATGTTTCTTTATCTGCCAGATCTGCATCCCCAATACCAGCGATGTTGAAGAGTTTCTTCAGGTCAGGGTCAAGATTATTGGTCTGCGAAAGACATTTACATTTATTTACATTTATGTATTTGGCAGACGCTTTTGTCCAAAGCGACTTACATTAGGGGAGAGACAGTATGCAATCTGTTGCACCGTCAAAGTCTATCTCAGCTTGTCATAATAGAAATTGTATCAACTGATCAATAAACCAAAGCAGTGAGGGAGTAGAGGAAGAAAATAAAGACAGAGGAGGAAAAAAAGAAAGTAGTTTTTTTTTAAGTAGGTGTTCCCTGAAGAGAAGAGTTTTCAGTTGCTTTTTGAAAGCTGTTAGTGTTGCTGCTTTCCTGACTGGATCAGGAGTTTGTTCCACCAGCCAGGAACAGTGAAAGAGAAGTTTCTGCTGAGAGATGCCCTTGTGGGATGGAACCACGAGTCGCTGTTCCTTCTCTGGGCGCAGGTTTCTGGAGGGCATGTAGGAGTGTATGAGCATGCGGAGGTAAACAGGGGCTGATCTGGAGATAGTTTTGTATGCCAGCGTTAGCAATTTGAATTTAAACCGAGCTGCAATGGGGAGCCAATGAAGAGTGATGAAGAGGGGAGTAACATGAGCATCAGAAAAGTATTGACTGCTTCTGTTTTATTGCAGTTTCCAACAAAACAATGAATTACTATTTATTTTAATAATTTCATGGAAAGAAAAACACTCCTCACATCAAATCCAGAGTTGGGATCCCATCCAATATGAGTGACGTGTCTGATAATGAGAGAAATACTGAGTCAACCACAAAAGTACAAGATCTGAGTTCAATTTAGACAGTGACTGCTCACTTGAATCCACTGGGAGCTCCAATGTCTGCTTTAGTGAGCTTTGGTCCTTTTTTCTTTCCCTTTTTATCTTTCTTACCCACTAAGATGCAGGCGGGTGCAGGGGTTGGCACTAAACTAGAACGGTACCTCGATGCCACAATATCTGGGTTCTGGATATCCACAGTTGGCAATATAGTTGGCTGTAAATTGGGACCTGGTTCAAATGAGGGTCAAACAGATATCAGATGTCCAATCAGTCATCGGACCAAGAACATTGTTTATCCAGAAATGTAATTGTGTTTAAGTTTGAGACTACAGTTTTTTTTATTTTAAATGATGGATAATACCTTCTGAAATATCTCACCATTTTGTGGAGGGATCTGTGGTAGCGCACGTTTTTCTGTTTATCAAAATGATATGCGTTAGAAGTGTTTCAATCTTATAAAACATTTTTCTAGATGTCTGTTAATATTCTCATCACAGCCTACCGTCAGGGGGAGCACGATGTCTTTTTTCTGAAATTTACATGAAAAACAGATAAAAAAAGCAGCAATATAATGATTGAGCGTTCAGTAGCTGTGAGCACAGGTATACTATGATGACCGTTAACTAACCCTGAGGGTTTAGTCTCTTTTTTATCTTCTCTTCTGTGATTTCTCTGAACAAGTCAGCTTCTGTCTCACTAGCAAAGTTGAAGCCCACTTGACAATCCTGAGAAAAAAGTAAAAGTATATTTAGTTTATTTATTTGATAAACTTATTAAAATATATAATTAAAATGTAAGTTGTTGCAGCTGGAAGGGCATCCGCCACGTAAAACATATGCCGGAATAGTTGGTGGTTCATTCTGCTGTGGTGACCCCAAAAGGAAAAAAGCCGACAAGATAATGGATGGATGGATGAAAATGTAAGTTTACATAATATAGTATAGGCATATTTATTTTTTAGTTAACTACAAACGGCTTTCAGACGTTTAACTCCACCCACAATAATTTGGTAATGAGCAAAGATGTTCTTTTAGACACAATTCAACCTAATTATTAGCGTGGTGGAAAAAATAATAATAGAGTTTATTAACATTCATGAAGTTGAAACTGCCAAGAAATCTACATTACATCTCTGTGTCAATGACAAACTGAAGAGAAGTTACTGAGGCACTGCACATCCCACGATGAGGTCGGTTTAACCTGTTTCCGGTGGCTCTTTGCAGCAGGATCGACGGAAGGTCTATATTTAATGGTTAGTTAAATATACTCCATCCAAGTGACTAAACTAAAGTGTTAAAGGGACATATACATGCTGATAATTGCATATGCTACTGTGCATGTTAAAGCAGACATCATATACTGCTTAAAGTCTCATATCAAAAATAAATGATCTGAATAGTTTTCATATATACTGAAATGTACCATTGAGTTTGTTTGGGAAACTAAGCTGAGTAAATGTTTGTTAAGGAACTTTAGAATAAAACAAAGGAATTTAGGATTTAACTAAAAGTCAGTTTATATACTCACATCTGCTGCAAAACTGTGGAAGAACCTTAATGGACAGGAATAGATCATCTGATTGTACAGCTCCTGCTCCCAAACTATTTTTCCTGCCTGAAAAGAACAATCAGTACAAATAAATATGTGCTGCTTTGTGATTTGAGATGCTACAACTAAGACCTTAAAACAAAAGAGCTTTCAGCCTGTTTGCTCATAGATTAATGCTGGTGATGCTAAATGAAAAGAGAATAAATATCTTTATTCGATGTAGATCAAATAATAAGGATTCTAGAGCATGTATATACCGTATAGTTATTGGCTATACCTAGAGAGATGTTCCTTCAGGTCTGTAACCTGTAACAAATTATTTAATCACAGATTTAAGTCTCTAACCTTGATGTCATAGAGCCGGATATAGTATGAACGTTTAGGGTTGTCCTTCACAAAACACAAGACCCCTGTATCCTGTAGACTCCATTGCATCGGACTGTGAGGAAGAGCCATGAACAACTGAACAACTGCTGTAGCCATGGTCTGTCCACATAAAACACACAAATAAAAAAAAAAACATAATATAATGAATCTCAAGAATTGAACAGAAAGCTCAAGGAAAAATATCAGCATCCTTTGCAACAAGAGGAAGTGGCCTCAGATACATTTCCTGTTACTTAGTGAAAATGTGCAGTAGAGCAGAGTGAATATCAATTCGAGAAGAAACATTTCAGCAGAAACACCATGGTTACAACAAATGTCATTATTTACTGATTTGATTCACTACTTGCCTTAGAGCGAACACATCTGTTTGCAAACTTAAGTATAGTTTCTGGATGTAGATGTGGAAAATATGCAAGCTGCAAGTCACCTTTAACACTTGCAAAGGTGCACTGTAATTGTGCACTGTGTTTCTCTTCACTAGATTTTCATTTTATACAAGATGGTAAAATTCTTCAGAAACTAATCAAATTCCTGTCAAGGGTTCTGATTCACTCACCACACATCTCCGTCCCAGCAGCCCGAGCAGACGGTCATTCTCTTGGTCACTAAGGAGAGAACATGACACATTCTCCTGCCCTTTACTTCCCCCTCTGCTCATTTCTTCTTGATGAAATCGATATTTCAGTCCAAGACTCCAGTCTCGAGGCCCTTTGATTGACCAACAGAACTTGCTTGCTTGCTTGATAACTGATTCTAAAGAACTTCCGTATATCTGGTGTACATGCAGCACAGCTAAAAAAACAGGAAGAAGAAAACCACGATGCTAAAAATGTCCTGGACACGCATGTGTTCCTTCATGAGTATATATATATATATATATATATATATATATATATATATATATATATATATATATATATATATATATAGAAAGTATACACAGCATTTCAGTTTTTTCACCTTTTTTATGTTACTGTCTCGATATAACTAGATATTTTGGAACTATACATTGCCTTTTCCCAAAATTTTGTTGACAGATTTTTGCCAGTACTTTTTTGATATAATCATAATGCCTCATTTGGGAAGTTGTGGAGGTTCTGAGCCTCTTCCATTTATAGATGTAGAGACCACTGTTGTCTTTGGAACCAGTAGAAAAGATGCATATACTTGATCTCTGTAACTGTACCTCAACACAATCCTGTCACAAACATCTGTGTCTAGCTGATTTGTATACTAACATGCATTGCTAGGCATGAAAATTTAAGTACTGCACTCATTTAGGCTTTTGTACTGCAGGTGTATTACTAATTAGCTGTAGAAACATGCGAAACATGTCAATTAATTGTAAGCCCTGTGGCTAACCATTCGATACGCTGTGTAAAAATATGAACAATGTACCGTCAATTTTAACAGCACTGAACTGTTTTCTGAAAATACAGTTTTATAGCTGATTTAAAGAATGAACAAACACACTGAGAAACAATTGTTTTCCGAAAACGTTAACCGACGTTACTTTCAAGTTTCTGGACTACATTAATACATGTGCAATATTAAAGCTGCATCTATACTTTCTATGTAGTTTAGCTATTTTATATGTTATGTTATATCTACTTGTGACTGAACCAGAAGGGAATTGTTTAACTGAGATCCTGACGTCCCTGGCCATATTTTCCTGCTTCTAATACTGGTGCTGGATTAGGAGAAACCCCTTCAAGATGTAAATCTCCTTGAGTGTCTAGAAAAGCGCCAAGTAAATCATATTTTGAGGAGTTTTTCATAGACATTTTTGTTGTAAATGAGGTTCAATCACAACAAAATAATAATGTAAACTTCAATACATAAATATTATTACTGCATGCATACATTTTTTTTACCCTCTCTATAATATATTAGTTTAACAATTTCAGTAGTTTGATCAATAAATGCATTAAAGTCCCAGCTACACAGAATTAAAACTAAAACCAGTCTAGGTTTGTAACATTGAAGCTATTTCATGTGTGGAATTCAATAAATAGACTCACTCTATAAGAAAGCGCTTGTGTTTAAATAAAAAATAAAGACAAATTTTCAGGTGTGATGCTGACCACACAGTTTTATTTAGAATGACAAGCCATTGTCCAGTTCAGTAAACCAACAAACAAATCTTGTAAAAAGCAGTTTAAAAAGACATTTCTTCAACTGCTAGTTCTCTTTGGTGTTTGTCTTTCACATTCGAACTGTTGATCTTCACACAATTTTGGCACCAATTTCACATAACATTACCAAATGCAGTCATTAAAGCAATATATTTCTCTCTCCCAGAACAGAATAAATATTCATCACAGAGCGGTAGGAGCTCAAAGACAAAAGGGACCGCCCTTTTCTCATGGCATTAGCACGGCTGCGGAGCTCCAGCTGCGCTGTGAATTCACTTGCAAGCCTTTCATTGTCTCAGTCTGCAGGGAACCAAGAGGTAAAGATTTCATGAATGATATCCAAAGCTATTGTTACACTGGGGTTTTTTTTTTTAAGTTTCAAAGGGAACGGTGGCTTTGGCTTGAAGCTTTACATAATAGGGTCCAAAAGTACTCTTCGTTATTTGAAGAGGATTTCTGTTTCATATAAATAAACACAATAATAATTGGTTTGTATTTATTAGAAATGTTTCTAAATCCCTAAAGCGTGCAGTGTTTTTAATATTTTAAAAAGATTGACTTCCACATTTCATTAATATTTATGCATTGCAATGTGTGAGAGAGGAGGTTTTTATTGATTCACCTTTTGTAAGTCAAACAATACTTAAAACTGACCCAGATTCTCAAAAACAAATCAAATACAAAACTAAAACACAAAGAAAGATGAACACTTGACAGTTTGGACAATACCTGACACATGATACTGATAAATTGATTGTTAAGATATATGGCTTGAATCAATGAATCACAGAGGTAAGGTTTCAACACAGCTACAAAATTTAGCACCACGTGTGGACTGTAGTTTCGGCTGAAGTGATTAATGCTGTTTCATCTTCCTTCATCCCCAAAACACTGCAACTGTCCGTACCTCACATTTGCTGAAACTAAGTGATATCCAGCATGGAAAAATGCACATGTATGAACCTGTTGCATTTTGATTGTTGCGATGCCTCAATAGTAAAACATTCAGGACAAAATTGATTAACGTAGCTTTGTCCTGTAACTCGCTCCTCCATTATAAGCAGCATGATTATGAATGTAAAAGATGCTGGAATTTTATGTCGTTTTATCATCACAGCAAAGCTTTCAGATGAAGGTGCCGAAGAAATAAAATCTTCTGACTTTTGCACACTTGGGTATGGCTTTCATTTTATGGCAATAAACAGAGCAGAAAGGTGGTAAAACAGATTGCGTTCAATGTCTCTATTCAACAATCAAACCTCTCTAGTCCTTTATTTGGGCTCCTGCTGTATATGTTGCATATTTTAAAGCTAATTAGCGGGCTGCCATCTCCAACACAAACATCTTGTATTGGTGCGATGCCAAAGCGGACTTAAAAAGGCTTGACATTTCTGTGCCCCAGAAATCTTCCACCATGAAACCTCAAAAGGATTTTTTCCATTTTTATTTGAAAGATGGCAGGACGTCGGTCCTTTCCTTCCTCAGTAGAATCTGAGAAGAGTTGGGTCCAGCCTAAGTGATGTTCTGGTTTCGCTCACGTTCAGGCGGGTGGAGGGATGATGGTGTTCCTGAAAGAAGGCTTTTTGGACCCTTTCCATTTTGTGGCAGAAAATCAGTGACCTCCTCCACTTCGATTCTCTCCATAGACCCAGTCCAGTGTGATGAAGGTCAAGCTCATGGTCATGAATATGAAGCCCAGAGCAGTGAAGCAGGCAGCCTGAAAAACGAGAGCACTTCGCTAATTAAATAGCTGTCATGAATCAAGTTTGTTAGACCCTTTACAGTGTGTAGAGCTGTGAAAACTGCCATTATTAGCCAAAATATACCCGATTGAAAAATCTGACCAAAAAAATTTGTTTTTCCTTTTTCTCATCCAAAACAAAATTTAAAAAAGGTGTTTTTACTTATATGTCCTTAAAAGATAATAGCACACTAAAAAAACTAAAGTTTCAAAAAGACTTTATATAATAGAGTTCAAAACTTTTCTAGAAATGTTGTCATAAACTCATGTAGCTAAGTGAATTAGAATTAAATTGTTATTTGCTATTAACATAAACAGGTTTAAATCATCTAAAAAAAATAATTTAGAGGCTTACCTGTATTTTTGTTTTTGAATTCATTGGTTCTTGTTCGGTGGGCACTATACGGATGTAAAATAGACCTGGCAGAATGAAAATCAAGCTGGGCGCAGATGTTGCACCTGGAGGGAACAAGAAATAAATTAGAGTGTAAATATCAGAATCATAGTTATGTTTATTGGCAAGTGTGCAAAAACACACACACACACACGCAAGGAATTTGTTTAACATTAACAAGGTAACAATAAATTACATAGCACACAAGTAACATTGAATAGTAAACACAGATTACACAAGTACATAGCTGAAGTTAGAATAAATAAATAAATCTTTTAAAAAGTATCTGCCAGATCTGTATTTTATGTAAATGAATACAATTAAGTATTTAGAAATTTGAGTTATTCATGTTTCTTTTTTTTCTTGCAAAGATGACTTTAAAGCTATGGACAAAAATCCCCCTCAAAATATAAATTGTAGATATTATATTAAAAATGTTTGTCTGAAACAAATTACTGCATCTTTAGCTGTTTGGATGTGCTGAGAATCTTTTTAATGGTGTGTTTTTGTTCAAAAGAACTAATGGTATTTACTTACCAATGATTCCAAAAATGTCTCGAATGTTTGGCACAAAAATGACCAAGAGGTTGACAACGAAAAGGAGACACAATGCAATGGAGATGTGTCGCACCCAATGGAAGGGTTTATCAGGGAAGAGTAGCTGCAGAAGAGCTCGGCGGATCTGAAAGCAGAGAAAATTAAATTCAAATTGATCAAATTACTATTCAAGGACTTCCAGTGAAGAGTCTCGTTACCGGGAAGAGAACGACTGGAACAGTCAGGGTCACTGCAACCAGGACAGCCAGCCGCACACACAGGATGAGTGTATCCAGAGGATCCACCTTACTGTAGGTGTGTAGAAGTTCAGCTTCCGTGTTCACTGAGAGACATTAACATTTAGATTAGTCCCTGTTTCTAGGTTCTCCTCCTATTACAACTCTGAAAAGCTCACTAGTTGATAACAGTTAAAGATGGAGAATGTCAGAAGCGAGCCAAAAGTAATTAGAAAATGTTCATTACGTGTAAGACATTAAGCTAGTTCCTTTCAAGTACTAATATAACTCAATGTATTGGTATTAAAAGAAAATTAGCATAGCAGAAATGTAGGTTTTTGTTTACAGTTTGTGTATTGACGTGACATATTTCCTCCCTCGGGTTGTCCAATCTCTGAGCCATAAATCTGGGTGTCAGATTGTGCTGAACCACGCACGTGAACAGTTTACAGTTAAAACTAAAACTCCAAACCACGTCATGATCAAAAAACACAGCCATGATGACTCGAGAAGGAAAACAAGGATATTTATTGATGATGATCTTGAAAGATGGAGACGGCTGAAATCAAGGAAGAAAGTTAAAAGTGATGCTGATGTAGCCACATTTTTTTTAGACATGTAAGCTATTCTGTGCTATCATTTAACGTTATACATGCTCGGAAATAGATCTCTTCAACCCGTATTCGAGTGACATTTCAACAATTAGTTAATAGAGAGTCAATTCTAAGCTAATCGTCATTGTTAACAATATCATTGCACTATATGTAGACGTCATTCATTTTGATTCTTTGCAAATAAGTCAGATTATATGTGGTCTCTACTGAACTCTGTGATCCACTTTTTCTTTTTTTAACCATAGTCTTTAAGTCTTTAGAATGTTATTTAATTAGAACTAAATAAAAGTTTGAAATGCTGAAACTGTGTTTCAGGGGGGAATACAGCGCTATGCCATTTTTTTTTTTTTGATTGCTGTCCAATGTTTGGCCAAAATTCAACAGACTGCACCTCTAAAGTAGCTGAACAATGAGGTACGTATTGGAGATTTCATATTTAAATGATCAGTTTTAAGTTGTGTTACTTACAATAAAAGGTGAGGTAGCCAAAGATGGCAGTGAGCAGATACATGACAAACATGCCGAGGATAGACACGTTGGCAATGGCCTGCATTCGTTTCTTTGTTGGGCTATGGTGCAAAACAACAAAAACAATCATATATTTATGAATGAAATATTCTTGTTCATTTTTACAAAAACACCCACAACCTCAGAAATGCAATTTCTTTTATTTTGTCATTTTATTTGTCTGCTAAAATGAACCCTAAACTCTCCTAAATTATTTGTCCCAATCTGTCGAAAAAATTTAAAGCATAAAAATAGGTGTATTTAATATTTCCAAAGTGGGCATGCAATGCCTTCACATACTTGCGCAGCTCTGTGTAGATGGGCAGAACCTCAGGGTGACAAACAAACGCGAAGGCCAAGATGGGAACGGTGTAGGCAGTCTGCAAAATAAGCCAGAGTGAGCTAATGGCAGGAGGCAGTTTCACAATTATCTCACACTTCTCAAAGCACTGGTTGCTTGGTTACTTCTTACATCTACAAAGTGGGCATTTCCTGTTTGTTACAAGCTCTAATGGTAATCACTTGGGGTGACAGTAATAAAGGCTTCTAAATGGTACTTAAAAGGAATGATTTCCCACAATGACAGTTCCTGACCTGCTGGTTGATGGTGAAGTACTGCGCCTCACATTCTCCATCTATAGATATGTTTTGCACCGTGTGGTTGGCAAAACCATCGAAAGGACAAGGGATGTTGAACTTCTTATAGATCACCTTGGGGACAAAAGGGTGAACAGAGTTATTTGAAAGCCTTTAGAAAGATGTGTGTTGAATATTAGAGGAAGAAATGCAAGAAGGTAAAACATTTGATTTACAATCTTTTTTAAACTGTATCTTCCTCCACCAGAAATATTCAATTATTTACAAAAATAGTTCCAGTCTTTAACTGAGGATACATGCATTGTATGTTATTCACATGCATTTTATTTCATTTAAATAAAAGTATCTTACTGAACATAAGAAGAACACCATACACGTCAAAGAGAAGCCGCTGGTGTAGCCCAGGTAGCCTGTGACAAACAATTCAATTTAACGAATTATTAGCTGTTATTTTATAATGTGTTAAAGTTTGCTAGCATCAGCAGCTATCTTTCTAGATCAGGAGTCTGGAACTCAATTCCTGTAGTGCAGCTAACCCCTGCTTGTTTTTGTTTCAAGAGACTTGCCAATAGCTTCAAATAAGCCCAGTGGAGCTTAAATAGTGGAATCAGTTGGATTGTAATACACCAGTATTACAATATGCTACATTTCAAAGCTCAGAAGGCCAAAACCCTACCCACTAGCAAGCATGGTGATTTCACAGGTGAATTCAAAGTCAAATTCAGTTGAACTTTAATTGGGAGCAGAATTCGAAATTGCACACAGAGGCAGGAACTTCTAGTTTCCAACCATCGTAAATGATCCCATTCAAGTCAATGGAATTGGCTTGATAGTGTGACCGCTGCATAACTGGGCAGCGCTTCAGCCCTCCTGGAATTGAGTTTGAGACCAATTATCTAGAGCAGTAATCAAGACAATGAGAAAGTTTGGAGGCAAAACCAAAACTTGCTATTTAGTCGAGCTGATTAGATATTATAAAAACTCTTGTAAACATTTTTACTTCTAAAACTAATCTAAAATCGGAAATGTTTCTCCTTTGATTGAACTGAAATACCTTGACCAACCACTGGAGGCTGGGCTATCAAGTGAGCAAGTTTTCATTGACATTTACATTGACACATTTATCCTCTGTTATGTGACTGTTTTTAGATTCATATCATTAGTTTTGACCTAAATATCAACTTTGAGGGGTGTGAATTATTTTTATTAATACATTTTAGGTGAAATTATGGTTTAAAGCTCCAGCCACCAAGGTATCTTCGATACGTTCACTTTGCACTCTCTGGCCATTTTAGATTTTCTTGTTTGTGATGCACCTCCATTATAGTGATGACACCCACTAGAAGCCACCTTTACCATTCATACAAAACCAGTGATGCCACGACACTACATCCATGTTTGTTACCACCAATAGTTGGGCAAGTTAGCAGTTAGCACCCTTATCATATCAATGTTCAGTGAAAAGACCTGCTCACAATTTGCACTGAATATTGATAAGATGTGTGATAAGAGTGCTGATTGCTAACTAGCCAAACAATTGACGATAACAAACATAGACTAAGTAAGGTCAATGCTAAGCAATACAAAAAAAGTCACACAGCATTTTTTGCAGTGTTCCTATAATTCTTATTAAGTTGTTGTTTTAGTTGTTTGGTTTTTTTTTTTGCTGTGTCACAGAAAGTTTCTCAAAAATGCTGTTCACTCAAGAGAAAAGTATGACTATTTTTTTTCTTATTCATAAGGAGGTTGTTGGTCAAAAATGACATAAATGACCCATGACTAAACGTGACCTAATGAAGAATGCAAAAACTTGAGGTCTAAACACACAAAACTTAAGTGCTTACCAAGCTGCCTCATCAGAGCAAGTGGAAGGATGACACAAATTGACACAATGACAATCAAATAGTTGCCATTCAGGAACCACTCGCTGAAAGCAATGGAGAGGGAAAACGAGCTATAAGCAAGATGAAATAGCACCACCTCATAATTCTCAAGCCAATGATTTAAACAGCAGCTGAAGGATCTGGATTGGACTGAGCTTGGAATGCACCAACCATCACCTCAGATGACCCAAGAATGTTATCTAAGTTTAACTAGATTTTATGAAGCTTTGCAGGACATGAAGTGAAACAGAAAATCATTTGTCTCACCCACTGCTGTGTTGAAGGCCAAGGAATGCTTGAATAACCAAAGGTAGCTCATACTTCACAATGAAGAGGTAGCTGGACATAGCTGGAAGAGCAGACAAGCTTTTAAAACAAACAATCCTTTATAAAATGCGTCATGTGACAAGAGGTTAAATGCAGGTTTATAACGGGACACATGTCTAGCTTTTACAAACATAAGCCCAAATTATATTGCAAATGTGAATTAAAAACATATTACTTGGGCTGAATTTTATGCAACAAAAATACTATGTTCAACTTCATATCAATCCTGCTAACCGGAAAATACCATCATCATCTATCAGGGACTATTGTTTATGATTTTTTTTTAAATTTAGAATGAACTTCATCAAGGGACTTCTTTGGAAAAAGAGAGATGCTAACTTTTCAAAATTAGATAAAAACCAATTAAAACTTACCACCTATGTTGTGCATTGTTATTACAGCAGCTGCTAGTATTTTCCCCGGGTGTCCAAATGCCCTTTTACCCAGCTGTTCATAAGCACGAATACCTAAACAGACATAGCACAAATAAAATCATTGATTCAGGTTACTTAACCAACTTGAGTTTAGATTATACTATAAGATCCAATGGTTTCAGTTTTTAAAAAATCTAAATTCTTAATTAAAATGTAACATTATATGGTCTGCTATTTCAAGAAATTGCACAAGTTGTCGACTACACAAAAAAAAGAACTTTTGTAAAGTCTACCACTGCATTTTCCATCACATTTAAATGAATAGAAGTCTTCATACCCACAACCCCTGCACTCCGCAGTAGAAGATGAACAGAATATGAAGACAAAACAGCGATGAAGGTCAGCAAGATCCTGTTAAAAAGCAGAAATCTTTCAATATACCATTCAAGGTTTATCTCTTGTACATTTTCTGATTGGCTCAAAATGTGCATTTAACACAAGGAGCGCAACCAAACAATTCTGTTCATTATATTCTCAGTTAGGCTGATGCATTCCCAAGGTTTCATTAGCATGTGCATTCAAAAAAAACATTAATTTTAAATGTATTTGTTTGAAAAATGTGTGTGATTGATGTATTCTGGGGCACTCACAGAAAAAGAACAATACCAGTGTTGGACATGGCATAGGACAGACCCAGAATCCCGCTCCCCATGATGGCATTGCTAAGGTTGAAGACAGACATTCCGAACGATGTTTTTCCTTCAAACTAGCAGAAAGACACAGATTTAATATTGTTTTTGAATTGATGTTGGGCAAATATTTCTTAAAGAGTAAGCGCTAGTAAAGAAGATTTCTGTACTCACATCTGTGAACTGAGGAGATTTTCCTCCATCACTCTTATGTGGTAAAAACTCCTCTCGTTCAGTCGCATCACTAAAAGGACACAATTCACATTTTAATGCATCCTGTCATAACAATGACAGTTGTAACTAATAAAACTAGACTTTATTTGTGGGTCCAACTATAGAACTCATAGCTGGATTCCATACTCTCAAAATCTCAAAATCATTCCGGATGCTGACCAACCAGGCAACCACCTCTTTCAGCTCTTACCCTCCCGCCGGTGCTTAAGAGCCCCAAACACCAGAATAGCCCGGCACAAACACAGCTTGTTCTCTGTGTAGCCATTCAGCTCCTGAACCCATAACTTCCCCCACCAACACTCATATATTTCATCTAAATATCGCGCTAAGCAACAGGACTCTGATGTGCACCCTTCGCACATTTCAAGCCGCTCCACATTCTGGTGTTCTGTTGCTGTACTTTATTTTTACTTTACGCTTTGATCTGCACATTACCTCCAAAGTACATCTTATAAGCACCTTGGACTTCTATAGTTATAGTTCTATTTCTTTATATTTTACTACCCCTATTTCTAGAGTATTACTATATTCCATTTACTTTTAACTTGATCAATTTACTTTTACAACCTGTGTTACTGTGTTACTGTGCATCTGTGCTACTGTGCAAAGTTATTGTGTCGTTTTTTTTGTACCAACACTGGAGCGTACCCCTGTACCACAACAAATTTCTTGTGTGTGTTCACATGCACACTTGGCTATAAAAATCTTTCTGATTCTGATTCTAGTAAAATAAGAATAAATTACTTGTATCTCTGTGTTTAGTTTCAATGAGACAGATAAATTCTTCATTTTTACTTGTAGAAATTGTACAGATAAAAACAAGGAACAAAACTTTCCACAGCTGTCATAAAAATGGATTTATGTGAAATTTTAAAGCCGTGTGTCATTATAGTGTACATGTGGAAGCCATGTGTTTTTGCTGTGAATTTATTATTACTTTTGTAGGGTTCACTCACAGTTTTCTCTTCAGTGATTTCAGGCTCAACTGGTGCCAAAAAAACTTGGTCATTACTTTTTTTTGCTTTAACGCTGACTGACGTGTAACGCTGAAGGGCCTCTAAAATGCTACATTTCCCACTTTCTGGAAAACACATTACTTTGGAAATGTAGTGGGTGCATTTTCTTTTTGGGTTCAGAGTAATGAAAGTATGAAAATTGCTGCTTGTGTCTTTTTTAATGTAAAGATACAACCCACAATGGTTTGCTTTACGTTCGGGATCTCTGCAGACCAACAAACAAGCACATTTAGTAACACAAAATGGTTAACACTTCATACCCTTCCTCAAGTTGCTGGAATTCTGGATGGTGGCCATTTGTCAGTTTCTGAAGCTCCATGATGTTTTCTTTCTTTTTCTCTTTCGGGCAATGAAAGTCTTCTTTAAGGTTGATCTGCACTAATAATAAAAACACACATAAAATTAGATACATGTCCTGAAAACTTGTGTCATTTTCTAAAGCAGAATATGTGTTAACATGTTTGAAAAAGTAAATTAAAATAGAGCATGGTATTCTGAAATCAAAGAGTGGAAGGTGTTAGCTTAGTTAGATACCAACCATTCCATAAGTATATTTAAAGTAAATCTCTGTGGCAAAATATGTTGATTTTCTATGGTCAAATCGTTTACCTTTTAGGTTGTAAATGAACATATAACTTGTTGGTGTTAATACAAAGCTTCACTTGTCAAAGTCTTCATTCCAGTAAGTAAACTTTTCCATAAAAATGCAAACAACATAGATCATGTGATTTTTACTTTGACACTTGAAAATCATGTGCGGATCATGTGATGCTAGCACAGTCTTCATAGATATCTTAAGTCTCAAAGCCTTTTAAAACAAACTTGTCTTTATCCTTTCCTATAAATACATTTTCTATAAGTTATTTGATACAGAAAAACATGTGAGGTGTCAGCGCGTGTTAAAAGAAAGTCAACGAGACTATGTCCATTAGCTTCTTCTTATTAAAGCTCTTTTGCTGATTGTCCCTATCTTTGTTCTTATTTCAGTGGTATAAACTCTAATTAAGCCCCTGAAAAAGCAAAACAGTTTTAAGAAAATTGATTCATGGAAAGAGCTGCTGAAAGAATTCCATTTCTGTTACAACATACTCTCCTAAGCAAAAGTGCTTTTTAAAGACATTACATAACTTTACACTCCCATGGCTGACATTGTTGGTATGGTGTTTTTATGATACATGTGCTCTCTGCAGATCTCTGTTCAATATTACTGATTGACAAGTGTATCAGATATTTACACAGGAGCGATGATTCGAGGGATTGGTATTCATGGAGGAACAGCCTTATATATATTTACCATTGTTATATTTAGTCCTCCTGTGTGTGGCTGCACGGCATTAACACAGTGTTAAATCTGTAAAGGTACAGGACAAATGCTCTGTTAATTTTATGGAATTGGTCCATTTTCTTTGTATATAGATTTATCTGTATTCTGAAAATTGTGTTGCATTCTGGGATAGCCTGCTGATTGAACAGGTGTCAGTATATCCCGAACACCTGCTAGCTCTCGTTATCTTCTTTTACAGTTGGTCGGTGGGGAAGATGTTTAGCATGCACTTCTTTACTAAAATACAGGAATAAATTACATATTTATGTCAAAATAGTCTCTGAGGTGAGTTGGTAAATTTGTGTAAAATATAGTGAATTCTAGTTTAAACGTTTTAAAGGCACTACCTGATGGAAGTGTGCAGGACTGGTTCTACTTGGTTCAGTGTTTGACACTTTTTTCTTTGGTATTCGGACATGTATTGTAACTTTGTACAATCCATAAATATCTTCATTCATCTTCATGTCGGCTTTATTCCCTTTCGGGGTCGCCACAGCGGAATGAACCGCCAACTCTCTGGCAATTTGTTTTACGCAGTGGATGCCCTTCACAGCCGCAACCCATCGCTGGGAAAGATTCACACACACATTCACACTATGGGCAATCGTTCTTATTCAATTCACTTATATTGCATGTCTTTGGACTTTGTGGGGAAACCGGAGCACCCGGAGAAAACCCACGCGATCACGGGGAGAACATACAAACTCCACACAGAAATGCCACCTGCCCCAGCCGAGCCTAGAACCAGCGACCTTCTTGCTGTGAGACGACCGTGCTACCCACTGCGCCACCTTGACGCTCTCCATAAATATCCTGTAAATTAAAAAATGTTATGTAATATTATAGTATTATAGTGCTTTTGGTTTTTAAATGTACAGAAATGCCAATGTTAAAAATAGAATAAAAACTGTAAAGCCCATTTTTTTAAGAGCGGGGTTGTTGTTTTCATCAGAAAGCATGTCTGTTATAATGTTTGCTTATTTTAATAAAAATGCCAATAGCTGTTTGTAAACTATTAAATCCTAAAATCAGTGGGATATGTTCCATTTGGCAGAGATTGCTGACCGACAGTCATAACAGTTTGAGATTCAAACAGTTCCCTAAGAATGTTCCCTGCCGTGTGTATGTGAATTATCTCACAGTCTCTCCAATGTTTAAGAAAGCGCAAACCAAAAGCATCCAACACCAGGGCAAATGTATCAGAAAGAAAATAAAAGGTATTTTAGATTATACCAACATGTGAAAACTTGTGGGAAGAAGTGACTTGGTGAATTACGGTTTGAAAGTCATGGTCACATTCAGCCACAAGTTTGAATACGTGGCTCACACACAGGAGCGCTGGAAACTTTCCAGGAGCTTCTGCCCCACAGCTGTAGTTCCCGGACTGCTTTCAGAAACACAACCTTGTACACCCAAGCACTTGATAAAAGTCGCTGTCAAGCTTGCCAGCACATGGTTATTCACACCATTTAGGTTTATGTGACAAAAAACAGACATTTCGACCATAATATTAAAGCTTTGTGACTTATGTGTGACTTCTTTACTATAATGGTATACGTAATTTAGCTAAAATATGAGCCTTTTGTGATTTAGTACATATTAATGTCACTTATATAATGAATAAAAAGGGTGCTCATTCGATTAGATCATTTAGATCATCTGATTAATTAATTGCTTTATATAGTTTCTAAAATTTCACATCGCTTCGCCGGTCTGAGATCTTAACCTTTTGTACTTGGCCTGGTAAAATACAACACTGAGTGGTAAAAGCAATTAAAGTCCCTGACCCAACAGACTGTGGGGTAATGCTGTTATAAATATCTGACTGAAGTCAAGAGCTCCACACTCACTGGTGTTAATGTCTGCCTTTCGGCTCATGGTTATTGTTCATGAACGAACATTTATTGCCTTTGGTTGTTTTAAAGGCCAATAGTCGGCTCTAGAAGTGTTAATGTGCAGATAATCAGGTTTTTGTTCTCAAAACAGCAAATATGATACAAGTCCAGTAGAGCAACAAGAAGGACACCGTGGGCTTTATTTTTAGAACAAAAACCTTTTTGTAAAATTGTTAATTTATTTAAATTGAGCTTCAAACTCTGCTTTTAACAAGGTGAAAAGCACATTATGAAATACTGTACACAGTCTGGAAGTGGTCAGCTCTACATTAGCAATACAATACAACACAATAAGAGATGCAAAGTAGAGCTGCTCTATAACCCACGTAAAGGCCAAGTAATGTCCTGTGCCTTTAAGCCTCTCAGTAAAATAGTGTATCATTCATTCATTCATTCATTCATCTTCATGTCGGCTTTATTCCCTTTCGGGGTCGCCACAGCGGAATGAACCGCCAACTCACTGGCATATGTTTTACGCAGCGGATGCCCTTCCCTGCCGCAACCCATCGCTGGGAAACATTCACACACACATTCACACTTTCACACTATGGGCAATTGTTCTTATTCAATTCACTTATACCGCAAGTCTTTGAACTTGTGGGGAAACCGGAGTACCCGGAGAAAACCCACACGATCACGGGGAGAACATGCAAACTCCACACAGAAATGCCACCTGCCCCAGCCGAGCCTAGAACCAGCGACCTTCTTGCTGTGAGACGACCGTGCTACCCACTGCGCCACTGTGACGCTAATAGTGTATCAATGAGGAGTGAAATATTTTCCTGCTTGTTAGTCAAAATTAGACCTTATTTTCAAAGGAAAATTGTAGTAATGAAGAATCAAAAGAACACTTAGTACAAATGCTCTGCGGACACAGTTTGAAAATAGTAATGTTAAACCAATCTTATGCTTTTGAATTTCCAGCATTCTACATTCCGAAAAAAAAACCCCAGATATCATCCAAACAGAGATGGTTAAAGCTTCTATCTGCAGCAGAATAGATTCAGTCAGTGGCTTCACATGAAACAGTTGGTTCCATCAGAGGTTGGAATAATTAAGAACCCTCTTCTACATTACATCTGAATGCACCTCTATTTTATGAAAAAAGCAAGCTGAAAGGACATCTAGTGTTCCTTGTGCTTATAACCAGTTAGCCTGCACCAAGACAGGAGTCTGATTGTACAAACACAGGGTTGGAAGAAATGGAATTTGAAAACCTAAACATGATTAAAACACAATAAAAATACTTTTAACACAATTAAAACACGATTATAATACTTTTTTGTTAATTAATCTTTAATAATCAATCTCATGAGTCATGAGAGTATTATAAACTCTTTACTATAATCACATTTTTGCTTCTTTTAGTGATGGTCAGAATCCACATAAGCTCTCTGCTGTTGTTTCACCAGAAATGTATGAAAGAACTTTTTTCCGGCTAAATTCATTTTAATAGCTAAATGAGTGATTTTAATGACTTCACTTGCTTACTCTGGCTACATAAGGACCAAGGTTTCTTAGGGGAAGAAAAAGAAGGCCTGGTGCTAAAGAATATGGTTTGTTACAAGTAATTTCTGGAACATTTTAAGGTTTTCCACACAACTAGACAATTTTAAATAGGCTCACTGAGATGGCTTTTCTGTATGGGCTTTATTGGTAGCTTCACACCTCTGCTGTTTGATGGTCGAGTGACCCATCTTGCCCTTAAATGTCAATCAGAGAACAACAGTCACACTTACGACTGTTTAATAATCTTTGTGGGCTTTGTCGAACAAGTCTTGATCTCAGATTAAAAAAATATCAGCTTCTGATTGTCCATATTATCTTCATCCATGATTTCTTCTGCTTTTAGTGTTCTTCTTCACTGTTCCCTGTCATGAGGTCAGCGCAAGAGAGAGATTGAGCACAGCTGTTCTTGTCCCGACAGCACTCTGAACATGTGATCAAAAGACACAACTTTGATTTGTTGAACACGAGATTTCAGAGAAAATGTGAGCAAGGCAACATGGCAGAGCCAAACTTTTTTGTTCATGCTCGTCGTTCGGCCAGATGTGTGAGCTTGTATCTGTACCTATTGTTTTGGCTCAAGGTAGGTTCATGTACAAAACTTCAGACCAAAAATTTGTCTAGATGTGGGATTTCTATAAGCCACAGCAGTCATCATCTTGTCTCATGATGTTAATTGGTTACAATAGCCACACAACATTAACCAATCCCTTAAAATGTAGCTCCACATTTTAAATGATAAGACTAGTAAATAAATGAAAGCTTGCTGAATAAAATATATCTGTGCTTCTAAATAGAAATGTCAAGTATTGTCATGCTATGATTATTTCACCTATCACTTCACATTAGATGATATCAGTGTATGCGTTATGAACTTGACTGTATTGATTGATTTCCAGGTGTGCTAACGCTAGGAATCTTGAAGTAAATGGAGAGGCAACATATTGTTCTGTTAAACCTATACATGCTAAAATTATGCATGTCCAACCAAAGAGGTTTGTGTGAGCTTTTGAAGCCATAAATCATGCTCAACTGCTGTTGAGTCACATGCAAATCAGTCAAAACCAACTGGGCAGCATTCCAGATGACAGAAATGGTTTAACGTGTCTTTTGTTTTAAAATGTTTGACAAAGGAGCAGTTCTTAATTCCTACAAGTTTAGTGCCTCACTAGATGGACACCACCAACCTTTTCAAGGAAAAATCCCCTTTAAATGGCATTTGTCAGCTGTGCAGCTGAATTTCACGCTGGTGGCGGTTTCTCTTCTATCAAAAGAAAAAGATTAAAACGACTTTGTCAAACTGGTACCACTCCCAACAAACTGCCTGACCAAGTATGAAACACTCGAATGACATGCTTGCCTGATACCCTAATTATTTCTGATTCTGAAATTCTCAGGGTCAGATATTTAAATGCTGTATGTTAGGGGACAATGTTTTACAACTACATGACTTTGCAGGAGTCAGTCAATGAGTTATTTGTTTAAACTTCTCAGCACTGGGTAAAGCATGCAGGGTGGGCTACTGTGAGATAGAGAGAGAAAGAAATGGGGGAGGGTAGAAAAGAGGGGGGATGGGTGAGGTGCGCATCCAATGACTGTTAACTCTTTAGTTGCTTATGCCAGTGATTCCCAAAACAATAGTAATTAAAGTAGTTAAAACTATTGTCTTACAATTTTTTTAATGTCTTGAACTCAGATTTTTCTTGTATTAATGGAAAGGTTTTTTTTATTCTGTAAAAAATTCCTACCCCTCAAATGAATACTTGCAGTGATCTACTAAAAATATACATGATTCGACAAACTATTCAGATGGGATTTTTTTCTCTCTCAATTCTCTTTCAACTTCTTGCTTTCTTATAAGATTTGGACACACCTTAAAGCTCTCACAATAAAAAAAAAACATTAAAGTTTGCTTTAAGCAAACCAATTACCAACTACTCAGGTGATCAAAACTAACCAATACTACCAAAAAACATAGACAAGAATTTGCATGCAGGTAAAGGGATCTCACCCTCCGTATTATTCACCGCTCACTTTAGTTAAAAAACTATCTCTCCACCTATTCCACTGGCATTCCTCTCACCTTTATGCATTTCCTGTCGTTCCACTCTCTTTCTCTATAGACTCTCTCCCTTTAGGTCAACATCTCACTCTATTGCTATCTGCAACCGTGTCGACTAAAAGTATTACGGTGCTCAAAGGCTCCTGTATGGTTGAAACATCAGTATAGTGTACTTGTCCATTTTAGAATTTCCAGAGTATTTCCCAAGAGATAATATGATCCCTCTCGGCTCAGAGGTTGCATAAATCTGTGTGCCAAATTTCTGCCGCCAACAAACTCACAAGAGGTTGAACTAACGAAAGCATTTTCCACATTAAACTGAGCTCAAGTTAAAATCCTCAAAACCCAAACACGGTCTGGTCATTGTTGTAGACCACACAATGCACTCGCTGACTCTCCACAGGCTCATTCCCTAGCCGTGGCTATGAACATTCAATATGTCCAGGACATCCGTTTCAGAGAGCCAAGGAAGCCATTTGATTTTTATCAATTGTGTGGATCACAACTACAGTGTGTACGATTGGGTCTTGGACATCCTTACAAAATTATACACATTCTGCTTCATTTTTTCCACCTGATAATGTTTCCTTTCTGATAGCGGTTGCTCGTTTCCATGCAATGTAATAATGTTTATGTTTTGGTGTTTATTCATTCAAACTTCAAAGATTATAGATCAAATTATTTACCTGAATTCACTTCAAAAGCTAGGAAGCCAAAAGACATTGTGCTGTTGTTCACACAAGTCCACAAAGTCAACATTACCTACATGGAATGTTGTTCTTTGTGGAGAAAATTTCTTTTGAAAGCAAAAATCAGCAGAAGAACTCTCTATTGAATTATAGCATCTATCATGTGAACATTTGTTGAAAATATTGGATTCCAGGAAGATGTTTACTCCAGTAAATTTACTATTTAAAAGATATAAATTAATGGTCAAACGTGTACTTTTAATGATGATCTTCATATAAACTTGTAAGAAATAAATTTAGCCTTCCCTTAAAATGCAATCTTTAATTTTCTATGGTTTCATAGAAAACAAGCCTTTATGTGTAGTGATAATTTGAATAATGTTTGATAAATAAGAATTGAAACACTTTTATTACTGTCGCAGTAGATTTTAATGTAGCCCTCTGAAGCATTACTGTGCTAATTTAATACTCTTTAAACTTGTCAATTGTGAATTACCACTTAAAAGCTGCTGTTGGCAAACAGATAGCAATGGTAACAAAATGAAACAATTTTAGAGTTGTTATGCACTTTATGACTAAACACATAAAAGTAAAAGGTTTTGAAACACAACCTCTCAAGTGTTTCCATGAATCCAAATAAAATATAGCTAAACAAACTCTCTTGAATGTGTTTATCTCGTCAATAGAATTCCCAAGCTATATTGCATTCTTAGCTCACCATTACCTATATTTTTAAAAATGCTTTTCAAAAATTTAATGCACTGTCAAAGCAATTACAAATGGAGTAATAGGCTACATTTTCAACAGTTTGACAGTTTAATTACTGTTAAAAAGAGTAGCTTACAGTTACAGTTGTCAAGGTCTCAGTGGGATCTCATCGTGTCCACTGACTGTTTAAATGACTCCCAGCAGGTAAACATCCACTCATTGTTCACCTCTCTATGGATTTGGACACCTAACTCCCACAAAAGGATTAGCGAGGAGTGTAAAAGACGTGTTTAATACTTTTTAAAGATTGCAGTGATTTAAAAAACTAATTTAATAAACATCTTTTTTTTACCTAAAGAGAGAAAACATCTTTCCAACTAGGAAGGGTTAACGTGTTAAACCTTGCCTTATTTCCTGTATTCTTTAGAAGTGGTTGCTCTTTAAAAAAATTCCTAGTCAAGTCCATTCGGTTTAATTCTTGCATTAGTTTCTGGTGCACCCCTACACATTGCACAATACTCGTAGGAGGGTTTGCGTAGTGGTTCCTCTCATAATCTCAGATTACTTTTAACAAGTCTAACAATTAAAGCAATGGCATTAAAGAAAAGAGAGAAAGTAAGCATTGTGTTAGGAGCTGGGAACCATCTGTATCTAAATTAAACTTACCAGATCTTTGCAAAGAACCCAAACAAAGAAAAAAAGCAGCTTGTTTTGTAGGTAATTTCAGCAGATTCACAGTGCTCAAAGTAAAAAAAAAAAATAAAAATACCAACAACTCTATAACACTAAGTCTTCACAGAAACTACCTGGTCCAATCATGGATCCCAAGTCCAAATCAGCCAGTGGCCTTTATATGGCTCGGGTTAATTCAAGTCCTCTGAGCAGACATGTGATACCAGAAAATATTTTTCATAAAGAGATATTACATCTCAGTTGAAAGTCTTCCTCATCGATCTTTTAAAAGTCACATTTACCACCTTGAAAAGCTCATCAAGAGAAATACAAACATTAAAGACCACCAACCAAAACAACTGTTCTTTGAAAAAAAAATATTCCTTAAAAACAGAAAGGGAATGTAATAGAAGACCTATCAGTTCAACTGTACAGCATACTGAATAGGATAAAAAAGATTATGTTAAGAAAACTCTCCAAAGCTTCACTGTCAACTGCAGTTTGATTTTATATCCCATGTGCTCTAGAAAGACAACAAAAGCTCAGAAAAGAAGGGCCCCCTTACCTTTTTCTGGTGGATAATGTTTTTTTTCTCTGATGCAGTACTGGGGAAGGATTAACTGAGGTTTTCTAGCTTGAAGAGTTGCTTTTTATCCAGTTGTTAAAGGTTTAGCCCATGAGAGAAAGAGAGAGAGAGGACAGTGTGAATGCTGAACCCAGGAAGGTAGGAGGCAAGGGTGGGAAGCACATGGAAGAAAAAAACCATAAAGGGAGGGAGCTCTCAATGCAGGGTCAAATTACTCGTGATGTCAGAACACAAGTCTGTTAATGGAGACAGCAGCTTTCCATTCAATGGCTCTTTCTTGGCTCACAACAGTTTCTCTCACTCAGCAAACAGAGTGTCATGAAGTGCACAGCAGGCTACAGATTTGTAAAGTGGACATTTATTTTTTAATTGATTCTCAAAAACACAATTAGTAATGCTGCACAATAAGGAACATTTTAGAGGTAGTATGCTTTGACACAAGAGAAAAGTAATAAAGAACTTAACGTCTCTAATGGTTATTCCTCATTCTTATTTTAGGCTAAATGCTTTTGTGGGTATGGAATGCGCTAATAGGATTATAAGGATTGCAAGAAAGAGATCTTGATTGTTAAAGACAAGATTAGATTTTTGAGCATTACTAGTCATTGGGTTCACACGCTAAATAAACTAAACCCAAAAATGGCAAGATTGTTGTTTTATTGGTTATAACATTTGTTCTAAAATAAAAATCTTGACCCTTGAGAACATAATTATAACATTAGTTTTGTTTGTAAATCGATTGTATACTTTCATTATGGAGTTTTAAAGGCTAAATCTGATTCACAAAATCACAGAAATCAGATTGCAATAGAAATTATGGAATAATATTTATGGAAAACTGAATTTCACTAACTAAATGTTTTTGAACCGTATAGGTAGACAAGTAGTTTGAAACTCAAGTTCCCATGAAAATTATTGCGGTGATGTCTGGAGTCAGGAAATGTGTGCCTGTAAAATCCTTGCAAATAAATGTTTGCCTTTCTCAGCCAAGAATGTTTTTAATATGAAACGGAGACTAACAACACCAGCACAGAAACAGAAGCAATGAAACTTGAATTTCTGTAGAACCTATAAATTATCTTAAAGTTCCTTAAACATATACATTTTGCATGCTGTGTATACCAACAGCAGTTGCTAGCAGAGGTCGGTAATTACATTTACTAGGTTACACTTGCTTAAAATTTGGTTAAGTTAATCCTTCCCCAGTACTGCATCAGTGAAATAAAACATTATCCACCAGAAAAAGGTAAGGGGGCCCTTCTTTTCTGAGCTTTTGTTGTCTTTCTTGAACACATGGAATCCATCCATCCATCTTCATGTCGGCTTTTTCCCTTTCAGGGTCGCCACAGCGGAATGAACCACCAACTCCTCTGGCATATGTTTTATGCGGCGGATGCCCTTCCAGCCGCAACCCATCACTGGGAAACATTCATACACATTCATTCACACCTTAACACTATGGACAATCGTTCTTACTCAATTCACTTATACCGCATGTCTTTGGACTTGTGGGGAAACCGGAGCACCCGAAAAAAACTCACGCGATCACGGGGAGAATATGCAAACTCCACACAGAAATGCCAACCGACCCAGCCGAGGCTTGAACCAGCAACCTTCTTGCTGTGAGACGACCGTGCTACCCACTGCGCCACCGTGACGCTCAGCACATGGAATATCAAACTGCAGTTGACAGTGAGGCTTTGGAGAGTTTTCTTAACATAATCTTTTTTTATCCTGCTCACTATTCTGTGCAGTTGAACTGATAGGTCTTCTATAACAATCCCTTTCTGTTTTTAAGGAATAAATTATTTAAAGAACAGTTGTTTTGGTTGGTTTAATGTTTTTCTTTCTCTTCGTGAGCTTTTCAAGGTGGTAAATGTGACTTTTAAAAGATCGTTGAGGAAGACTTTCAACTGAGATGTAATATCTCTTTATGAAAAATATTTTCTGGTATCACATGTCTGCTCAGAGGACTTGAATTAACCCGAGCCATATAAAGGCCACTGGCTGATTTGGACTTGGGATCCATGATTGGACCAGGTAGTTTCTGTGAAGACTTAGTGTTATAGAGTTGTTGGTATTTTTATTTTTTTTTTTTACTTTGAGCACTGTGAATCTGCTGAAATTACCTACAAAACAAGCTGCTTTTTTTCTTTGTTTGGGTTATTTGCAAAGATCTGGAAAGTTTAATTTAGATACAGATGGTTCCCAGCTCCTAACACAATGCTTACTTTCTCTCTTTTCTTTAATGCCATTGCTTTAATTGTTAGACTTGTTAAAAGTAATCTGAGATTATGAGAGGAACCACTACGCAAACCCTCCTACGAGTATTGTGCAATGTGTAGGGGTGCACCAGAAACTAATGCAAGAATTAAACCGAATGGACTTGACAAGAAATTTTTTTAAAGAGCAACCACTTCAACAGAATACCTAAAATAAGGCAAGGCTTAACACATTTGGGTACTTCCTAGTTGGAATAAATAAAATCCTTAGGTGAAATAAAATTTATTAAATTCGTTTTTTAAAATCATGGGTTTCCATTACGATCCCTTAGGTTACATTTACTTGGCTAAAAATTTGTTGTATAACTAACAAGTTTCACAAAATGTTAAAGAGGCGGATGAGCAAGAGTTTGGCAGCTACTTGCGGTTTAAGTGCACATTTTAGTTAAGATGATGGCTGATGTCAATGGCAAATCACTCATGATCTTATGTTCAAAGTTTAGAAAAAATGTAGTGATGACAATATATATAAAAATATATATTTTAAAGTGTCAACTCCTATAAAATTATGAATATTTACTCTTTCAGTGAAATAAGAACTTAACTTTTTTTGCAAAAGAGATATTACTCAATTAATAATTTAATAATTACACTGTTGATTAACTTTTTTGGTTAAATAAACATATCTTCCCTTTCGTTATTTTTTCTAAGAATGTGATTAGTTTGTGGATGACTTAGATGGTCCATTTCCCATGTTATATTATTTCCTCACGACAATGTTACCTGATTTATTGACTTGAAATAATAGTTATAATCAAATATATGTAGAAAATATAAAAATTTATACCAAAGCATAAATGCTGGCAGGATGTAAATGTACTAAAGATTTTCAAAGTTAATAATTCGGTCTTGGACACCCCGCGTGCTTATCAGCCAGTTCCGTCACGAGATCCAAGCTTGCAATGAATGATGGGAACATGAGTTCATATGGGTAGTTTACTAACGACGGTCGAGAATCTCAAAACCTCACTTCCCAGGGTGCACTGCGTCGGACACTCCTCAGTAACGACTTCCTCTACAGAAAAAGAACGAATTTGACGGGGCTAACTGAATATTTTTATGTTTTGACAAGCCGTATTTTATTTAAAAAATACGATGAAATGTGACCATAGATTCTGAAATGTGACCGTTGCTAACCGAACAGTCGTCCCTGTTTGCACCCCTGCACTGGCGGTAGTGAGGGCGATGCTGAGGTTTGCTGGGCTGAAGCCTTATGATATCCATTTGCCTGCTTCGTTGTGGGGGTCTGTTATTGTCACGGAACATAGTACCGCAGCTCAGCCGGATTTTTCTTCGTGATGGAAGAAGTCGATAACATTTTAATTCACTCTCTGAGACAAACGGGCACGTAAGTATGTCATATGTAAGTTAACGGGTGTCATCTTTATCGGTGATAGATCCTCATCTGTCAGTTAATTGATTGTACCTTACGTTTTAGATAATTGATTTAATCTTGTGTGTTTTGTTTTCACCAACTCTGTCTAATCAAACACCGCATGCTCTTCCAGAGACATTGATGAAGATGTTCAGAGTGTTAAGCAGTTCACCAGTGAGCTGATAGTGGAGGCGGTGGTCAGATGCCTGCGAGTGATCGACCCTTCGATAGGCAATGGCCTGTCTCACTCGCTCCCCCCTGGCATGTCTGCTCGCTTCAGATTGGGCATGAGCTTGGCACAGGCCTGCCAGGTGAGAGACACTCAGCCAGGAAGTTATGAAGTTCTGTCTGTGTGCATGAGGTTCTCCATCACAATCACCTAGTCAGCTGATTGCCATTGAAAATGGATCATTGGTGGTGAAAAAGCTTTTGTGTTAGGAAGTAGCTCTATTGACTTCCATGTAAAATAAGCTATCAAAGTTGTTTTAAAATGTTCCTTAAATGCAAATAGATTATTTACAGTTGTTTACCTCTGTTTAGGTCTTGTGACTGTAATTTCATGCAGCTATATTTACATTTCAGTAATAATGTAACTGTAGTGTACATTGAGCTCTTTTATTTTGATTTTTAGGATGTAGGCTTTAAAGGCGAAATTGGCTATCAGACATTTCTCTACAGCAATGAACCAGAAATTCGCTCCTTGTTCATGTTCCTGGTTGAGAAGCTTCCCAGAGAGAGTGCAGAAGCATCAGACCAGCCTGCAGGTACTCTCAATGGTCTTTTTGTACTGTTATTGTTTAGCTTGTAATGATGTTATCAAATGAGTTGTTTGTTGCTGTATCTTGATTGTTTACTTATTGTGTATAATTTTAGCATACATTTAAAGTGCTCCTATTGTGTTTTTCAAAGGTTCCACTTTTGGTTTTGAAGGTCTCTAAAGATTACATGTATGAATGTTCAGAATGTTAATCTTTAGTGTCTTCGTGAGTGAAAATATGGTTCCAATTCCTTACACCACAGAGAATGAGTTCAGTCTCCAGCAGATGCAGATAACCTATAAACTTCTAAACTTAAATAAAAATAATAACTTGACAAACAAAACACTTTGGCTGTAGCTATCCAATATTTTAGTCAGGAATTATACTGAACATATAACCGGGTAATCGGATAAAAAGTGTCCCGTAGACGTTCAATGATAGAAAGCTCTGATACATTTATTATTATTACCATAAAGAAGCTTTGCATGAGTTTAAAACCATTGGAACAGTATGTGTAGGTTACCCATAACATGCCATAATAAAGATTATTATGTCGAGGCAGCCTAAAAAATAAGTTTATCTGTGAAATGTGCTGTTCTTGTTAGAGTTAGAGGAGAAAACCCAATGTAAACAATCCTGTTGTTACTTTACACTTCTAAAGCACTTTATAAATGTAGTTTTTATATATAAAAAATAATAAAAACTTAATGAACGTAGTTTTTTTATTAAAAAAAAATTTTTTAAACATAATTTTTTTTCCTCATTTGCACCATGGTATTTTGCCAGCACTCGCATAATTAAGTTATTATTAATATCTGGACTGCAATAAATAAGTGGAACAATACAGCTGAAGGTTTTTTCCAGTCAGTCTAATGTTCCATGCTGTTTTCACTATACTGAAGTTTAATGTTGTGATGTCTTAACGTTCGGTGTGGATTATTATACCGTTTTCATTAACATTAACATATTAATAATATATTGATATTTGTACGGCAGGCGGAGCATTTAATGTTACTTCGACCTGACGACATTCTCTTTAATGTAACGTTTGCGTATTAACATCAATAAAAACAGGCGAATGCCAATGTGAAACTTCTTGTTTAATTTTAATGTGAAAATGTAGAATAAAAGGAGCCTGTAACTCCTTTACACTACATGGTCTGAATTTTCTGAATGAAGCCGCCACCCTCATCTTTCTTCAGGATTGAATGTTTCTCAGTTTCAGTCTAGTGGGGCTTCATAAATGGCGGTTGGTGCAAAAAATAACCATACAACTTAAATAATACGGTCATTAAAATAATCCAAGTAGAGGGATTCCAGGAACAACTGTGATCTAGCGCTTGCATTTAGTGAACCGCAAAGAACGGCTGTTTGTTGTCAATGTTGCGCAAGGATACATGGAGTGAATAATAAAACCTGGGTTAACACCTTCCAGCCAATCAGGCTTTGAGGCGGACAAAACACTTTCAGGTTCCATATATGTGTTCCATATATGTTATTTTCAAAAATCCATAATAGCTGCTCTTTAAGTAATAAATTAAGTATTTCCTAATTGGTGAATTTGTTGAAAATAGGACCCAGAGTAGCTCTTGGATAAATTGAGTAATGGTAAAAAAAAAAAGTAGTGATTGCCCAAACACAGCAGCCAACTACATACGTCTAGGGTTTTATATTCAAGTGCTTTATGTTGCGTTGATTCAACCTGTATGCGAATGTAATTAAAGAGCGGTGCCTATTTTAAAATTAACATCTAAGAGCAACTCATGTCAAATTTGTTATCTGTTGACATCAAATATGTAGCCAGTACCCCTGTACTTTCTTTTAGTGCACAATATAAGCACATTTATTTGATTTTACTCAATAATACTATGGAAATGCCATCCATTTTATGATTTAGAGATCGGTTCTGATAAATCAAGTTTTACCTTGATATATTATCCTGAATGAAGGCTTCCCAATATAGATCAAATTTTTTGTGACAAGAGGAGGAAAAAATATAATATGATATACAGAAAAACAGCTGATTGGTAGCATTCACACTACCAAATAGAGGTTTTCACTCAAATTTGTTAATTATGACATGAGTTAGAATAATAAAACTGCAGATCTGGCGTAGAAGTAGGTAGGAAATCTTACCTTTCAAATGAAACAAGGTTGATTTGCTCTGGATGAGAGTACAGAGGCCTGTAGTAATTATCATAAATAACCAGAGACCTCCAGATAGTGTTAGTCAAGTGCAAATATAACCATAGCCAAATGAAATAAGCTCGACTGAAGAGCATCTGAAGTGTAAATAAAAATGTATGTATGTATACACACACATCATTGTGTTATGTTGCCTTGAAGAAATAGCATTACAAAGTTTTAAATAATGCTATTATAACAAATGTAAAATTTTTCTGCTTGAACTTAAAACTATAAAGATTAAATATTATCTGGAAAGTGACCATTCCTTTTTACATCTAGTTTTTACACAAGGAAACCTTTTTTTTCTATAGTGAGATTTACCAAAACAATGTGCAATGTAATAGAAGAGTTTAAAGAGATGACTAAAAAAAGTATAGCTGCCTTATTTCATAGGATTCTTGAAAAAGTCAGTAATGACAGTCCCTCTTAAAGAAGCTCTGTTCGTTTAAGCTAACTCCTTAAATCTACTTGGTAGCTTTTATTGTAATTGAAGGAGCTGCAGAAGGAGTTCTGACATGCTCAGACTCAACATGGCTAGAAGGTTTTTTTCTTTTGGCGTTGAGTTCATGGCTACCATATTAAGTGTTGCTCTTGAGTATCAAAACAGATTATAATGAATGCTGTTTTTCTCTCTGAATGTTGTGATCTGCAATGTTTATCGTTCATCTCATAGGAAAGTCTGTCCTGTTGCAGAGAGCTATTGCAGCTCAAATTAAAGCTCAGCTATCAGTGCCTTGGCTCCCTCCAAACTGTAGACTTCCTGTTCATCGCAAAACACAGGTATTACAATATTCGTACACTCTGTAAATACTTGTTCATATGTGTTCTAGGTAGTGCTTGTTACCTGTACTCGACCTCACACTAAATCCAGAAGAGAATGAAAACTTCCTTAAATTACTAGGATATGTGGATTTTAGTTTTTTGTAAGAATGAAGTTATTCAAAGCTGAGTGATGAAAGTTAATGTATTTTTAGAGCTCCGGTCCATGCCAGAGTTTCCATGCTCAGCCACTGAGCCTCCCATATTCAGTGAAGGCCTCTTCCAGGAAACAGTCTAAAGGTAGGCTCACTCGCTCTCTGAAATATTGAACTAGTTGCCGTTTATACTCTTTATTCATTTATGATATTACTCTTGTTCACACTCGAAGTGTGACTACCCCTCGAAGGAATTTGACAAAAAAACAAATTCCATTCTGTGATTCACTCTGTTAACATTGGGATGTTTTTGATGTTTCTTTGTGAATTCTCTCAGAGGTGCAAGAATATTGGAGGAGTTATCTTCTACCGGTGACCGCACAGCCTTCGCTGCATGCCTCAGTGCCAGCGTCCCTTCTGGAGAACCACATCTCTGAACTTAGCGCCACACTGGAGTGGGAGAGCGAATGGAACAGCCAGGGGCTCCTATCCAGGCTCACACCTGAGGTTACCTTTTTAGTCCTTCAGTCAGAAACAGTTATAAAGCAATCAAACATATATATAGCAATATGCAAGTTGTTTTATTTCATGTTAGCTGGTAGTTGAATATCATGTGTGTTTTTTTCAGTGCTTTTTTTACACACTTTATTTTTCTTAAAAATTGTTGGTGTATTTAGTTTTTCCTACTTACTTTTTTAACATACTTGTTATATGGAGTATAGCAATGATGGAATAAAAACACAACTTAGATTTCATTGCCTGAGGCTCTTTCCCCATTGAAAGTGAACCAACTTGATGTTTCATTAACTGTAAAGCATGCCAAAATATCAAGTTCAGACTAAAATTTTTACACTTTGTAGAGATAGACAAATATTTTGTTGTTGACAGTATTTTAGTTGAGATATCCCTCATCCTGTATAAACCATAAGTTAATGACGTTATTCTGTGTGATACATGTCATATATGGGTAAAAATGTCTGATTTGTGTCACTAGGCTACATTCAGACTGCAGGCCAAAGTAACAACAGAAATGTAAAAGGTTTATTTAGTTAATTTTTAAAAATCTATCCACCCTAACCACCATATTTTCCTTATCTTGTATCCACAATGTGTTCTTTATTATGTACACCTGAAAATGCTTTGATTGGCTTTCAGCTTTTGTCAATCTTGCCATCCATGTATTTTTCTTGCCAATGGTGGTAGTTTTGATACTTCTGCAAGATCAGACAAAAAGCAAATAGTGCAGAAAATATAACATGCAAATATTTTCTACATATTTTTAGTGTTTCTTCTCAGTGTGCACGAGCTGTTAAATAGACAGCACAATTTGGTTCAGTTCCCAAAATTGTGTTTGTGTGATCTGGAGATAATGTAGTGTGAAATGATGAACACAAAAACTTCTAAGAGTGGACAAAAGTAGATGGGCCATTAGACAAAGAGGTTCCAGTGGCATAATGAGAGATCTCTGAATGACTTAAATAATTTTTTTAAATGGAGTATGTTGAACACATGCACGTTGGGAAATATCCATATTTAAAAAAAAAACATAAAATAGAAGCTGGGTGCGCTGTTTTAAATAGTCCTCCAGCAACTTAAATGTTGTGTGCAGTAGTTCCTTGTGCAAAAAAATAGTTCTTTATGAGCTTTTAGTTTCATTGGTTATGAGTATTCTGTCTTTTATTTGGGAATTGTAGCCAACCAACATATAAAGAGAAAAAAAACTGAAATATTTCACATTTATTTGGTGAGTGGTAATTTTTCTGCTAGAGCCCTTTAACAATCTAACGTGATGAACAACGTCAACACCATAAACAACAAACGTTATTGTGATTTTGCTTAGGCCTCAACATACATTTTACACTATGGTGATACTTGCAAGTAAATGTTTTCAAAGCCAGATTCCCTTAAAACAGAGACACTAAAAGGTGGCTAATTTGACCACATTTCGTTTAAATTCAGCATGGTCTATCCTCATTGTTTTCCTCTGTATCCTCTTCATTTGGCCTCAGCCTGACATCTCTGTAACACAGCATCTAGACTCCCTGTCTTAATAATAACACTACACAGCAGGTAAATATTTAGGTCTCGTCTTTCTTGCCTTGATGGCGTCTCTGTGGAAAAAAGCATGTATCAACATGAAGTTGGAACATGGAGATGTCTTTCACAAGCCTCTGATATTCAGCATGTCTGTGTGCTGTGACTGTTCTTCTGCCCTCTCGCATCTCAGCTCCACATTCTCACCTCACCTGCCCTCCAATTTACACACTATTCCATTGTCTGACCCCCACACCTCCAAGAAACTTGCAAAGAATGATGTCCTGTTTGTGCTGGTACAGGTTATGGGTTCAGATGGGTGTAGAGTGAAAAGAAAGCGAAAGGGCTATTGTGATTGTGTTTATGCATTTTTAGTTAACCAGACATCAGTGTATTTACAGATGTACAAACATGTAAGAATGATTCGTTATGCATAAGATGAATAGGCTTTTTGCTTGTTTGTCATCATTGTTAAAGAAAATTGCTTTTTTTTTTTAGGAGTACCGATCAAGGAAAAAAGCCCGTCTGCAGAAACGCATCGAGGAACAGCTAAGAACAGCCGCTCAGCCTCGGCCAGATGCGCATGGAGCCGCACGCTCCACCTCTGACCTCTCAGAGCTGCTGCAGTCGTTTGCTGGCCCCCTGACTGCTGGAGATGTGCTGAGCAAAGGCACACGCTTCACCCACACAGAGAAATTCACCTTTACACAGGTACCTGTACGACTAGGTTCTAGTTACGGTCTCTTTTACAGTCAGTCAGTTCCAAACTACATTATTAATTAGAATCTTGTTTATATTATGTACATAGATAGAAAATGTACTAAACCATTTATTTCAAACCAAAATGATTTTGCCTCTTTCCATAATTACCGGGATGCTATGATGGAAAAATTTACTTTTGATGGGTTTAGACATAAGTATGTGCAAGAATGGTGTTAACATGCTCTAACTATTATAATCTAGCACATTTTGGTTTAAATTCAGCAAGTAGGTTTTTTTGTAAAATTTGTTTAAGTAAAATGACTAAAAATTCTACTTTGCAACCTTTTTATTACCTTGTATAAAAATCGGCCACACCACATTGACCTTGACCAAGTCAAAAGAAGAGGAAGCTTTTGTGCAGACTAGTGTGGCTCTGTTTGTTTACACTAAATGTACATCTTTCTCCCCAGAGAGTGAAACACTGGTTGATCCTGTCTGCTATCACTGACTGTAACACTTTAGTAAATATATTGGTAATAAATCACAAAACTATGTACACTATAGAACATGATTTCTAACCACTTTTTAGCAACGTACATTTCATGATGCGTCTCTTAGCACAGTTGCTAATATACTTGCTGGATATGTGGTGGGAAGGTTTTGGTTTCTCCAGCAAAAGGTTAACATGTATTTGAGTCTTAAAAAACATGTTTATTTCCTTATTTTGACTTCTCTATTCAGTTTTCCCAGACTCCAAAATGCCGTCTCATTTCACAAAGTGTACTGCAGTTTCCTGTTGTTATCTGAAGTTTTCTAATGAAGTGCTCAAAAGTGCCTCACTTAAGTACCATTTTCAAAAATCCGTAACAGCCTATTAAAAAAAACTTCAAATGCAAAACTAGGTAAAAAGCTATTGTGAACATTGTGAATAAAAAATGTCATTAGTTTAATTATACCACCATTTTATCAATTAAACATATCAATTAAACAAGTATAGTTTTAATGCCAATATTGTTGTTTAATTCAATCATTTCTAGTACAATTTATTGCACAAAATTGAAACTAAATGAAACATTGTGTATGTTGCCCAATGTGAGCATGATAGGAAGCCCATTTTCATGACCGAAAAACAGGATTCATTATGAGCATAGATAACAAAAAAATTGTTAATCATCTTTTTTTCCCATTAAAAAATTAATCAACATTAATACTTCAATATTTAACATCCTTCTCAAGTTGCTTTTCTATCCATTTGTTGCTATCAAATATTGATTTATTCTAGCCATTACTCTGATCAGTCATTTCTATAGATTCATAATGTGTATCATTATTCGTTGTCCCTAAAAGTGTCCTAATCAATTTAATATTTTCTCTTGAGATCTTCATCTATAACTCAGAGGTTTAGATCTACATCTGAAGGACACATATATTTTGCAGGAAGCAGAGAAAGCAGCCCAGCAGATGGCAGCAGCAGCCAGTGCTCTTCCCAGCTCTCAGCAGTCAGAAGAGGACAGACAAGCACAGCAGGAAGAGGAACTCTCAGCTCTCCAAACACAACTCCAGCAACTCTCCGTCCACATGGAGGAGGCAGCTGGAGACATCAAGCAGCTGTCCGTTTCCGTCCAGCAGGTCCTTCTCAACTCATTTAGAGTTTCATTCACTTTTTTTGTTTTATTTGTTTCCACTTTATTACATCACAAAATTATTTAATGCACAATACAAAATAGAAAGACACTTGAAAATGCATATTCAAAAAAATAACTAGAAATTATCATTAGATCGTTAACAAATGTGGGGTAATGTACAATACATTGAGCATAAACATCAGAATCAGTCATTGCATAACTCCAATAAAAAATAAAAAATAAACTTTTTTTTTTGCTCATTTTATAATTAAGTAATTAAGACGTGGTGCCATATCGCTTTAGGTATTTTTCGTAACTTTTCTCCTTCACAGGTGTCTGATGAGCTGCAGCAGAGGGAAGTGAGTAATACTGAGAAGGAACTGTCAGTCAGAATGAAGAGGCAGACCGTTGATCTTCTGCCTGATGCTGAAAACAACCTGCTCAAGTTACAGGTACAGCACTGGCTCATCTGTCTGGATGCAAAGCAAGCAGCACAAACAATCAGACTGCTATAAAACTGTTGTTTAGAGTATAGAATTGCCAGTGACTAATAGCATGTTGGTTTTGGGCAGAATCTGGTGGAGGCCAGTTCCAAGCGAGTGGTTCAATTGGCCTCTCAGTGGGAGAAACACAGACTCCCCCTGATAGAAGAGCACCGCAGGCTTAAAGAGCTGTGCAGCAACAGAGAGGTACCTTTTCTTACCATGATTGTTTATGCACTCACACACCAGCTTGATATGCATTAGCTATTTCATAAAATTTAGATTTTTTTGTTTATTTAAATAAATTATGCTCAAACAAAAATGTATTTGGAGAATAACTATTTTTAAAGTCGATACTGAACCCTTTGATGCGTCATTCCTTGTGTCAAAAGTGACATTTGTAAGGTAAAAATGTAATGATTTTACTTTTTTATGTTTATTTATTCCATGAAAATTTATCAAAACAGATCATTTTTAAAAGAAGGAAAAGTGTATATAGACTTTTAACAAAGTGAAAGCTATTTTGATTTAGCTGAGTAACATTGTTAATAGTAGTGTTAAAATTAATGTTTACATTGTAATTAATAAATAGTTACTATTATTTTGCATCAAAATAAAGTAAAATAATATCTTTTTGTATTAATTTGGCTAACTAAGCAAGTCTTTTTTTATATAATGTATGAATTATGAATGCATGTATGAATTTTATTTTAGGTATCTCTCCAACTAAATTAAACTTGCTGTATTTTTTTGTTTTAGTTGTCTACTATGAACATTTGTTCATTTTCATTTCATTGTGTGCACTCAATTTGACCAGTTCTGTAAACTTGTGTTTAGTCCGAGTCCTCCAGGAAGCTCTCGGAGATCAAAGACCTGCACTACAAAATTAAACAGTCTGCGGAGGAGGCCAAAAAGAAGGAGAGTCTCTACAAGCAGCTGGTATGAATGACTTTTATTTTCTCAGTCTTCAGCTCTGCTTTTGGGGCATTTATACATTGCCTCTAGCACTTGTACTTCATCCAAACAAACAAACACTAGTGCAATACGCCATCTGTTCTATGCAAATCAGTTTGTGTCCTCAGTAACCACCAGCCCCACTTTAATCTCATTGACAAGCTTGTCTTCAGTGTATGAAACAAATATTTTTTTAATTGTCACTTTTTAACCTTTGTTAACCTTTGCATTGTTAGAGTACAAACTATGGCATAAGTCAACAAAAACAGTTTGTTTTTATTTTTTTAAACCTATTTTTTAAAGCCTTATGTTAATGACTCCTCCCCCTCGTGTTTACCCTCAGCTCACAGAGTATGAAACGCTGTCTAAAGATGTACCTCGCTCAGCGTACACTATGAGGATCTTGGAGATTGTAAACAACATAAAGAAACAGAAGGAGGAAATCACTAAGGTCTTTGTCTGAACTCACTCTTTATCTGACCACAATTAAACACTTCATCAGAGTTCATGACCTGTGTCTACAGGCATTAGTTTTTGTTTGAAGTTGGTAGCCTTTTGAACTCCGGCCCTCTTACTTGACCCCCTGTAGATTCTGTCGGACACAAAGGACTTGCAAAAAGAGATTAATGGCCTTACTGGAAAACTAGACCGGACATTTGCAGTCACAGATGAACTGGTGTTTAAGGTTGGTTTTTTTCCCCGTTATTTAAAGTTAAAACTGAATTGGAATTTTTTTTTAATAAGAAAAAACTTCAGTTAATTTTGATGTGTAATGTTTTATGATTTATGAAAGAGTTTTATTTAAACTATTATTTAGTTTATTGGTGGGTTTGTTTTGTTTGTAATATAAATAATTATCTTCAAAATGCAGGATGCAAAAAAAGATGAATCCGTCCGAAAGTCCTACAAGTACTTGGCTGCCTTACATGAGGTATGTGTGAGTGTGGATTATTTTGAGGTACATATTTATGTTGTTCTTATAGTTGGATAAAGCATTATTCAACAAAAATATTTTTATGGAAAAAAACAACTCCTGATCTGTTACTTCTATATGTTTGTCCTGATGGCATTTCACCAGTTGTCATTTGTAAATTTATGTTGATTTGATTTGATTTATACTGTATTTGTGATTTCATTTGGTAGGGAAATAGGTTTTTGCCCAATATCTCTGCCCCGATGTTAAATGTAAAGACCAAATCACTTCTAGAAGATTGCTCTCTTACTCAGATGTGAAGCTAGAGAAAAGCCCCCTGCAGAGAAACCTCTATCTAATGTTAGTGCAGTGACACTGCTTAATCTTGGATGGCACTCAGGGGACTTTCAATCAAACATTGGATTTCCTCGTTCCTCCTCAAACATCTTAATCTGTGTATAAACAGCAAATTAATCGAGGAGGTCCTCTTTTGATCCACATGACCCAGCCATATCTCCGCTAGACCGTTTCAGAGACTACCTCTGGAAGCGCATTCGGAAATGGTTCATGGAAACAAAAGAATTGCTTACACACACGCTACAATGAGCCGCTACTGGAGCTAAGGGTTTTTGGAAATAGATTATAGATGCCAGTCTGTAAGGCCCCTCACTTTTATATAAAACTGTGGGTTCAAAAAAACTTAATTTAAGACTTGCTAATTAGGTTTTGATGTTGGTCTGGAGTAATGTAAAGTTAGCTGTTTACACTCTTAATATTTTGTTATACGAATTAATATATTTAAGAAAACAGACTGGGGTAATTAAAGCCAGAGCTAAACGAACAAGAACTTCAATCAACTCCAGTAGAGGTATATTTATAACTGGGAAAGTTTTATTATACATCTGCTCCAATAGTGTTAAAGGACACTTTGGATGCAATTTTAACATAGTTTTATTAGCTTTTTCTTTGGATATGTATGTAAGGCCTGTCACAATCTAAGTTTATATTTCTGAAAGGTTTTCTAAAAAAAAAAATAATAATAATAAATATTTTTTTTTACCTCAACAAATCCGCTTCTGGCAGAAACAAGCTGTTTTAGCCATTTTGCCAAATGACTCCATTCCCCACTCCCCTCTCTGAACATTGATGCATTTACTTATCTGGTGTTTTCATAATGCAAGTTCAGTGGACGCATGTGAGAGTGTTATAATAATAATATAAAAGTAAAACTATGCAATATATTCTTCATAAAGAATGTGCGGCAACATGATCTCATGTAAAAATTTTGAATAGTACCGCCAACAAAAAGTTAGCCAATGTTAATAGGATTGTTATTGTCAGATTTTGTTAGATTTTTATTTACTTTTAAAATAATTCGCTTACTTGTTCTGAAGATGAGGCTGGTTCACGTATAAGTTTCAAATCCTGCTTTGTACCAACCCTCGTTCAAAAACAGTCCGGAGCAATATGTCTTGAGCAAACAAGCACGTGATTTGGTAGATCTAACTTTGAATTTCCTTCATAAATAAAAGATAGCCACTCAGTTGTTAAAGGTTCCTTTTTTCTGCAATAAATGAACACAGTTGTGTTCATCTTCAAAACCCAAAACATCACAGACCTTCGAAGGTCTTGATTTTAATCTGAGGTTTCCTTTGTTAACCCTCTATCCTTGATTAAATCATGACTAATTATCCATATTGCAAATGTAACAGTCTACGTTAACTGCTGAAACAAGTACAAAATTGATCTTAAATCATGTTATTTATTTCCAATGACAGTGCAACAGTATAAAAGTTCAGAATGCAGTCTTTCATCTGACACAAATACTTGAACTGTAGATCACTTTACGAAGATCGAGAGTAAGCACATGGATGCCCAGGACAATCTGAGCTTTTATACTATTGGACATGTGACATACATACACAAGTCTATAGAGAAAATTTGTGTCACATGGCACTAAGTTGATCCTCAAGTTAGCGTTTAAATGGAAGTGTGCTTCAGGGTTTATGTTCCCCATTAGCACAGATTTGTCCGTCTGTTGTCTCGTGGCTGCTTTGTTTATTTTGCTCAGGCTTTGAACAGAGTTAAAGCTCTTAATTATATAGCGGTCCTGGTATTTTCTTTAAAGTATCTCTACATGTCTGTACTTTCAGAACTGCTCTCAGCTTATTCAGACAATTGAGGATACGGGGACCATCATGAGAGAAATCCGAGATCTTGAGGAACAGGTGGGAACACTTGACATGTTTAGACGCACTTTCTTTCGTATGACATTCTCGTGTTCTCACTTTTCTGCTGTTTGAAACGGTTTTGTAGAATTGATCTAATTTAAAGGAAACTTATCTTTTCTCAACTACTGATAATCCTTTTATCGACTATTGAAAGGGCTTGAGTCTATAGGGCTAGACTTTGTCTTCTGGAAGGAAAAGCTCAATTCAGTTTCCCAATACAGGCATTGATTTGGAAGAAAAAACAATAAGTCTTTAATGACAGAAATATGAGCTGCAATTACTCAGAAGCACAACTTCCCCTAATATCAGTTTTCTTTTCATGTAAACTGTAGATTGAGACAGAGAATGGTAAAAGGACAGTAAGCAATCTAGAAAAGATCCTTGATGACTACAAGGCCATTCGTCAGGAGAACTCTGCGCTTGCTGCCAAGATCCGGGAGGGGTGAGAAGTTCCTCTGTATATGTCTGACGGGACCATAGAATGAAACCCTAGCCTGCTGAAAGAGCCCTGCTGTGAGAGGCGTCGGTTTGGCTCCCACCTGCGTCAGCCTCCATCAGAAATAATCCTCATCACATCAGCGCCTTTCAGCTTTAACTGAGGGTTTGAAGTTTGAACACAACAGTTCTTTTGCATCAAAATGAAATTAATCTGAAGAAACTGTTCAAACTATTTCTGACCATTGTGAAGATATATTTTTCATAAAAAGCTTGGACTGCATTGATCAGAGGAGCTTGGTAAAACTTCTCAGCACTGCAGTTAACAAGATGTAGATGACATTCTGAGGTGTCTTCACATGAACCTTACTAGGTTTAGGCCATTTGAATGAGTTTGCAGGATAGTGGGCTGATAAGTTAACACTCTGAAGTTATTGATGCTCTGAAGGTATTAATGCATTCAGTTGATGCTATCAGTTTGCCTCACTTAGATCCGTCGAGACATTCATTGAAAGTTAAATTGTCACTGAAAGACTGTAAACACATGTAAGTGTCTGATCTAATTTACTAACAGATGATTGTCCCAATCAAAATAGTTTTCAAACGCCTTCAAAGTATATCTGTACTTGGATTCTTTTATTTTAGAGATTAAATGAAAAGAATGTTTTTAACTCACAATGACTGCTGTTTATTTGTTTGGTCACAGTACAAGGTATTACACTACTTAAGTTTCAGCTTGTTTGTGTGTGTCCACAGGGAATGTATATTGCTTAATGAATTAGATACAGTAGTTTGATTTGGGTTTGAAGCTTTATCTTGAATTTCATGAAATAAAAGGTGTGGTATACAATTTTAAAAACACTTAAGGAGAGCTTGATTAGACAGACGTGGTGATTACCAAAACGAGCGTGGAATCAACCCACATATCAGATATCAAAATATTCACAAAGTGCTATTGGGATAGTATTGTGTTTTGGTTTATAGATTTCAATTGCTACATTCAAATTTATCACCATGATGAAATTAATTGAAATTTTTAAATAGTAATAGTAAAAGTACTTTAAATAGTTTATTGGACAATTGGCTGAGAGAAGGATCAAATTTAAGTTATTTTTGAAAAACTGAAATCATGTTGAGAGGTGCTGTACCACTACTGGACTATTTAGACATTTTTTTGCACGTTTCAGAAATATAAGTAACTTTTTCTAAAAGTTCAAAACAGCTTGTTGGTCATAGCCACCCACTCTTGTTTTGTGGAACAATACTGACAATAATAATGCATAAAATTTAAATAGCGATTTTCCAGAGCTGAAAGACGCTTTACAATGTTTAGTGCATTATTCTTTCACTTCACATTCACACTCTGATGGTGATAAGCTACCTTGGTAGCCCTCAGCTGCCCTGGGGCAGTCTGACAGAATGTGGCTACTAATCCAAGCCTACAGCCTCCTGACTTAAACTAAACACTCCCCATCAATCACACACATCCATACAATGGCAAAATCTCAAAGACATTGTTGTTCCTTTGAAGATCATTAAGGGTGCAGTGATAGTCTAGATCAGGGGTCGGCAACCCAAAATGTTGAAA
The DNA here is from genome assembly GCA_900490495.1 of Danionella dracula. Lineage (NCBI taxonomy): Eukaryota > Metazoa > Chordata > Actinopteri > Cypriniformes > Danionidae > Danionella > Danionella dracula. The sequence continues at coordinate 6,741,445 of UELW01000089.1, forward strand.
GAGCCATATTGGACCAAAAAACAAAAAACAAATGGGTCCGGAGCCACAAAAAATTAAAAGCCTTGTATAAGCCTTATAATGAAGGCAACACATGCTTTATGTATCTATATTAGCCTACTATAAAAATGACTAAGTTTGCTACGAATACATAATGAGCCTTCATGATTAAATGTTTATTTTCCCTGCAGTGAATCCTGTAGAGAACGACGCACCACGTGACTACTCTGTTGTACGATTACAATATCAATGAATTATTTTTCATTGCTTTGATGGAATTAGAGAAATGCAATAAAGAAATCGAATTTTTGATGTCATTTTTATTTTGAGGATTCACAAAAACAACATCAAAATGGAACGTGCACAACGTGCCCCATTAACTGGGCAACAAGCAATGCGAAAAAACGCAGCATACATTTATAAAAATAAAACAGCAGCCTTTTGAAAAGAAGTATATAAAATCACAGCCACTTTGTTACTAAATACGTGCATGCCTTCCCTGGAAATGTCTTTCCACTTTACTCTTCTTGTTATTTGACAACTTCTCACTACAGAGCAAACATTCAGGAAATCCTTCCGCATCGGCACTGAATGCAAACGATTCGGTCCAAGAACCGTTGAATCCTCAGTTCTCCTCAGTTATGTTTCTCTTTTTCTCTTTGGGGTTCAGGGCCCACCACACAGCTGCTGGTTTGTTTACAGCAGCCACCTACCTGGCATCCCGCCCCCTGCTGGTAGAAACGTGTGTCGCGGGTGATGACGCAAATCGTCGCTGACAGAAATGTTGAAATTAAATATTTATTCTACACTCTTTTACAGCATTGGAAAACGTTAAGAATGTTTGTCCTCCTATAGAAACCATATTAAACAAAAAACATATTTACCTTTTTCCTTTTATTTTTTCATTTTTGAAAAAGCTCCAGGGAGCCACTAGGACAGCGCTAAAGAGCCACATGCGGCTTCAGAGCCACGGGTTGCCGACCCCTGGTCTAGACTCAAGAGGGATCAAATATATATTCAAAATCATTTAAAACGACCAAGATGTGCCACCATTAAAGCAGATTTGAAAAATCCATCAATAGTTTTTCATCTCATCGTTGCTGAGCAAGAAAACCCTTCTCACGTTTCTATGGACACTTCGTCCCACTCTACTGTGTGAATAACGAGGCGTTTCTATGCTAGTCTAAACACATGGTCTCCAGCATTTGTTGGGTCTTTTTGGGGTCTTCCGCTAGCTTTACAAGCTTTGAACACATTTCCAAAAAAGGTCATCCTGGGAAATTTAGAACAGATTTCTGAGCCACCTCAGCTGGCTCCTCTCTGTGTTAGTGACTCTTCAGTCTTCCTCAGCGAGAGCTACCCATAACCACATTTTAGCAACCGAGATCTTAAATGCTCCAACGTTTATGACCTTAGGAAAGATATTTTTGTTATCTAACAAAAGTACACAATTAAAATAGGTATTTATTTTTTTGGGATGACTGTATTATTTTCTCAGCTTTTTCCCCTTCATTTTTCTACTGTATATGCCACACCTTAATTGTTCTACCTTTTAAGTAATTGAAGAAACATGATGTAAAGTAGTTATAAATGAACCGTTTTAGGAAAAATAGTTTTTGGGTTTTGATAAGATTTGGTCATTTTTAATGTCATTATTAAAAAAAAACTGACACCTAAAACGTGCATTTAATAATTCTAAAACAGGTGACGTTGATGTAAGAGGGGGGGGGTGTCTTTTCCGGAAGGGTTCATACAAAATCAATGTCTCCACTATCTCCAAGGATAAGACAGTAGGACGAGTTAAACACAAACGCTGCAAGATATTTCTGCAAAATTAGCATTTAAACGTCGGCTGACCAAACTAAAAAAATAACGAAGAGCATTTAAAAAATCTTTCAAAAACATTTAGAGGTGCAGAATGTACCCCATGCACTCATTCTTGTAAGTACACGCCAATGTGCCTGTACTCAACTGAACACAAAAAGTGTTTCGAGTAAACTTTAGTCACGTAGCACATGTAGGCAGTTGCTAGGTCGTGCGGCCAATCATAAAGCATGAAATATTGCTCAATTTTCGACAAGGAAACGTATTGGTTGGACTGGCATGTAAACACGTTCCCCCCTTGCAGAACCCCCTCGATGAGCGCAGCAAGGGTTTCGCACCCTATTGGTTTACCAAACTGTCAATTACTACCTTTCTTGAACGTGATTGGCCAATATGTCAGCTTAGGCCCCGCCAGCAGTGCCCTCAACAAAGCTCTATCAGTTCCCACAGAGAGAAGAGAGCTCGGTGGACAAGCGGGGAGAGCGCGAAGTAGGGAAGTAAACAAGTTTGCTAGAACCGTTCAGACATGGCTAGCAAAAAATTAGGAACGCTATCGAACGCTCTATGGCAAAGAAGCTCCAACTGCAGAGTTGCGCTGAGTGCGGGGTTAAAAGTTCCCGCGTTCGCATGTGGAAGCGTCGCATCGAGTGCTTCAACAATGAATGGAAAGCAGTGCTGCAAAGACGGACAAAACGGGGCGACGAAACCGTTGGCAGCGAATCCCTCTCACGGTGCTGCTGCTGCTGCGGTCTCCACGCACAGACACCAAATCGTGGGCAAAAATAGAGGCGAGGAATCCCTTACCACAGCTGCCAGGGCTTTCTCGTCTAACGTTCCCGCCCCGCAGATCAACAATAAAGCGTTCCTGTGGGGAAGATACAATGAGATGAAACGGCTCGTGCAAGGTACTTAAAAATAATTTAAGGTCTCCTTCAATCTTTGCACAGGCTTCCAAACTCGTCCGTCTTCTTTTTACCAATGCACTCGAGGCGCTGGACGTTAAGTAAACATGTAACGTTAGCAACTGTCCTTCACATGTCAGCAGCGTGGTGATGGATTCTCTTTTTAATTAACCGCTTCGAGCGGGGTGTGGCTGCCTAAAATCCAAAGTCTCTGTAAATGCACAGTTTTTATTAAATCTCCATGAGAAAAATGTTCGTTCATATGTATTTATAAACAAGTACATGTAACTTGGAGTCTATCTGCCCCGCTGCAGATATGCTCCCTCCTGGAGTGTGCACTCTTCTGAACACCTCCACCATTTATGCCAACAACGAGGTGAACCTGGACAAGGTGGACATCTACGGCTTCGATTATGACTACACGCTCGCCCTCTACTCCAGCGCCCTGGATGAGATGATCTACAACAAGGCGCGAGAGTTTCTGGTGGAGCATTACAAGGTTCGGACTCATTCTCATGATGGATTTACTGAGTGATGTTATTGGTGTAAACAGTTCCAAGTTTAGCAGTTGATGTGAGGAGAAACCCAAAATGAAAACGATGGTGTGCACTCTTGTGATGTGTTGACACAGAAAGCATGCCCTAGACAGATGGGTGATTGAAGCTTTGAACTTAGCTAAGGATCAATAGCAAACGGTGTAATGGCCAATCTCATATTTCTCTGAACTACTTTTGCAGCCCCATCATCATTCTTTTTTTCTAAAAGTCTTACATTTGGACTATTTTATTAATGACAATTACAGTATCAGTATTATCAGTATTCCAGATGTAGCCAAGGTAATGGGGGTGTGCCCTCGGGCAGAATTGATATAACTAAAAATAGCTGAAGTAAACTATGAGGGAAAATTACATTTGATTACTGAATCCGACCCTGAATTTGAATGACAAAATTGAGCAGCGCTGCAAAAATTATGGCAGGACGTGTCTGTATGGCGAGTACTCGTTGTTCTGTGTTTATTAGTAAACTGCAGTAACAGTTAAGTTTCTTGTCTTGGTTTTGTCATTCTTGATTTTTTTGTATTTGAGCATGTTAAAAGGTGCTGGTTGGGTTTGAGCTGGTGATTGGGTTCAATCCTCATCCTCTCGTGCGCAGCTCAGCTGTAAACATCTTTGAGAAATTGAGCTCTGCTCCTTATTGCATCTTCGAGAGCCAGGTTTGGCGGAAAAAATCTGAGAAACTTGTTTTAAACAGAAATAAAACAGAAAAAAACAGATTATTTTTTTATTGTACAGAAATACTCCTTAAGACCAAATATGTTTTTTACACTAAAGGCCGCTTCGCATCTAATCGAATATTCGGTGTAAAGTTACCTCCGTGAACATGCCTCGATCAGAAAAGCACAGCGATAACATCACATCACGCCACATCTGTCCGAGTGACTGTTGAGAGCAATCAAGAGTTCGGCTCTGCTATAACAGATTGGTCTTTCGCAAGAGAACAACCAACGAAAGCTTGCTGATTTGATGATGTAAATGAGACATGAAAGAGCTGCTAGATGGCGCTCGAAACACAGTCCTGCTTCAATCTCACCACAGAAAATAGCACCAAAGAACTACGAGATGAACAGCAGAGGAAGAGACTGCCAAAGAGGAGAATATAAACACCCAGAAGCTTGTATTGCTGATATCCGACCATCAAGAGTTGTTCAATAAAGCCCTCAAAGATTATAAAACAGTCAGTGTGTGAATGTTGAGTAATGGAAAGTTTCGTTAAACTTTGTGATTCGTTCTTTTGACTCTTGTTCATTTATGAGATCGATTCATTGAAACGATTAATTTGCATTGTTCATATCGGGGATCTAATCAAATCTGATCTATTTGCAAAAAGTTACGACAAAGACCCAAAAAATGTTTATCAGTGTCTTCTGATTATTATCAGCGTAATCTGAACTTCAACTACTAAAGAGTCAGATTCATTCTTTTTACAAATGATAAGTCTTTACACATGAACGCCAACCAATGGGAAGGAGCATCACTTTTTAACACTAGCTTGTGAAATGCACTCCGCAGAAAAGCCATCCAAGGGTTCGAGTGAATCTCCGTTCGGTTAGATGTGAAGGGGCCTCCAGGCTATGCTTGATCTTGTGACAGAGTAAATAACCTGCATAAAATAGCATTGTTCTGCCTCTTAAACGCTGGTGTCAGCAACAAGTTTGCACACTTGTAAATTCAAGATATGGAGTCAGGAAATGGATTGCATTTTTTTTGCAAACATACAAAAACTTGACTCTTGCGTCACTGTTTTGTACCAGCATTCAAAGGAAATTATACATGAAAAAATGTGTGCATTCACTGATAAATGATAGTTGTACACAGCTGTTGTTTAAAAGGACATTATTGTAAAGTTTTCAGTTCTAATAGTCAGAATTAAAATGAACAATACTTCAAATATATCAATTTTTGTTTAATGACTGATTTGTCATATACAAGTTGTACTTCATCAGTTGACTTACAAAAATGAATCTCTCATTTAAAGTTGCATTACCATTTGCTGTGCAATACAGTAAATAAAAAACAGGTTCAACATTAAACAACCTCTAAAAGCAAGACCGATAAAATAACTATATCAACATTGTCAAAATACATTTTTAAGTTAAAATGCATGCATTGACAATAAAACATTAAATAAAATCTAAGATGTATGTCTATTGTTTGTCATTTAAAACTTGGCCAACGTTGATCAAACGTTGAATATCTACATTCTTTCAAAATCAAAACGTGATCCTATGAAATGGTGAAAAATCTTTTCTGAAAGTGTGTTATTGGAAAAAGGAACTCTTTCACATCATGAATGCGTAATACTGCCGTCTGATTAAATTGATGATACAAATGCTGCTTTTAAGAAGACTTGCATGGAGTAATACACTTTACGCTTTGTCCTCTCAAATCTGGAAGCTCGAGTCTGTCACATGATGCAAACTCACAGTTCAAAGTTCAATCCAGCTCAGCTTTCCGCCTGAATGATATCAGTGCTGGCATAGGCCTGCTTTCCAGTCCGGGAATGTTGCGTGCGTTTCAATACATGTGTGAGGTGTGACTTGGTAGTAAACGTCTTAGTCCGCTAAACCTAGTAGTTTACAGGACAGAGAAAGTTTCTATAAAAAAAAATTGTCACAATTTTCCAACAGATACACTGCCATTCTTATTAAATCAAACAGTTAAGACAATAGTTTGTTTCTTTCAAGTTCTCGCCCTTCTACCTAAATGCAAACGAAGGAGAGAAAGTGGCATTTTAATGGTCTATTTTGATTGTAAATGGGTAAAAAGTAGTCAAAGTTGTGGTCATAGCAGTCAAAACATGCGTCTGTGTTTGTTTAGAAAACAATAGAAAAGCAGGGGCTTGCAACACAAAAAGCATTCTGTGTGAAAGACCTCAAACACAATAGGTTGCTTCACAAGCATTTTTGCTCAGCTCCCTCTTTAGCATGATGGCGGCCAGCCTGAGGAGTCATGTGGAGTCAGAGGGTTCAGGGTTAAAGGTTGGCATTTTTGAGATGACTTGAGTTGTGTTGTTTCCTTCTCTTTCTCTAGTACCCTCAAGGAATCCGAAGGTATGACTACGTTCCTAACTTTGCAGCACGGGGCCTTCACTATGACATTCAGAAGGTGCGCTAAAGTTGACTCTTAATTTAGGATTCCACTGAAGTTACGATGTAAACAGTTTTTAATGGTTTCTGCAACACAGGGCCTCCTGATGAAAATCGATGCCTTCCATTACATCCAGTTCGGCACTGTTTATCGGTAAGAGAGCACTTGAGTTTGGTCGGCGAGTTCATTTGAGCTGTGTTCTGATATTGACGGGGTGTATTATTTCCATAAACAGGGGTTTTAAACCTCTGCCTGATGACGAGGTCATGAATCTTTATGGAGGTTCAAATCACGTGCCACTTCACCAAGTTAGCGGATTCTACGGCAAGGTGATGAACATGAACTTTATTGTGCAGTTTCATTTCTGGATAAGTTAGTTTGCTGTAGATTGCAGATGCTTATAGTGTTATGTTAGCATTTTTCTGCCTTGTCATTTGGGAGGTCAGGAAGGGTGAAGTGGTGCCACCCAGTTTGTAAGTGGCAGTGACAAAAACAGACAGACTCTTGAGGGAAGAGTTTTTCATGCACGAAAAACTTTAAAAATAGGAAGGGTTTCTGAACTTTAGTCAGAAGGTTTTTAAGAGATTTGACAAAAATGTAACAAATTTGTATTTTTAATAATGTTTTTTAAAGCATTATTGTGTTATTGTTTGGTTAAGCTAACACTTAGACAAGGAAAAAAACGTTATATTACAAAAACATAAAAAGATTATTTTTAATAAAAAATATATGAATATGTATACAAGAAGAAATCAAATTCATGTTGGGTTTTAAGAGGTACTAAAAATCTTCGGAAATTATTGAATTAGCATTGGTGGTTTTAGTTTTTTACAAGTCCTTTGAAGGGCTCAGAACCAGAAGTTGTTGGATAGATTTAAAAAAAAATAAAATAAATAAATAAATATTATATATATTTATTTTTAAAACAAACTTGATGAAGTGGTCAAATTTTCTGCTATCCTACAGAGGAAATGTTTTTGTCAATGCTAATAAAATTTGATCTTTTAGAGACCTTTTTACTCTTAAAACTGTTATTGTTGAGTTACAATGAATGTTTTGAATTCGAAATTGACTTTGTGAAAACACTGACTGTTGTGTTTTAAACTAAATAATAATGTTTCAAAATTATTATGGCAGTCTTTAAAAAATGTAAAACTAACTTTCAATAACTTTCAGAAGAGCCTGGTATGAAATACCAGCTCTGCAACTGGTCTAATGTGATTCAAAGATTTATGCTAAACTATGCTACCTTCAGAACAACAGAACAGCTGATCAGGTTCCAAAACAATAAAACACTGTAATTATGTCAAGCGACGTTGGAGAATTTTAATTTAATATCAGATCCATTTAACTTAATATCAAGTTAGAACACAATTAGAAAAGCCAAAAATGTAAAACCTGGCCACAGGTTAGTCCTCTAGCCATTTAATGTGGAGAAAGCTGTGACATAAACTGAGAGCGAAGTTTGGTTAGAGATTACATTTTGTTTAGTTTTGTCTGTTTGCTGTGACTTGCTTTTTAAGCAGCAAAAATAAACTCTTTATCTAAAAGAGTCTATTACGAGCAGCAGGTTTGAGGGTGAAAGAGGGCAAATGTGTCAAAAAGGGAATAAAGTTACTTTTGGAAAAACAAAAATAGTAATAAACTTTCTTTGAATAATAAACACAAAACTTCTCAATAAAAGGACAGTGAAAACTGGTTGAATTTGATCGTTTGAAAGATGTAGAAACCCTGAAAATATTCACAGCTACAAATAGCTCAAAATAAAAGGTAATATCTATTAGATAAGTCGTAGTGATTAGCTGATGAAACACACACAGTGTCTTTCTTAGTCAGTGGTCTTTGTTTAATTGGAAATGGGACTACTAGAAGTGAAATAGTACTTGGTGTTTCTTTTAAACACTCAAACTGTTGTATGCATTTGTGTCAAATGTGTGTGAGATTTTTCAACGAAAAGGAGATTTAATTATATGACATGCAATTTCCTTGTTTCCGTCTCCTTCTAGAGAACCCTTTAGCTTGAAGATGAAAGCTTCCTCACTTCTGTTTGCGTTTTATTCTCCTGTGTGTATAGGGTCCTAAAATGAAGCAGTTCATGGATGTTTTCTCCATCCCCGAAATGACTCTCCTAGCAGCTGCGAATGATTACTTCATCTCAAACGACATCGAGTACGACCCAGTGCATCTCTACAAAGATGTTTCTGTAAGTCTAAAGTCGTAGAGAATCTTTTTCTCTCTGTGATCGAAAGTGTGTCAGAGAATTTGCACAATAAAGCAAATCAGGTTTTACAGACTGTGGGAATCGTTTACAAACTGCTTTTGTCATTTAAAGCCGTGAGAGCTGTGCTCATTTAGTGAGCGCTGTCGTCAAGCCGAGGGGATTCTTTCTTCTGCCTTCGGACGGATTTGTTTTCTTTCAGTCAGGGTGGCGGCGGTCTTGAATCGGGTTGTTTTTTTCAAGCTGTTTTGGGTCAGTTTGCTTACATATAGTCCAGTTTGTTTAACACTTTTTTGCTTTTCTGACTCTTGGTTTGCAGGAAGTAAAAGTTGTGGCAAAGCTGTTAATTGTACCAAAATCACTTTTTAAGAACTCCAGGATGTGTAAACATGAATGTAATTATTTTAACTGGGTGATTAGAGGCTTGCTCATTAGAGCTTTCAGTGTCGCGGCTTTGAGGAAGTACAGCATCAGCATGCCACCCTTGTTTATCTACCAACCGCAGCTTTTAAAGTGACTTCTGTTCATTTTGGTGGAACAGATTGTTCTGTTCTCACAGAGCCTTGTGGGTACGTAGTATGTCAGTGGTAACCCGACACCTGGCTGGGGTTCAAAGTAAAGAGAGAAAATTCTTTCTTTTTTTGCTTAAAGTTTGACAAGCTGAGTAGAAGACCAGTTCAGCCAAAATAAAGAGAACAGACCACATCTTAGGTTACATATATATTGTGGAACGTTTTATACATCTATATAAAATATATATATATAAATCTATATATGTCTACCTATATATATATATATATATATATATATATATATATATATATATATATATATATATATATATATATATATATATATATATATATATATATATATATAGATCACATTTTTTGTCTATAAGCGTTTACAATGGTACTGCCCATCAAAAAGAGAAGGAACTGGAAAAATATACAAGTAGTGCCTGTATTTCTTGTGAACTAAGGGAGCATCTCTTTATTGTTTCAACAATGTTGTCCAAATTATTTTCTGGTTATGTATGTGTACCGTCTTTGGATTTATTCATCCAATTAAAGACCTTGCAGGAACTCAGTTGCAAATTCTTCTCTTTTCAGGATGCAATCGGTATGGTTCACATCAAGGGTTACATGTACAAATGGATCATGCAGGATCTTGGTAAGTAGTGTTGTTGGAGTGCAATTTTTAGGTTCCCGTTGAACCTGAGTCACATTGGATCAATCTAGGTTTAGATCTTTTTGGATCTCTTTTTTTGTATTTTTTTTTTAGCTAGTGTTCTCTGTAATGAAAAACAGACATGAGGCAGTCTACACTGGAGACATGTGTCCTGGGTATATAGAGCGAAAGCAGGCTTTTGTTTTCAGAGCAGACTGTTGCATAACAGAGAAATTAAGCCAGCAATTCTGGTGGGATAGCTCGGTTTACTTCAGATTAATTGTTTGTTTTAGCCTTGCAGCATAGCGTGTAAATGATGAGCACTGCAGTATAAACACATTTTAGGAAATTGATTTGAATCATCAGGATTTTTTTCTGACTTAAATATTTATTTCCTTTCTGTTTGTCACAATTTTTCATCTTTGTTTTGCAGAGAAATACATTATCAGAGGAGACGAGACCTATGCTGTGTTGCACCGGCTGGCCAGTCACGGGAAGAAACTTTTCCTGATTACAAACAGCCCCTTCAGCTTTGTGTGAGTTTTGGTTTCTTGCATTTGATTTTTAGAGGGTGGGTTGACAAAAGAGCACAAGATGAACCTTTTTATACATAATTAAAGGACTAACGTATGTATCATTAGAGGGAAAATGCTGTTTTTCTGTGAGTGCTTGATTCTTGAGTTTCCCTCTAAAATGTATTTTTGAATCCTTAAGGATCCTAATGACATTTAAAATAGGTGTGTTAAATGACGATAGTAAACCAGTAGGGATTAATCAGGAATAGCTATGGGAAATTCCCTCAAAAAGAAAGTAAAATGTAATCACACAATTATCGGCCATCAGAGCGTCCACCGTCTCTACATCTGTGTTCAACCTGAGCAGGGCAGGAGGCTGCTGGCCTAAATCCTGATTTATACTTCTGCGTCGACTCGACGAATTGCCCTCTGCGTCGTCTGCGTACTGACTCTTGTGCTCAACGCGCACCTCTCAAAAATTGTAATTTCGCATCAAGGCTTCGCAGACCTATGGAGACCATGAGCTCTGTGATTAAGAGAAGCTGAGCAGTCCTCTCTCTTTCTGGACTTGCGCTCAATGTTAAACGCTGGATTATGAATCGAAACTTTGATCGTTAAATAAATAAACTTCCTTTGTTATCTGTGCTGAGTTTGAGGTAAATACAATTTAAATAAGGTAAATAAAACCTGTCTTTTGTTCATATTTATGTTCTGTTTCGGTTTGCTAGCCGTATTGATCCAAGCGTAAGCAGCACAGACGGAGCGCTCAACTATAAATGCTTTGTTAAGAAATGGGTGCGCGCTGAGCTTCCGCAGAGAGCAATTCGTCAAGCTGACGCAGAAGTATATATCAGGCTTAACACACTGTTTTGGAGATTATGTGTTTTCAAGGTTTGTCATTTCAAAGATGAAAGTCACAAAGGATTGTTTTTGAAAGGTCCATTCCTAACCCAAAACCAACCGTTTTAAAATCCCATCTACACCCAGTTAAGTCTTCAGATTTGCCCAGTCAACACATTGAAAGGAAGAATTCTTTCTTCAAATAGTTTCATCATAGTTTATTAAAGATTTCTGAAAAACATGACACAGAAGAGTTTTGCATTTGTGTAAAAAATAATCCATAGTAAACATCCCAAAAAGTTCCTTCCTCTTCTTTGAAACACTTAAAATAATACTACCTCATTTTCGCTATGTGTTCAGCTGGAACGACTCCTCAAACACCTCTCTCCAGTTATGAATGAGTTTAAACGTTTCATGACATGACTTAGAACTAACAAGCGAAAACATGAACGTAGACTTTTATTTTGAAACATAATTTTAAGATGTTTTTCATCCTATTAAAGAACATGATTTTGTCTGTTTATACATTAATTAAATAATTTTTTTCTATCGATAATTTTAGATCTTTTTATAGAGAAGTAGAAAAAGAGAATTCTCCCTCATTCCAGGATTGTGGACACCCGCAATCCATTAAACATATACTTTTCAATTATAATGCACTTTAGAACGGACTTTTTTACTGAAACGTCCTTAAATGATATTAAATCAAAGAATGCTTTAGAATTTTTATTAAAGCTGCAATTTGCATATCTTATCTAAATAAAAAATGCATTTTATTTTTTTATATTAACTATTGTTTTACATTTATAACTGTCTTGCCGTGATCTAGCCTAAGATGCTGACATGGCTTAAATAAAAAAAAACGACAACATGGAGAAGTTGAAAATATATTTGATACACATGTTTTGCCATTGCTGTAAAAAGACTCATGTTTGTCGCAACTGTTTAAAGGTTCGTTTTTGATTGTACTTGATGTCTTTAATGGGATAGAACTCCAGACAGACAGGAACAGAACTAGAAGAGAGAGCTTGGAAAGAGCTGCGTCTGATGTGTCCTGCTCACTAACTACATTACCAACGACGACCTCATGTCTCTATTTTGCATGCTTTCCTCTTACAGATTATGCAGTCGTTGTTTGTGCTCTTGAGTAACATTGTATTTTTTTTTCAGTGATAAAGGGATGAAGTACATGGTTGGAAAGGATTGGAGGGAATTCTTTGATGTCGTCATCGTTCAAGCAGACAAGCCACACTTTTTTAATGACTGCATAAAGTAAGTATGTCTCAATGTCAACGAAAAATATTCTGTATTTATGCTTCTGCAGTAAAACGTATTTTTGTGGGGACTGTAAGAACAAATTCACTGCAATTAGCAAATAAACACAACAATTACTTAACATGTTAACATGTTGCAATTATTTATCTGCATAATATAATAATTCACATGTCTTTATAGCTGGTTTATATAAAAGCAACAATTAAATTGTTTACATTGTTTGCTTAAATGGTTGTTCTGCTTAATATTTTGTTAAACTGTTATTTTAAGAACTTTAGATCAATTTAATGAATAAATTTTGAATAAAAGTTTGGTCTAGTGCACATCCAAAGCTTGAATTTAAATAAAATTGCTGAAAACTAAATCTGAGCCCCGTAGAGCTTAACTTTCATCTTGTGTCTCACACTTTAACCCAGCGTTTGAATTTGTAGAAATTCAAGCATTTCTGGAACATTTTTCGAAATATTTTCTGTTTCTGCAGACTGAACTAGAGTGGAATACCAAGTCCTTCCTCTGAAATAACACAGTTCTTCTTTCAGAGGTGTACATTATTATTATATGCAAAGTACAGCTGGAGAAATCTGTATTCTGCCCTGCATGAGCCGACGACTAGCTCCTTTGTTTATAACTGTGCCTTCAAAGCAAGAAATTCTCATAAGAGTTTAAACATCTATCTTCTGTTTTTGATGAATCTACCTTGTCTGAAAGCAACCACTCTTTTATGCATTTTACGTATATTAAACATGGTTCTTTCCAAAACATTCACACGATTAATATTTTTATTTTGCACATTATTATTATTATTATTAGTTTCAAATCTATTATTGTTTGTTATGTATTTTGGGTGCAGATCAGAAAATGTGTACATTACGCAATAAGGATAAAAGGGGTTGCGCTGAAAGGAATGATGCCAAACATAAACACAAATGTTCATTTAAAATCAAAGGATCAAAAAAGGCCTGAAATGCCTAAAGTAATGTTTATTTTTAACCTTTAGAATTTTCTACGTAGTTTAGAATAAATATTTTCATATTTTATTGGGGTTAAAAACAAAAGGCATTGCTCTCTCATTTTGAGCAATCAATTCATGGACCTCATCTTTCCAGACCTTTCCGGCGTTTAGACAGCAATGGAGACCTGCAGTGGGATCGGATCAAGAGTTTGGATAAAGGCCAGATTTATAAACAGGTAATTCACATCTCTTTCGCTACCCTGTTTTTTATTCTGCTAAAATTATTACCAGCAGTGTAGACACATATTTTTTTCAGATAAGGTTTTAGTTGCTGTATAATTTTTCCTGATTCATCTCTGTATCTGGATTAAACAGAGGATTAAATATACATTTGGTACATTTCTAGAGAAAAAATAGGGCATTTGGCATTAATGTCATTTAATGATATAAAGCTAGGGCAGTTTAATAAATGTTATTGGAAACCTGGCATAAGAGATGAGTCATAAAAGAAGAAACTTCCTATGTAGATACTAAATAACATGTTTTACTTTCTGCTTTGAGCTCTTTAATCTTCTTTAAAGTATGCGAGTGCATTGCCGGTTTGTATGAATTGTGCTTTACAACTACAATTATCTTGCCTTTATAAAGAAGACAAATCTTTCTTGTCCAGCAGACCTAATTTAAGAGTTTTTTTACAGTTTGAAAACTGTGGAGGAAAAGTAATTAGGTCATCTGGGGCTCACTGGAAAATCAAGTTATGGTGTTGTTGGACATGTCCACACTGACTTGACTCAACAAGTTTGAGCACAGCTGAGATAACTACTGAAATCGATCCTAAACTCTAAATCTTTTCTGACATGTCAAATTGAATCCTTTGCATCGGTTTCAGAATTGTCTCACTTTGTTTCAGGGCAACCTTGTGGATTTTCTCAAGCTAACTGGATGGCGGGGATCCAAGGTCTTTTATTTTGGAGATCATCTCTACAGTGATTTAGCGGTGAGTCCTCCGCAGACTCTTGTTTGCTGGATTGTTGTCTTTGTGTTGCGCTCCATCATGCTGATCTCTGACATAAGCTGCTGTGATTATCTGAGAGTTTTTAAGTCACTGTTTTTCAAAGTCTAAACAATAACAGAGATTGTTTAAAGAACTATTGTCAGAGCTTCCTGTTTTGTTGTTTCAGGACCTGATGCTGCGTCATGGGTGGAGGACCGGGGCGATCGTGCCTGAACTGGATGAGGAGACGAAGGTGGTTAATACAGACCAGTATACACAGAGCCTCACGTGGTTGCAGGCACTAACTGGACTCCTGGAGCGTATGCAGGTAAGCTGAAGGACAAGACTGCTTCACAACTCAATGAAGAGAAAAAGTGTTTCAGTTCACATTAGGGGAGTTAAATCCTTAGGTTTTTTTATTATTATTATTATTTTTCATATTTTATGTGATTATTTGTTCATCGAAAGAGACAAGTAACTATTTATAGTTATTGGAATTAAACACAGACATGAGATAGACAATACTTGAAAAAAACAGTAAAACAGAAAGGCTTGGTGTTTAAATAAAATGTAAAGTATTTGTGATTTTAAGCTGGACAAGTCTTCAATTTTTGTAATTGTTTGCATTGATATATATATATATATATATATATATATATATATATATATATATATATATATATATATATATATATATATATAAATAACTAGTCAGGGTGGTTATGACTCTTTTGACCCGCTGTTAAGAATAGGACATTTATGGTTCTTTTGACTAGCCATAATTCTAAATTCTGCTTAGACATGCTCCTCAGCTGTCACCAGAATCTGAGGTGCCAGAAAAAAAAAACACTAGCCTTCATGGTTTGAAAATATTTTTGCAATACTATTCTTAGTGCACTGACAAATAACATGTAAGCTAAGTTAAAAAAAGTGAGTGTGCAGTCAACAGATCTTCGGTTTAGGTGAAGTACCAAAACATTTAAGAAAATTTAAACATCTGGATCATCGTGTGATGTAAATTCAAATGAACCAAAAAAAGGCTCTGGACTAGTTGACATGACATAGCATATTACATTAAAGAATAAAGAACACATCTTATAGGTGCCAAATCATGCACATTTTAAATGATTTATAAAAAAATCTGATCCATATAGAATATCATTGCACCCTTAATAACTTTCAAAAGGCAGTACTAACATCTTTTAATCATCACCTCAAATGATTGTGCTCCTCCAAATGCCACGCTCCCGTCTCGCCACCTGCTGCATTTTGCTTGTTGGCACATAGAAAATACTAATTTCTGACATACATTAATCTTTTGGTCCGAGTCATTGTTTATTGATGTTGTAGTACTACATTTACACTTCCGGGTCAGTCAGCACATCAGTCAGAACATTCTTTATTGAGATGCATTAGCGGCTCATCTGATTGGTTAGTGGGGTGGTGCTGTGGGCAATGGGAGTGGCTAAGAGTATTCTGATTATGACTTGAAGTATGTTAGAATACTAAAACATGCAAAAGTGTCTAAAAATTACAATTATCATGATACTGCACTTCAAAAAGGTGCATTTTTTTTATTTATCGTATTTTTTTTAGAGTGGAAAACTTCCACTTTAATAAAGACAAAGTAACTATAGCTGCATTGCTTGTCCTCATTTTTGCCTCAAATATGTGCAGGGAGCTGACCTGATTATTTTGGCAGAACTCCAGTCGCTTTTTATTGATTTGCATTGATTTGTCCTGAACTCTCAAGCCCAAAATTAGATCCTTTATGCAAGAAAAGGTCAGGGTGATTGGATTCTCTATTTGTCATACTTCTATTCTTGTTATGCCAAAATCAAAGTAGGTTTAGGACCTAGAGAATTGGGTGGTAAACACACTTTCTGTCTATATCAGGAAGCCCTGAAGTAATCCTCTTTTGTAAACAGTGCTGCAGCAGAGTTTTCCTGTGCGTTTGAGGGGATTATGGAAGTTGTTGTGTAATAATCCTTGATTTTAAAGATGAAGAACTGGGTTTATAAATAACATACATTCATTTTATTAACTTTAAACATCAACTAAAACAGAGGGGTTTGTGACTCTTTAAAGGTCAGCTGACACTTTGCTTAATCAACTCAAGATTCTTCTTAAAAACACCTGAAATAGGTGTGAAGAGCAGAGCTGGGGGAACGTTGGGTGAACGTCAATAAAGGAGATACAGATGTTCATGGAGTGATTCATTACAGCTGGTGAAATTCATTGAACCCTGGTGGCAAAAACAGTGTTAAGTTTTTTGTTTTTGTTTTTTTTTCAAATAGACTCTAAAAACCCCTTAACCCATAAGAACCCATGGTGACAGGTGGCACAAGCAATTAAAATGCTCTGAAAATGTCCTTTTTTTAGGTTAAGTTTTAGCACTTGTAATGTTTCAGTAAGGATATTGAGGTTGACTTCTTTTAAATTATGTTCAACATGCACAAATCTGACATTTCATGACCCTTTACAATCTCTACAGTCGTAGAATTCACATCTTAAAAAGCCTCAAACGGTCTTTCAAAGAGTTGAATATGGAGCTAAAGAAGCTCCCTATTCAGTGTCCCTGTGTTGCTGACTTTATTTGGACATTTTAGTGCTTATTATACATTATATTAATCCTTTAAAGATTTATTGGGCATCATGCCTTCATATTAAGAATATTTGAAGATCTGTTACTTTTGTATTAATTATTAAATCGCAAAGTTGTCTCAATTGCTGCAAAAATCGCTCAATCTTTTTTTCAGTAAGTAAAATTACTTTTACTTTTAGGGTTGTCCTGCTCTCTGGCATTGTGTATATTAAATATAAAATATACATAGTCCTGGAGTGCACTAGAATTGTTGATAATCTATTTGAGAAGATAAATTGAAGTTTTTTTTTTTCTTAGTTAAAATGCATTTATATATATATATATATATATATATATATATATATATATATATATAAAATTGTGTGTGTGTGTTTTTTTTTATATATATTAACCAACTTTATTCAAATGTGGGCAAGCGTTTACATGGTTTTTATTTTGGCATAAAATTTCTCTCAAATTATCTTTATTCCACCAATCTCTCGCAGTCAACTGTGACTGAGTGTATTAAAACAGTCTTAAAAAGGCACTTAAAGATCTGTTTAGATCTTATAGCTACTACGTTTTATGAAAGAAAAGTGTACGGTTTGTTAGATTTCTGTTGTTATAAATGACATTTCACAAAACTCCCGTTCTAAAAATAACATTTGAGTCTTTCAAAATGATGATGAACTTTGCACAACATTGTTATAAAAAAACAAACATTTGAAGGACACAAAAGTATAAATAATATCATTCAAGCATTGTTACGGCCTCTTTTAAGCTCAACTGATCCTGATCCTAACAATTACATGCACCCTGCTCTCCAGATGTACCGAGATCCTGAATCTAAGGAGGTTGTGCAGGAG
Source organism: Danionella dracula (assembly GCA_900490495.1). NCBI lineage: Eukaryota > Metazoa > Chordata > Actinopteri > Cypriniformes > Danionidae > Danionella > Danionella dracula. The sequence goes on from UELW01000089.1 coordinate 6,759,229, forward strand.
TGGCTGAAAGAGAGAGAAGAGCTACGGTGAGACATGAATCAATATCTAATCTCTGAACAAAACATCAACTGTGACCTCAACTGACAAATCTCCATATCTATATCACCTATCTATTCACAGAGCAGTCACCAAGAACCTCTTCAACCCTCACTTTGGCAGCATTTTCCGCACCTGCCACAACCCCACCTACTTCTCTCGGCGCCTCTGCCGTTTTTCAGACCTCTACATGGCCTCGATCAGCTGCTTGCTCAACTATGACCCCTCATACACCTTCTACCCTCGCCGCACGCCCCTGCAGCATGAGGCACCGCTCTGGATGGACCAGCTCTGCACTGGCTGCATGAAGACACCCTTCATGGGAGACATGGCCCATATTCGTTAAAACCACCAAAGGAGTAACGTGCGGCTGTGAACGGAACAGTGAACGATTGTGTCCCTGCGGCACAGGAGACGTGGCACTTTCTGCGCTAACAACACATGCAACAGGGCCACCTGCTGGATGTTCTGTTACAATGCATCTCAACGTTCTGGATCCTTGAAAGACTTGATTGACGTGTTTTTACCTCTAACCATTTTATTCTTGATGCTATGGCATTATTTTACTAAACATAGTCACCTGGTTTACACTCTCTTTTGTTTGCTTTTGTAAATGAACCTTGTCATGAATTTGGTAGTTGTGTCAGTGTGACGATGGAATTAACTTGAATCATGAAAACAGGATGGATGAAAGATGAAAGGTTATGTACTATACTTGGGACCCCAGAACTTTTCATCTCTGAGGGGCCAAAGTACTGAGTCTCTGGCCAAAAGAGCACTATGTGAGTTACAGATTCAGTAGGTCTGACAGCAGGGTCAACTAGCTTCATAGCTTTGGTGTCGTAGTAATCCTTACCTTATCTAGGCTGAAAAGTTCAATCATTTTTTTTAAATATTAACCCTTTTTTTTTAACAACAGCTGTATTAGCATGCATTGAAGCTCCTCGAGGGTCAAGCCAAAAGCTGTTATTCGTGACCTCACTGTTTGATGCTTTAGACTAAGCTTCTGTACAATCCCAGCATTTTTGCTTTCGTTCGAATCTGTGAACAGCTAAGCTGCTAAATCAATGTTACAAGAGCAAGATAGGGGTCATCTTTTTCTATGTACATGCTCTTTGATTTATAAAATCAAATAAAAGGTTTTTATGAATTTTGTAGTGCATTGATGGTTGTTTGTTGATATGACTCTTCATGATCAGTGGCACCTTTTAACATATAACAGAGACAAATATACGTTTAAATAATTTCATATGGATTATTTGCCTTGCTTGAAGGCAATATTACTGCAAGGACACCTTTGTAAAGTAATTTCTTAAAATAATCGCGTTACTTTTGTAGCATTTACTTGTTTGAAGGAATTGCGGTTTCAATGATGAGAGATATTTTAGGTCGTTTCTGTCACAAGTTAGTTGCTGAATGTTGTCAGTTCACTGTTTACATGATGTTTTAAATGTTGCTAACAAGCAATTTGTAAAGCTGTTGAAGGAAAAGCTTCTTGATTAACTACTGAAGCAAAGCTCACACCAGAGCGCTGGGAAAGATTTTCAACAGACCGTTGTCTACTGTCATTGGTTTATTTATATTTAGGGCATTCTATAATTATTTATCAATGTTTGATAAGAAAAAAATGTCTTTGGCTGTTGCTTGTGCTGGATATAAAAAATACAATTCCAAACGTAAAAAGCTGAATGTTTCTGAAACGTGTTTTATTAACTGCTAATGCGACACCGCTTTTAGTGAGTTACTACCGTGTTTTGAATATAATTAAGAGCGCTACCAATGACCGCTTTTATATTCAAGTCGCATATTTAATTTATATAATTTTTGTCGCTATTGAAAAGCACATATTAATAATTCAATTTAGTATTTACAAATGTAACGTGTTTCTATTTTAGAGTCGGCTTATATGTCTTTTTTTTAAACGTATACATTAGAATAGCGTTAAAAAAAAAAAAAAAGATAAAACGCAGCAGAAGGCACTTGCTTGATGTAGGCTGCTCTCTCCGCTCCGCATCCAGGCCTCGGTAGCTCGCCGTGATCGTATAGTGGTTAGTACTCTGCGTTGTGGCCGCAGCAACCCCGGTTCGAATCCGGGTCACGGCACAGGTTTACGGAGCTAGTATTTTTGGGGTTTTATTATGTTTTCACGATGCACGCCGTTCAAAGTATGCAAATTTTGCAACCCTCGACAGTCAAATTATTTTCAAAACTGTATATAGTTTTAATCACATCGTTGACTTAAAACAAAGAGCGCATTTACAAATTAACACCACACATATAACCGGTATACATTTAAATCTATGGTGTGTATATTTTAACCCTCGAACCATTATGTTGTCTTTTTAGTTAAAATGACGTAATTTCAAAATTACGTCACATCCTGTTTAAGACTTGGACGTTAGAGGTCTTCGGGGTTCTGTGAAGACTATCAATTTTCCCTTGTGTGTCCAGATTACAATTATAGTTTGACGAATTTCTCAAATTGTGTTATATTGTATTAATATTTTAATCAATCAGAGTTATTTTTCTCACATGCAAATTAAATGTGTTCTGTGTTGTACCTTTATTTTGAAACGTCTCAGCAGGATGTGTTTTAGGATCTAGTTGACGAAATTTTCGTAAACCTGAACCTGCCCAGGCACACAGAGAGAGAGAGAGAGAGAGAGAGAGAGAGAGAGAGAGAGAGAGAGAGAGAGAGAGAGAGAGAGAGAGAGAGAGAGAGAGAGAGAGGAGGAAACTGGTACCCGAGTAGAATCCATTGTCATTTTAGTTTCGGGTTTACATTTTGGATGAAGACTCCTCCTCTCTGATCGGGACCCAAAGCGGATGCCCGACCATGTCGGCTGAGGAGGAGAGGGGGGTGGTTCGAGTCAAAGTCAAGGTGAGAAATTGTGGGGTGCGAGCGGCATTTAGCGTTAATACCCCCATATTCACACAAACGCATCGCGGGGTACGAACTAAACGAAGCACACACCTCTCCCATCAGGGGCCAGGACACAAACATCTGGCTTCATCCAGCCAAAGCTTTTCTTTGGCAGCTTTGTTTACGCCTTGGTGCTGACGATTAAAAATAGCTCTGCTCTGGTAACGTTATAGATGGGTGTTTTTTAGAACTGAAACATTTCACGTAATTGATTTATGTTGTTGTTAATGTTATATAACATACATTTATATACACCTCTGACTGACCAGAGAGCTCGTGAGTCATATTACGATTGGACTGAGACGTCACGTGATCAACCATTTCTTCTCTTGTTTGTTTCAAGTTTTTTTGTTTGTTTGTTTCACTCTAATTAGCTTCACTGCTTTGGGCAGCACTCTGTTTCCACTTTTCGATAGTAGGTAGCTGTTCATTAAAGCTAAACAACACACAATTGTCACAATAGCAGAAGTATAAACACTCAAAAAGTAAATAAGCCAGCAATTAAGCAAATGCAGCGATTAAAGTGAAACTTCAACATAGCATATGATAATCTTCTTCTTGGGATGTCTCCTCAAAATTTTTCCTGTTTCCTGTCGTCTTGCTTGATCTTTGACCTTTCTGATCTTTGACATCGGTTCAAATTCTTAGCCTGGGATTCTTGTCAATACATCAACCGAGCATCCTTCAAGAGTTGTCACTTTTATGCGTAGAATCATTCATTCATTCATCTTCACGTCGGCTTTCTTCCCTTTCGGGGTCGCCACGGCAGAATGAACCGCCAACCGTTGGCCCTTCCAGATTAAACAAACAATTGTTCCAGCCGCTGGAATCCCTTCCAGCCGCAACCCATCGCTGGGAAACATTCACACACACACTCATTCACACTTTAACACTATGGACAATCGTTCTTACTCAATTCACTTATTCCGCATGTCTTTGGACTTGTGAGGAAACCGGAGCACCCGGAGAAAACCCACGCGATCACGGGGAGAACATGCAAACTCCACACAGAAATGCCAACCGACCCAGCTGAGGCTCGAACCAGTGATGTTCTTGCTATGAGACGACCGTGCCACCCACTGCACCACCGTGATGCTGTGTAGAAATCAACATATTTTAAAATGTGATCATTTTCCTGCATCACGTGATACCATTTAATTCTCTCTCTCTCTCTCTCTCTCTCTCTCTCTCTCTCTCTCTCTCTCTCTCTCTCTCTCTCTCTCTCTCTCTCTCTCTCTCTCTCTCTCTCTCTCTCTCTCTCTACTCTCTCTCTCTCTCTCACTCTCTTGAAGAAGATACTTTTATTCAATTTTTTTCCTTCTGTAACTATATATTACTTTTAATAGTAAGTCTTTGAAAATATAGTTTGAAGTTAATTACAATTTTTAAATGACCCATAACAATGTAAAATGCTGTTTCGTTACACAGTTTAGTCAATGTGTAAATTTGTACTTGTAATGTGCAATGCAGTCACTGAAATATTTTAGTCTGCTCAATTTTTGTTGAAGTCATTGACGGAATTATTATTATTTTCTAATTGATTTGTCTAAGTGGCTGTTGACTGGATTGAAAAGACAAAATTGACTCAACGTGAAATTTCAGTGGAACTTTTCCCTCAACAATTGTTTGTTTAATCAGGTCACAAAGTTTTGAAAAACACATTGAGTGTGAATCTAGACAGGTGTGCTGCAATGCTGGCAGAACTCTGTTTGAGATATATGACCTTGAGTTTATGTTTCAGCACATGTTAGCCCCAAATCAGATTCCCATAGATGGTTGAAACATGGATAAAAACATGCGGGTCAAAACCACCTAAATAAATAAATGTGCCACTGATTCAGAACGATTAGTATCAGAGGGAGAAGATTGATTACCATTTCAGCATGTCAATAATTAAACAGTGTTCTGTAAAAGCAGTGATGTATCTGATGACTTTAGAGCATTCCTCTATGTGCTCTGTTTTTCTCCATCTGACTGCAGAAGTGTGAAGGGACTTTACCTGTGGAATTTCGCTCTTTTGCTGTTGATCCTCAAATAACCTCACTGGAGGTGTTGCAACATATCCTGATAAGAGCTTTTGAGCTGAATGGGTGAGTGTGCTTCTTTTTCTATTATTATATACCATGATATTCTAATAGATGAGCTAAATACATTTCCCTGGTTGCTCGTAGAAAACGAAACTTTGGCATTAGCTACCTGTCTCGTGAGCGTGGTGGTGTGGATGTGTACGTTTCTCTGCTGTCTGACTGGGACTTAGACGCTGCTTTTGTGAGTGCAGCGAAGCCTTTCTTGCAGCTCAAGATGGACATTAAACCGTCAGAAGACAGTGAGTGAACTTCTCTTATGTGAATGGTGCATTTCATTTAAGGACCCGAAATAATATGCTAGGATACTGTATACACTAGTAAACACATTAACCAAAGGCTATGTAACAAATTAAGGGTTTTAATCTTCAATGTTTTTTTTAAACATTTGACACTGTTCCTTTAAGACGGCTTACTATGCCAAATTATTTATGTATAATTGTCATTTTCAGAGGGAACTAAAGATTTGTTGTTATAAAAAGTGTACAATTTATGGTTTAATTTAATAAGCCACATTCTAACAAGACGCTATTGAATGTGGCATCTTATGCAAGTTCCAGGTTAATTTGTTTTTAACCTGTAGTTTATTATTGAGTTCAGTAATATTTTTTTTTAAATCTACTCTTACTATTTCATGTTTTAGGAGTGATTTAGAGTAGCTTGATGAACCTTGTTTACCCATCACTGTTTTTTCTACAAGGCAAACAATAGCCAGCCTCCAACAACCGCTGGTCTCCTTTCTCTTCCACCTGACCATCTGAATGATTTTTCGATTAAACGGAGGGGCTACTATTGGAAGATATACGTTATGGACTTGTTCTCTTGAAAAAAATTTGAGAACCGATCTATTACTGAGATCACCATATAATACTCTCTTGATTTGTTGCGGAAGTCATATGAAGCCATGGGCCAATCAAGGGCTGAGATATGAGCTGTGATAATTCTATTGATAAGTGTTCAATCCCAAAACTACCCTCAATGGCAGTGAATAAAGGAGACATGCAGCATCATGTTAGATGTCCATAGCTTCTTCATAAAAAAAAAAAATTAGCAAAGTTCTTGTTTTTTTGTTTGTGTTTCTTCAAAATACAAGCAACAGTTAAAATAGTTTTCTAGCCTGCTATATATATATATATATATATATATATATATATATATATATATATATATATATATATATATATATATATATATATATATATATAATTTTAAAATAAAATAGAAAATCAATTGTTACAATACAATTCAACTTTATATAACACAGGTTTTTACTTAAAATAGTTTTCTTTTAAAAGAGCCTATATTTTTGTACGTTTGTTCCTTGGCCAGTCTATGTGTGCAGGAAATGTTGAATTTGTTAACTGTGATTATCAGAAATGTGTGTGCAGCTCAGCAATTCACAACTTGCATCATTACCTTTCCAAGGTCCTGTTATGGAGGATTGGGACATAATCAGCCCCAAGGATGTGTTTGGATCAGACCAAGGCGAGAAGAAATCCCTGGCATCTACGGCACTTCCCTTCACACAGTCTCTGCTTTCTCAGGTTACTCTTATTGTTTCTCTTGAGCCTCAAACCTGCCTCAATCATGTTTTTTTTCATGGTTCTCTTATAATAATGAATCATATTTTAGGAGCACTTAAAATCAAGACTCCTTTTAATTACATGTTTTGTTATGGGTTTTCTCTCCAAATCCAGGTGGGTCGTACGCTGTCACGTGTGCAGCAGGCCTTGACGTGGACGTACGGTGAAGAGGTGAAACCATTTAAGCCTCCATTGAGTGATGCCGAATTCCACAGTTATCTAAACAGTCAGGGTCAGCTGACACGCCCCGAAGAACTCCGACTTCGTATTTATCATGGTGGGGTTGAGCCTTCTTTGCGCAAGGTGATCAAACTTGGTTCAATTTGAGAATCACGAAAGTGTTATTGTAATGCTCTATGTTTGCAAAAATGTTTCATGGATTAGCAATCTTTCTATGACAGGTTGTGTGGAGATACCTCCTCAATGTGTATCCAGATGGCCTTACTGGACAGGAGAGAATGGACTACATGAAACGCAAGACACGAGAGTACAGTCAGTTGAAGAGTGACTGGACATCTCGGGTCAGTTCAGAGGAATTAGAGTTTATTCGAGGAAATGTTCTCAAGGATGTGCTCCGAACCGACCGAGCACATGCGTATTACGCAGGCTCTGAGGACAGTCCACATCTCACCTCTTTGACTGATCTCCTTACCACTTTTGCTATTACACACCCACAGGTAAACCTGCAGTTCCACTCTCTGTTGACACAAGGTTTTCCTCTGTGGAATATAAACTCTGCTTGGTCTCTTTTGCAGGTGTCTTATTGTCAAGGCATGAGTGACATTGCTTCACCGATACTTGCTGTCATGGACAACGAAGCGCATGCCTTCATCTGCTTTTGTGGCATTATGAAACGCCTTGAAGGCAACTTCCGTCCTGACGGACAACTCATGTCTGTTAAATTCCAGCATCTCAAGTTACTCCTGCAGTATTCAGACCCAGAGTTTTACACCTACCTTGTCTCAAAAAGTGCAGATGATCTCTTTTTCTGTTATCGTTGGCTTCTTTTGGAGCTGAAGCGGGAATTTGCCTTTGATGATGCTCTGCGTATGTTAGAAGTCACATGGAGCTCCTTGCCCCCTGACCCACCGGAGATGGAGGTGGAGCTTTTTGGGGGCCCCCTTGAGCCAGAGCAATCTGACGTCTCTCAGAATCACAGTGTTGACATGGAGGAAAAAGGTGGAGAACAGCAGAGAAAAAGGCACATGCTTAGACCCTCCCGGGAAGAAGGGGATGGGGATTATAACCTCATCATTAAAGAGGAAAGGGGTCCTAGGAAGGAAGGCGAAGGGGAGAATTGTGTAGATGTGGTCAAGAGTGACATCCTACCTCATGCTCCATCTTTTGAGAAACAGCCCAGCTTTGGTGAGTTCAAGTATTACAGTGGGCATGGTGAGAACAGTTTTGAGGTGAACGAAAGCGATTCCTCCGATCCCACAATATCTCCAATACAGTTCAAATCTGCCCACTCATCATTCCCAATCTCTGCCCGCCAGTCCACAGAAGAAAGCGAGTGTGACCCTGGAGAACAGGAACCTCTTATTGCTAATCCCGGGCATCGAGGCTGCCCCAACGGTCAGGTAGAATCCCCATCGTCAAATCTTCCATCCAGTCTCCCAAGCTGGAGAAGTAGTTCCAGCCAGTCACTAGAAGCTTCTAACTCACCTTTAAGTTGGAGAACTGCATCCCCTGATGCCTTGTCAAAATGCTCCTCCTCCTCCTCAAATCCAGACAGAGCCCTGTCTCCAGAAGAGTTTGCATCCTCACAGAGTGTAATAAATGAGACCGGGTCAAAGTCCCCATCTCTGGTTCCAGGGAAATCTCTGCTAGCATCTCCATCACAAGGTTACAATCGTTCACTTCTCTCATCTCCGATTTTATCGTTTGGAAAGTCCCCATCTTTGACCAAACCTTTGGCCAGCAATCTCTCCTCTCCTTGCAGAGCGACAGGGTCAGGTTTAACCTCCCCTATCAAACCAGACAGAGGTGGCATTAAACCCTGCTCGCTTCCCCCTCCTCAAGAATTTGGAAAAGGGAACCCATTCATGCTCTTTCTTTGCCTTTCAATCCTGCTGGAACACCGAGACCACATCATCAAAAACAGCCTCGATTACAACGAGCTGGCCATGCACTTTGACCGTCTGGTTCGGCGCCATAACCTCGGGCGCATTCTGCAGCGTGCTAAAGCATTGTTTGCGGATTACCTTCAGAGTGAGGTATGGGACTCGGAAGAGGGAGATGAAGTCAGCTTAGACTCTCCAATCACAGCATCGGCATCCCCCCAAACACCCAGCTCTAGACCTCCTTTCCTTAATGTTCAACCCTTTCAGGGTGCCTTTACCAATTCAACCTACAACCTGGCTAACACTATTCCCTCTCCAGCAACTCCCATTGCTATCTCTCCATCGGTTTCCTGATTTGATATTGTAGAGAACAGGTTTAGCACGTCCCTTGTCAACTTGCATTGTATCTTCATGCTTTATGTTCACGGTTTAGCTACCTTATTCTATTTTAACCGTCTAAACCAAAACTTGATGACTTGCTCTTTTTCCCCATGTGTCAATCCCTTTCATTGTACTGTTCTTTTATTGCACTTTATTGATTGTCCTTCATAAGGGCAGGCCAGTCTTACATGCCACTTTGTAAATGCTACTTTTTAAAGTGTTGGCTACAAGGTAACACAGTTGCTCCATGTTTTCTTTGCGGTCTTTTATTTTGACATGATGTTAATCTCCCCAAAGTGTTTATGAGCTGAAATTGGTTCGTTCTGCCTTATGAGAACTTCTGCTTGAACTAAACAATGAACCTTCATTTGTTTATTGATAAAGCAATACCAGTTTTAAACCTTTTAAACTCTTGACATATAAAAGTAACTCGTTTATTCATTGGTGTTTAACCGGTATTTATGCCATGTCTTGTTATGGCCTTTAAAGAACAAAATTTACTGTACTTGTTGTCACTCTTTTCCACCTTGGTTCTGTTTAATCTGGCACCAAAGAGCTTTCAGTTGGTAAAACTCTTCTAACAGCAGCTCAGGACCATTGGTGCGTTTAAAAAAAAAATGTGAATGCCTTTTACCCTAGGATTCTCCTTGGAGATTTTATTTGTTATGTCTTAATACCAAGTGGTCTTTGCATTTTCAGAGCCCTAAACTGATGATGGTGCACATGGAGCAAAACAAAGACGTTTCTGAAAGCTCAGTTTTGATTCTAGTTGAGCATCGGTTGGCATTTTGCTTTTCCTGTATAATGTATATTTATGCTTACACAGCAAGAGACTTGCTAGAATGGATGCTTGCAACACTCTTGTATTTGTACAATAAATTCACTGAATATTGATGAATCAATGTAATATTTCATAAACAAGACAAATACATTATTATGCCTTGTAAAAATTAGTGTTTTCATGGGACATTCCACATTTAGGTTCCATTAGCAATATCAACAGTGTTTGGACTGAAATGCTAATCTTCTGGAAGATTAATATTGCTTACAAGCCACGAGTGGTCCATTATTGCCCCACTTTAAGTTAGGCTTTTTAGTTTTCCTCTAAATTTGAAGACTAACTCTGCTATGGTTTCATTACATTTCGATTTTTTTTTATAGAAATTTAGAGCAACACCTAAGTTGGCAAATTTATTTTTTATTATCTTAGAAAGGAAATAGATATTACAAAAAATCAAAAGCTTTATTGTGGGGTTATTTTTCTAGCAATTATATTTCAGTACTAGTCTAACTTGATTTGTGCCGCTTGATCTGAAAACTGTTCTGACAGCTGCTCTCCTAAAGTTACTTCTGCTTGTGTTTTTTACTGGATGACACAAGCAAACACATTTCCCTGGATAAAGCTGGTTTGTTTAGGTTTTCTTTTATATAGTCATTATAGTCATGATGACAACATTTACCCAAATGATTAAAGCATCGATATCAATGCAAGTTAAGGTAAAAGTTTCATACAGGTGTATTATAAAACGAGCAGTTTGAAAATACTATGTATTACAATAAAAAAAAACACTGATAGTTCATTTACTTTCTGAAAGCTGTTTATTCATGATGTTACAAATAGATACACATTTTTTGTTTATACATGATGATACAAAAAAAGTGGCCAAACAAACTATGATAAGGTGACCCACTGAAATGTACAAGCTAGTTTGTCGGTGGGTGAGGGATTGTCTGAACCTTGTGAGAAACTTGGAGAATCGTCAAAATGCCGAAACCCGGGATCGAACCAGGGACCTTTAGATCTTCAGTCTAACGCTCTCCCAACTGAGCTATTTCGGCCTGTTGAAAAGCAGGTATATACTTGACATAAAATCAAAAACGTTTCAGAGAATCAGTTTTCATATTTTGTGTGTGACTCGTTTGCGTGACGCTTTTGTTAAGTGAAGCGTCGGTAGAGTTCTCGAAGTCACGTGATCGCTTTGTTTCGTGATCAGTAAGTAAGTAAGTAGGTCAAATTGATTAATAAGCACATTTATTCACAGGGGAACTGCCCAAAGTGCGGTACAATTAGCAATACAACTGTAAAATAACTGTAAAAATGAGAATAAAATACTTAAAACCCAAAGCAACTTTAAAAGGCCTTAGAAAAGTATTTAACCTATTTTTAAAAGTCACAATATAGGCTGATGAATGGTTATCTAGAGGCAGATCATTCCAAAGCCCAGGGACCACCACAGAAAAAGCTCTGCGCTTCTAGACTTCAGAATGACTCTAGGAACCTTCAGAAACCGCTGATCAGCTGACGGCAGGCTTTATGCACAAATAACAGTATTTTAAACTGGATCCTAAAAGTTACTGGGAGCGAGAGAGGCCAGAACTGGAATTATTTGTTCACATTTCGTTGTTCCTGTCAGCAAACTTGCAGCAGCGTTTTGCACAAGCTAAAGTTAAGATGTTGCCTGCTTAAGAAGTTCACGGTGCATGCATTGCAAAAATCAAGACGTGAAGTTGTAGAAGCATGAAATGCTGCTTATAGAGGTTCGATCTCAGCAAATCGTATGTTTGGGATCAAAGTAACGTTATATGAAAAATGTATGTGTTCAAGCAATGGATACTTTTTTACTCACTCAAATCGTCCCACCTTAAATCCGAATCGGGTTTCTGTATTTGTTTTTTATTGTTCCAACAGATCAACTCACTTTTGTTTAACGTTACACTTAAACTGAATCGCAGAGATGTAACATTGTTTGTAAGCGGGCAAATAAAACACATGTCAAAGTTTTTTATTTTTTAATTCAATGAAGTTATATGAGTTGCTGTGCCAACGTAAGCCTATTTTTAAAGCCTAGATGGCGCCATACATCAACTTTTTGAAGCACTCGAAACACCTAAAAAGTTTAATGTTTCACAGGACCTTCAAATTGCCACTTATGATACGTGACCTTTACTCATAACCTTAATATCACCCGCTACGAAACTTTATTCACTTCAAAAACTATTAGATTTGGTAAACTCAATATAGGTATATTGCGGGGGCCAGTGGCACAATGGATAACGTGTCTGACTACGGATCATAAGTGTCTAGGTTCAACTCCTGGCTGGCTGGTTGATGTGTTTTTGTTACGGGCTTCCTAAAACACAGTTCCCAAACAATTCAGAATCTTCAGTTCCGTACGCTGCATGTGCGTACCACCTGTCGCAGTTAATGTCGGTAACAAGACACAATCGTGTTCCAAATTGTATCCTAGGATTTGAAGCTGAACAATTGGCGCTAGCATTTAGCCTCCATGAGTCCTTCCTCCCGAGTGTAGGAAACACATCACTCTGATGCTCACAGACCGTCGGTAGGAAACACATCACTCTGATGCTCACAGACCGTCCGTAGGAAACACATCACTCTGATGCTCACAGACCGTCCATAGGAAACACATCACTCTGATGCTCACAGACCGTCAGTAGGAAACACATCACACTGATGCTCACAGACCGTCCGTAGGAAACACATCGCTCTGACGCTCGCAGACCGTCCGTAGGAAACACATCGCTCTGACGCTCACAGACCGTCCGTAGGAAACACATCACTCTGATGCTCACAGACCGTCGGTAGGAAACACATCACTCTGACGCTCACAGACCGTCAGTAGGAAACACATCACACTGATGCTCACAGACCATCAGTAGGAAACACATCGCTCTGACGCTCACAGACCGTCCGTAGGAAACACATCGCTCTGACGCTCACAGACCGTCAGTAGGAAACACATCACACTGACGCTCACAGACCGTCCGTAGGAAACACATCGCTCTGACGCTCACAGACCGTCAGTAGGAAACACATCGCTCTGACGCTCACAGACCGTCGGTAGGAAACACATCACTCTGATGCTCACAGACCGTCCGTAGGAAACACATCGCTCTGACGCTCACAGACCGTCAGTAGAAAACACATCGCTCTGACGCTCACAGACCGTCAGTAGAAAACACATCGCTCTGACGTTCACAGACCGTCAGTAGGAAACACATCGCTCTGATGCTCACAGACTGACGCTCACAGACCGTCCGTAGGAAACACATCGCTCTGACGCTCACAGACCGTCCGTAGGAAACACATCGCTCTGACGCTCACAGACCGTCCGTAGGAAACACATCGCTCTGACGCTCACAGACCGTCCGTAGAAAACACATCGCTCTGACGTTCACAGACCGTCAGTAGGAAACACATCGCTCTGATGCTCACAGACTGACGCTCACAGACCGTTGGTAGGAAACACATCGCTCTGACGCTCACAGACCGTCAGTAGGAAACACATCGCTCTGATGCTCACAGACTGACGCTCACAGACCGTCCGTAGGAAACACATCGCTCTGACGCTCACAGACCGTCCGTAGGAAACACATCGCTCAGACGCTCACAGACCGTCCGTAAGAAACACATCGCTCTGACGCTCACAGACCGTCCGTAAGAAACACATCGCTCTGACGTTCACAGACCGTTGGTAGGAAACACATCACACTGATGCTCACAGACCGTCCGTAGGAAACACATCGCTCTGACGCTCACAGACCGTCCGTAGGAAACACATCGCTCTGACGTTCACAGACCGTTGGTAGGAAACACATCACACTGATGCTCACAGACCGTCCGTAGGAAACACATCGCTCTGACGCTCACAGACCGTCCGTAAGAAACACATCGCTCTGACGCTCACAGACCGTCCGTAAGAAACACATCGCTTTGACGTTCACAGACCGTTGGTAGGAAACACATCACACTGATGCTCACAGACCGTCCGTAGGAAACACATCGCTCTGACGCTCACAGACCGTCCGTAGGAAACACATCACACTGATGCTCACAGACCGTCCGTAGGAAACACATCGCTCTGACGCTCACAGACCGTCAGTAGGAAACACATCACACTGACGCTCACAGACCGTCCGTAGGAAACACATCACACTGATGCTCACAGACCATCAGTAGGAAACACATCGCTCTGATGCTCACAGACCGTCCGTAGGAAACACATCACACTGATGCTCACAGACCGTCCGTAGGAAACACATCACACTGATGCTCACAGACCGTCCGTAGGAAACACATCACACTGATGCTCACAGACCGTCCGTAGGAAACACATCACACTGATGCTCACAGACCGTCCGTAGGAAACACATCACACTGATGCTCACAGACCGTCCGTAGGAAACACATCACACTGATGCTCACAGACCGTCCATAGGAAACACATCACTCTGATGCTCACAGACCGTCCATAGGAAACACATCACTCTGACGCTCACAGACCGTCAGTAGGAAACACATCGCTCTGACGCTCACAGACCGTCAGTAGGAAACACATCACACTGATGCTCACAGACCGTCCGTAGGAAACACATCACTCTGATGCTCACAGACCGTCCGTAGGAAACACATCACACTGATGCTCACAGACCGTCCGTAGGAAACACATCACTCTGATGCTCACAGACCGTCCGTAGGAAACACATCACACTGATGCTCACAGACCGTCCGTAGGAAACACATCACACTGATGCTCACAGACCGTCCGTAGGAAACACATCACACTGATGCTCACAGACCGTCCGTAGGAAACACATCACACTGATGCTCACAGACCGTCAGTAGGAAACACATCGCTCTGACGCTCACAGACCGTCAGTAGGAAACACATCGCTCTGACGCTCACAGACCGTCCGTAGGAAACACATCGCTCTGACGCTCACAGACCGTCAGTAGGAAACACATCACACTGATGCTCACAGACCGTCCGTAGGAAACACATCGCTCTGACGCTCACAGACCGTCCGTAAGAAACACATCGCTCTGACGCTCACAGACCGTCCGTAAGAAACACATCGCTCTGACGTTCACAGACCGTTGGTAGGAAACACATCACACTGACGCTCACAGACCGTCCGTAGGAAACACATCGCTCTGACGCTCACAGACCATCAGTAGGAAACACATCACACTGATGCTCACAGACCGTCCGTAGGAAACACATCACACTGACGCTCACAGACCGTCCGTAGGAAACACATCGCTCTCACGCTCACAGACCGTCCGTAGGAAACACATCACACTGATGCTCACAGACCGTCCGTAGGAAACACATCGCTCTGACGCTCACAGACCGTCCGTAGGAAACACATCGCTCTGATGCTCACAGACTGACGCTCACAGACCGTCCGTAGGAAACACATCGCTCTGATGCTCACAGACTGACGCTCACAGACCGTCCGTAGGAAACACATCGCTCTGACGCTCACAGACCGTCCGTAAGAAACAGACTGTCAAGAGCCAGCGCTCACAACCTCACCTCAACAAAAACAAACGGACAAATTCCATCATTTACCGTTGTTCTGTAAAAGGTGCTCTGCAGTGAGAAATGGACCAGTGTTTGTTAATATTACCATCACATACTCGAAAGACAAACAATAATGTAATCATATCATAAACCTGCAACAAACATCAGCTGCAATTAAAAAAAACCCCGAAAACATCTGCAGTTAAGCCTTTCTAATGAACGTGCACTTTTCTTTACTCCAATTACTATTTGTTATTAAAAATGGGAAATGGAGGATTGAATGTTATTAAATAAAATCACTAAAACCACAAATGTAGATGTCTTTAATTATGTGCATAAAATATATTGTCGTTCAAAACCTTAAACTTGTGAAGTGCAAAGAGAATAATGAAATCCGTAAACCTGACCTCATCGCACTCATCTCAAAGTCCAATGTATCACATCTTTGACAAGTAACCCCAAATAAACTAAAGAAGGGTTTCTGCCTTTGTTCAGCATTATTCCTCTTTTACTATTCACATTTTCACAACAAAGGGATTTGTAATTCATCAAAGATATAATACTTCTAAACCTGTACTGTACAAAACATTTAAAAAAAATTTATATAGAATGTTATGGTGTGTCATCAAACCGGAAGTCAGATACTCCTCGTAGAAAATACAACTGTAAAACAGTCAATCACTGTCGTGTTATTGGTTGTGTTCGTCAGTAAGACTGTGAAAAACAAGGAATTACTGAGAGAAGAAGCCCTGACCCCAAAATTGTACCTATACTAAATTAGAGCCATAGGATGATACTCTAGTTTTAGTTCTTTAATTAGAAATGTAGAACAATTAAGAAACACAAAACACACTGCATTGATTTCATAATTATTTTGTGGCAGCATGGTAGCGTTCACAAATTGCAGTTGACTAACAATGAATTCACATCATACTTTTATGTAACATTCAGCCAATTGCATTTTTAACATGAGTATTTCTTGGAATGTCTTCCAGAATAAAAATAAGATTACAAATGTGGTTTATCACTTTAATAACGAGAAAATAAGTAACTTGTTCAAAAAGGTACAATCTTATTATTTGCACTCTGGGGCATTTTTACAGGGCCGGCTGTCAGACTCCTCTTTTACTTCCGAACAATCAAGCTTAGGCTTCCCGTACAATTGGCCCAGATCCCGAGACCTTGGGAGGAAAATTGAAAAAATTATAAAAATAACAATGAACAGCCACCATTATGAGATTAAATAGATTTTAAATATGTTATACTTGTATTTGATAAGGTCTGGAATACACTTCCTTTCTCTTGTTTGTGCAGAAGTTGGTCCACAGTCTGGTTTGCAGAAACTCCAATGGCTCCACTCCGACAGAACACCAGTCACTGAACAGAGATATGAGAGAGTTATGATCATGAAAAGCTCTTTTTAAATAAGTGACCATCCAATAAAATGCGCTACACACAATGTAAATCACTAAATATTTTTGAAACTAGACATGCTAGCATTAGGCAATCCATTTGTATTAGTTATGACATTCTTTGAGTTTTTATATTGGTGTTATTAATACATTTTACATACCATAGATGTGCTGTAGATATGGCTATTGCTAGCTAGTGATGTTAATATTAAATGTTTAGTTCTAATGCAATGTTGTACTCACTTTGACAGTTTTCAATGTCATAGCAGCTTCCATAGTCTACAATCTCTCCTTTACAGGTTGCGCCATTATGTTTTTTGCCAATACATTCCCGTGTTTTCCTCCGGCTTCCTTGTCTGATTCTGCAATTTATGTTCTTTCCAGTATATTCTTCACAAATATTCCATTCACTCCATTCTGTCCACATCCCGTCAACTGAAAAAGGAGAGAGAACAATTTTTTTGCATATTATTTAGAGTTTGATCACAAAGAGTTTTGGCTATTGTAATTGCTTTTAAATGTATCACGCTGTAGAACTACCATGTGTCTTGTTGCTGTGCTCAATCCTGCCATAATAAGAAACAGTCTTTCTCTACCTCATCTGGGTATGTTTTTGACTTTTCCTCACCCAGTTTGAAGGCCTCTACACAAGCTGTTTCAGTTCATGACATGCAACATTGATGATCTTTAGAACCTGTTTGCTATAATCCTACAGAATCCCTGAATTTGAGGTTTAAAGACTTTGGGTACAATTGAAATGAGAACCTTTAAAGGTTCTTTGATTTGGATTTCTATTTTGTTAATTCACTTAGCATTTTATAAATTGCCAAAAATGTATAATATATATATATATATATATATATATATATATATATATATATATATATATATATATATATATATATATATATATTTCTGGGCATGACGGTGGCACAGTGGGTAGCACAGCCGTCTCCTGGCAAAAAGGTACTAGCCTCGGCTGGGTCAGTTAGCATTTCTGTGTGAGTTTACATGTTCTCCCTGTGATCGTGTGGGTTTACTCCGGGTGCTACGATTTCGCCTACAAGTCCAAAGACATGCAGTACAGGTGAATTGGCACAACCAAATTGTCGTATGTGCTTGTGTGTGTGGATGTATCCTGGTGAATTCCTGCAAATCCTCGTTGGTTGCAGCTGGAAGGGCATCTGCTGCTAAAACATACTAGATGAGTTGGCGGTTCATTCAGCTGTGGCGACCCCTGAAAAATTAAAGGGACTAAGCCGACAAGAAAATGGATGGATTATTATTTCTGAAAGTGTTCTTAAAGGTCCCAGGATATGCCCTTGGTATAGCTCTTACAACCAATATTTGTGCCCTCTATACTAGCGCTGCACTGTTAATAACTATCAAAATGCAATATTTTTAATAAAAATTGTCTTTGAATCACCTCGTTTTTTTTGGCCCTGCAAAATGTGCTGTTTACACCGGTCCCCCCACAGACGAGCTGATCTTTACTTTATTATTTAAGACGCGTGTCTGTCACAATAATTTGTAGCAAAATCCTGTAGTGTTTGTTAAATGTTGTAGTGTGTGCATGTTTAAGATAAGAGGGAAGATAATATGCAAAGTCTCCGTGTGTGTGCTCAAACCAGATTTCCTTATAGGATTAACATAAAATCTTGTTTGTTAGTGTGCGCTTGGCTTGATAGATGCAGAGTTAAAATTACATATTTCATTCTTGCATGTTGAGCATAGCTCAGGACAAAATTACCTACTGCATGGATCTCCAAATCAGTAAACACAGGACAGTTGGAAAAGCACCCGTTTTTAGAGCAAGCCTTGTTTACAAGTCTTTTGTTGAACTCTTCGTTGTTGGCAAACCAGTTTAAAGTGCTGCTCAGAAATAAAAGTGATCTTTCCCAGTTTTCTCTGATAGGCAGACACAAAATCGAGCAATTTCTGACAAAAAAAAATCATTCTTTGTTAATCCAAACAGAAATTAGGGCTCAGGGCATCCGAAAACACACTTCTCTGGCATTGTTTTTCTAGTGCGGGTCTGCTGCTCTCACACTTCCGGGTCAAACTGTGTTTCTCGCTCGTTGTATAGAGAGGCTGCACGAGCGATTCAGATTCGTAAGAACAACAAGCCATTTTAACCTCAATTGAAATGAGTAAAGGATTACTCAAACATGTGTGAACTAATCTGAATACTACTCGAGGCATGATTTTGAACAACACTTCAAGATAGCAGGAATGACAGAAAATTCACCTTATCACCTTTAAGTAATTTTTTTGTCCCTGCCTAAAACGTTTGCACAGTATTATATATATATTAAATATAATTGACAGTTAGAAAAATAAAACATTAAGCAAATGAAGTATAAAATGTTAGTTTTTAATGAATCAAGCATATAATTGTTTTTTGTTCCTCATGTTGTCTCAAGTTTGAAACCAGTTTCTTGGAGTGTCCACATAACACTAACACATGCAAGAGCTTCCATTTTGTTATGAAGCCAACAACGAGGTTCTCAAATGTGAATAAACTTCTGAAGAATGTTAAAAGGTTAGATGTTACATGATTAAACTAATATTATTTAATTATTTATTTAGTTCTAATATAAAACACTACTCTAATTATGAAATTCATGAACAATGAGGGGATTTTTAAGTTTTATATAGTTAAGGGTGTGACCACTTGAGTGACATGTGTTTTTGAGTTTGGCTACATCCCTTTTAAGGTCCCTCCATGGATACCTTTGAGTGATCATAGCTTTAAACAGTCGTGAAGGAATACCTCAATAAAACGTAAAAACAAATTTACTCTAATGTTTTTCCAAACCCATAAAGGATTAATTTCTCCTCTAAATACAATTTGAGATATTTTTGGATATAAGGCCAGATACTGCCTTAATAACCTGGAAAGTCCTGCGAACAGCATCAAAATCATCCTGGAACTATTCCTGCAAGGAAACACTTAAAAAAATAGCATGCACACAAACACATGCTCAACGATTATACACATCGAAGAGAGAGAGTTCCACATGGTGCTGTTTGCTTACATCATCATACAGAGCATCAGGGGATGGTAATTGTCATGCATGGTAAGAGAGGCACCCGCATTGTGATCTATTTTGTGTGCAGGCTAAATGACCCTTTAGACAAGGAGAAAATAATGACTTAATGGCTAAAAGTCTTTTTTTATGGAAGTATGTATCTTTATAGGTAGCTCTCTGAATTGAGGCATAATTTGGAGGAATGTCATCATAAGTCAAGATTGGGGCAGGTTTTTCAGATTTTGCAGTTAAGACATGATTCATTAGTAATTCTGGTCAATTTCTGTCCATTTATTTTAGAAAACTGTATTATTTATTAAATCTCACTCTTCTCAGCCTTTTGTGTGTCCCAGTACTCACCTGGACAGGGGACTGGTGACACAGTGCCACACAGCTCGGCTTTTTGTTTTTCACCCTCACAATGTTTACCTCCATGTTTGGGTGTAGGAGAGTCACATGAGCGTCTTACTATCTGCTGACCCACTCCGCAGGTCACGGAACAAGGTGTGGGAGCTGACCATGAGCCCCAGTTCCCATTAACTAAAGCAGGTAGAGAGACAAATGTTCAAATGTTTTCAGGAGAGTAGAGCATTAACAGAAACAAAGCATGTTACCTGGGCACAAAGGTGCTGTAATACAAGAGCGAGTTTCAGTGTCTGAACCGGCACAGTAATTGCCTCGTGGATCAGTTGAGGGGGAAGGATTGGTGCATGTTCTTTTACGAAGCTCTTTTTCGCTGCTACCTCCTTCATCAATACAAGTAGCTGAACAGGGACCCCAATTTCCCCAACTCGACCACCCACCGTGAGCTAGAAACCAAGACATGTCATTTTATTAGATGTAGTTATTGTCTGGGTTCCTACACCTAAAAAGTACTTTATTGTACAACCACACACTTTAACACACATTGAAATAATTGTACTATATTTTACTTATAGTTATAAAATAAAGTTTAAGTGAAAGGTAAGTATTGTTTCTAAAGTGTTCTTATTTCATCTTTGTTTTTTATATGTTTTTGATGTATTTTTAATTGTATACTCTAAATTGTAGTTGTAACATACACTGAAAGTATATTTTATAGGTACATATTTTATAATCAAGGCTGCAGTATTGAGTTTGACAGTATTTCAAGTTACATTTGGGTTGAGTTAGTAAGTTAAGTTATTTATGTTCATTTTGAAACCATTTACTTTAAATATATTAATTATACTTTACATTGTCACACTTTTTAGCTTATAAAAGAATACTATATACACTTAAAATTGATCTTTTATACAATTTATTTGCTATTAAATTATATTTAGCACAAAATGAGTTCCAAAATAGCATGCCCCAAGTGAACAATCTACAAAAATACTTGAAATGTAAAGTGATTAGTGTAGCTTCAAGTACATAAAAGTATGTTGAATTTAAGTAAACTTAGTACATTTATTTTTCTTCATATTTTGTAGAGGTCATCCTATCTGATCACCAGAGCAAATAAGTGCTTTGAGGAAAGGAATAATCGGAGAGGGAAAAAAGGGTTTTCCAAAAAAATTTAGAAAAGTGATGCTGCTTTGCTGGCAATTCCACCAGCCGGAGACTGTGAAAGAGAAATGTCTGGTGATTGAGATTCATTTAATGGTAAATAAGCTAGGCAAACTGGTGTAATTATATCAAACATATTCAAGCACCTTTTACCCTTAAAATTACAACAACACAAATCAGGAATTCTAACAGTCTTTAAGCACATGCAAATATTCTGTGTTGGGGAATAAAGGTAACACTCACTTGGACAGACTGCTGCCATGCGACAAGTTTCGCTTTCTTCATTTTTCCCTGTACAGGAGCCATCACATTGGGGAGGTGGATTAGTGCAGGTTCTTTTCCTTATTCTAACCCCCTGGTCACAGGTGACTGAACATGGCTCCCAGTCTCCCCACTCTGACCATCCACCTTCCACTGCATGACATCAATATGTGTGAACCTGACAAAAACAGCTGAAAGCTTCACATTTAGATACACAAGACCTTCTACTTACCTGGGCAGCAATCCTTTTTTACACAAGGAATTGTTTCAATTGTACCCAAATTCTCAGAGTCGGAGCAAGATCCATGACCGTAACAAAAACGCTTCCTTTGTGTGACCCCTTCTAAACAGCTCACCGAGCACTCACTCCAGGGGGACCACTCGGACCACCTCGGCATCCTGGAATCAACATTAAACGTTCTGATCTCCTTGTTGAGCAAAATTATTGTTTTTTTCCTTCACCTCCAGAAATAAGTATTTCTTTTCATTATTTTTCAGACGTGCAGCTATCGTTCAGAAGTGTATGATGTCTTTAAAACTACATATTTTTGTTCATTTTTACATTTAAACATCTAACCCACTTCATTTATGGATGTAAATGAAATGGATAAAATAGAATGGAGACTGTAAACGTGCACAAATACATGCAGATTTGTGGTGGCAATGCTAATTCTGCAAAGCAACAACTTTGGATTGCTGTAATAGATAACTTACCCACAATAATTACTGACTCCATCTGCATTTGTGTAGCAGTAGCTGGGATTCAAGCAGCAAGTTTCCTTTTCAACCTGACCCAACAAATTGGCACATGCTCTATTGGTCATGGAAAAACTTGAAAAACACGGCACTGTCTCTGAAGCTTCAGAAACAAAAAGAAGCAATGAAAGAGGACAATTGGACAGGGAACATTTTGAAATGATGCAAGAGTATGTCATAAATTTGCACGAAATCTGCATTTTGACAAAACGAAAAACAAACAGCATTTTTTCCCCCAAATATTACGAATTTGAAATTTCAACCTGATTGGTGGGTAAAAATTCCAAGGAGCACAAGTCCGAGAAGGTTTACAGTCATGGCTGATTTGAATTCCATGAATTCCCTCTTTCTGAATATGAAATAAAAAAGTAATGGCTGCAAGATGTGATACAATACATTAACAATTGTTGTAATCTTTTAACAAAGTCATTTGAAGCACTCACCTCTCTCTCTTGCTTTTCTGTGCTCTTTTCCGAGCCTCTCAGCACGAATGGGCTATTTCACCCTTCCTGCAGTGTCTTGCGTGATTTCCAGAAACTTTAAGAGCTGCTCAGAAAAACAGGAAACAAACATTTCCTGTACTCTGAATTGATTTAGCTTAGTCATCAGCTTCAACAAGATGGACCTATAAAAAAAATTCAGTTCCAGTCTAAACCAGCTTATTTTTAATGCAGAAGGATCTCACAAGATGTGTGTATTGGATAGCAGTATTGCATTCCACAGGATCTCCGGAGACAAATCCCCCTCCTCCATCAAATCACTCCACTTTTAAATGAATTAAAGGTTAACCATAAAAATTCTCTAAAAGCCTGTTAATTTGAGAAGGCTGAAAACTGGTTGATTATTGGAAAACAGCCAAACCATATGTTGTTAAGCTTAAAAAGAAGCCAAACTCCAAAAACAAAAGAAAGAAAAATGAAGTGTAAGAGTGTAGTTTATTTATTTAATCTAATTATGTATTTATTATTATTAGCATTATTGTTATTTGATTGTATTCAGACGAAACAGTCTATTTTGAGCTAAGGCTGATGTATCTGCATGCGAACAGAATAAAGAGCTTTGATTAAACAAGATACACGTCAAGACTATAAATAAAACCAAATAAAAAGCCTGCATGTGCACTTTATAAAGAATGTAGAAGCCAATGTTTTTAGCTTTTAACTTACATATAAATAACATCTGGGATTGTAAAGTAAACCTTTTTTAATTGTCTATCAGGAGCTCACAAGCGAAGTACCATCTCAAATGTTCTTCTGAAAGTATGTCCAGTTATTTCTAGTATATCTATAGACCTGTTTTTGTTGCCTTCAAATGAAGGAGTTTGAGAAAGATATTAATTTTAGAGGAAACCTTTCCATTTGAATTCTGAAATTAACTCTTCTGTCTGCATGCTTTGCTGGTGTCCAATGGCCCCATCTATGGGACATCGAAGAGGAATGCAAGATCTGGACTTCATTCATTCATCTTCATGTCAGCTTTATTCCCTTTCGGGGTCACCACAGCGGAACGAACCACCAACTCTCTGGCACATGTTTTATGCAGCGGAACCCATCACTGGGAAACATTCATACACATATTCACTCTTTAACAATTTAACAATTGTTCTTACTCAATTCACTTATACCGCATGTCTTTGAACTTGTGAGGAAACCGGAGCACCCGGAGAAAACCCACGCAATCACGAGGAGAACATGCAAACTCCACACAGAAATGCCAACCGACCTAGCCGAGCCTAGAACCAGCGACCTTCTTGCTGTGAGACGCCCGTGCTACCCACTGCGCCACCGTGACGCTAGATCTGGACTTACCAAGTGAAAATAACAAGAAGAACTGTCTCAACAAGCTTGTCCCAAAAAAAGAGTGCTCCCCAGCCTTCACGTTGCGGTGTCCAACTTTACTGCAGAAAAAAGAAAAATTACATTTAAACCCTTTAGAGTTTGAGTTAGTGAATATAAATTATCTCCTTCCTCCACCATCAAGCTGCTGAAAAAACTACATATGTTCTAGGCTGGCTGTGGAATAAAAGCAGCTAATGGATCTGGAGTAAGCAAAGGGATCCTGGCTCAGGTTTGATCATCCTGTTGCTGACCCTCAACGGTGGAGGTGTATAGAATAGTGTTAACGGCCAAAACACATCAAGACTTAAGTGCACAATGTTGAAGATGAGTCCCAAATTTACATCTTTCCAACAAGACAAATATCTCATTAGGGTGACACCATGTATATTCAATGCAAAGGGACAATAGAAATTGTTTCAAACTGAACCAGGCTTTATGATTATACCAGATTTCTCTGTCTATGTATATTTAAAGTTAAAAGTGAAAGTGACCAGTTGGACCAGAGTGACCCATAACCGGAATTTGCGCTCTGCATTTAACTCATCCCAGTGTACACACACAGCAGTGAAAAAGCACACTGTGAACACACACCCGGAGCAGTGGGCAGCCATTGCTGCGGTGCGGGCCCAGGGAGCAGTCGGGAAATTGGTGTCTGGAACCTTCAACTTCTGGGGATCTCGCGATCAAACGGCACCTTCCGATCGCAAGCAGACCACAACTGCCTGTAATAACTGCAGTATCACCATCTAGTTAAGATATTCACAAATAGAAGGCTCAACACACCAAGCAAACAACTGCATTGAAATAGAGACGAAGGAAGTAGCAGGAGAAGGTGAAGTGAGGCAGCTGGGTCAAAAGGGTCAAAAGGACAATATAGAGCAAGATCGATATGAAAAATTGGCACGATGCAAACTGGGCAAGCAATGCCATGCACTGGGCAATGGAAGAACGGGGTCTATAAATTTGTCTTTGTGTAATGAGGAATTACGGGCAGCCGAGTGTGATTAAATAATAGGTGTGGTTTAGTATTTGAGTTTAGAATTTTTGGAAGATTCTGTGTAATTCTGCAGAAGAGGTTTAAATGTATAGGAGAACAAAATGAGAAATAATTCAAGTCCAATTCTTTTGATTTCTGCCTTCGAGGAACACTAGTATCTTATATTACTACTTATCTATAGGCTTCCTGAATCTGCTGAATTCTGAGATTTTTTTTTTATTCTGTGTCTGCAGATTCGGTCTTGGCCTGCCAACCTGTGTCATGTTTTTATATTTATTGCCTCTCACCCCTCAAATTCAGAATATCTTGATGTTGCATCATGGGCTCAAAATGTGCAAATGGTAGTCCCACATTTCAGAATCTCAGGGCTTCTGGTAGTTTCTCTACTCTGCTTCTCACTTTGAATTCAGATAAACAACTCCCCTCAAATAAACTATTATGCTTTACCAACTAAACAACAGAGAGGTTATGAATTTTGCACAGTTGATATGTTTTTGTTACAGGGTCATTATTCAGCTAGGCCCTCATTAGCCAACCTCTGAAACTAACCTCATAAATCCACATGCTTAGAGTTTGACATGCGTCACATGGTATTGTGGTAAATTGTCTGTCTAACTGAAACATTTATTCCAGGTTTATGGTAGATTTTGAAATAAGTTTTATTAAAAACTTGACAATAATGAAATAAAATAACATTTCTGATAGCTTTCTTTGGACCAAGGAGCGACCCCTAGGGGTATTTACAAAACACACATGGGTCCTTTCTAGTTTTTTTGTTTCTGTCAGCCCTGACAAGCCAGTAATCAGAGAGAATGGATTTACTAGACCAGATTGAGCGAAACTGGGTTTGGAATAACAACGCGATAGTCCCTGCCTGTCAACTCTATACTTTAAAGTAGAATGGATATTACTAAAGACTGGGAAGAAAAGTACTGTGTTGTTCGGTGAACACACTTTGAAGGCATTTTTTCTGACGTGGAGGGCATTGAAAGCATGCACACCTAAATAAAAATATGTTAGCGTCAAGCTAGCTAGCGCTAACCTCAGATTAGCATGTATGGAATAAGAGACAAGGAGACTCGATTATGACAAAACTCATATAAAGCGAATGCTTATGTCATATTTCGAGGCTTAAAACAACTTAACCTCGCATTAAATGCGGATACATGTCTACTTGATCGACTGCTGGGAAACTTCGATCTGGCCCATAAACACTAAGGTAAACCTTTAACGTTGCTACTTGTTAATTGAAACTTGCTGTTTTACCAAAGTAGAGCTTCAGTTGTCTATTCATACTTTTTTGTGTGTGTTCGTTAGATTGAATACGTGAGTTAAAGTTAAATATACGCTGAACTGTGTTAAACATGGAAAGTCGCCATTTCTGTCATGTTGCAATCTGTGTGTTTGTCAGTAATGTTAAAGTTAATCAATAATTGTTTAATGAAAACGCTATAAAGTCTCGCCGTTTTCTAACTTGTATGGTTTGCTTATGACATTACAATTTTTGTACCCGAAATCAAAGTTTCATAAATTTACGTTATTAACTTAATAAAAGTTAAAGTACAAACGTTCATCAAATAACTAATCTGGCACTTTGTTCAACAGGACAAAAAATCCTTAGTCTGCTAAAGGGTAGAGACACATCTTATTGCAGTGTTAAATTTTAACTATAGTTCTTTGAATTAGTCAAAAAAATGTGTGTCATGTTTTTACAACTGTTCACCCAGAGGTATCAAGTGTGACCCTGTACGCAGTAAGAGAGCAGTTTTTTTTCTATTGTAACTGTGCGAAATATTTTTTTATATGTATTGGGCAGCAATTGTTTATATATTTTGATTTTCAAATGTTTTGCTCAACACTTGGGTTTTCTGGTTTTAACGCTTTGAGATTGTATGTTTAAAAGTAATAAACAGCTTAAAACGTAGTTGCTATACAGATTTCTGAAATAAGAGAGAAATAAAGTAAAATAGTAATATTTTAACCAACAAATTATCCAAACATTTTCAAAAATAAAAACAGACCACTGTTACTGGACAGATAGCCAAGTTCAAAGTGCATAGTTTGCGTTGTTGATTTTAACCCGAAACAACTTTAGAAATCCCTTGCCTCTATAATTCATTGCAAAAGTCTGTCTATATGAACAGCTGACTCAGGATACAGGAAATGTTTGAGAAAAGCAACTTAGTTTGTTTGTAAGTTGTGAGCTTTTGACTCATACTACTTAAATAACAAAAAGACAACGGTATTATTTAAAATATTTTCATTCCTCTGTAGCAAAAGCAAACCTGAGAAGTATAACAAAATGTTTGTTGCCTTCAATACCATAAAACATCTTCAGCGGTCCAGACATGGTATGTCTTGGCCTGTCTGTCAGATGTTCTCATGACTCATTCTGTTCCTGTGTGCAGATCACCTCTTGCATGCAACCTCCGTACAATGCAGATAAGCTGAGAACCAGAACGACTGGTTGACAACAAGTCTGAACAGTATCTCTAGCATTTCTACATCTTCACACATATTTATTTAGCACATTGTGTGGAGTCAAAAGGTAGTCTTTTTATCACCTAGAGACAGAAAACAATTGAAAAATCTTGTTAAATGGCTTTTTCTTTGTTGGTGGATTGTCACATGGGTTGATTTGGCCACTGTTTAATCCTCTTGTCAAAATCCACGGATTAGAAACGGGGTCTGCTTGGTAGTGGGCTCATGTGACCCTCACATCTGTTATCAATAGCTTCCTCCTGGAGAGCTGTTTTGAACTTGTTCATCCCAAGTCTGCTTTTGTTTGTGCTTTCCTAGATGCGACTGTGTCTTTTGTTCTGTAATTCTGTACACCAGATTTCTTTATTTGCCTTCCTGGGAAGTTTTGGGAGTATGTTGGGGTTAGTACGTCGTCTATCAGATGAAACTCATTTATTGACCTCTGTGCTGGATTGTTGTTTTTTTTTAATAAATTTTACTCATGCAAGGGCCTCAGCAAAAACATTTGACTGTTAGATATTGCACAGCTTTACTTTGTTTTTCCCAATTTCTCACACCATGTTTGCATTTTATTTCAGTTATTCTTAGTTGTTCATCTTGTACCCACAAACAAATCCCAATAGACCCTATGCATGACCCACTGCCTGCTTACTTCCACTAAAATATTGGTTGTAAATGCGCTTCCAGCTGGGTTTCAGATTAGAGTGTTGTGATGATGGCGTGTGTTTATTTTTTATTTTTTTTATTTTTTAGAATTGATAATGGGTAGGTAGTTGTTAATTTAGTCAGATGTGTAGTATTACCATTTTGATCTCATTCTTTCTTTATATTTGATCATTATCACAAATGGTAATACTACATACTATCTCAAAAGCTAATGGAAAAAGCTACTTCCGTCGCTGAACTGGTAGTTGACGGCCACTGACATGGAACCCAGAAATAGTCAAATCTATTATGGCAAGTAGGTCCTGGTCCTGGTCACGAAATGTATTCGCTGTCCCTGTTCTCTATAAACACAATAAAAAAAAATTTACTTGGAGATTTTTTCTTGATTACAATGCATCAGACTCACATGAACTAGTTTAATAGTCCATATTCGACAAAAAAAATGCCATTGAACCATGTATTTTAGTAAAAAAGCACAAGCTTTACCTTCTCCAGTATGCAAATGAACAAGAAGATAAGGAGACCTGGCAGGTTTTCGGAATATTATGCCACCTGATCAGTAGACTATACCAGAATGCAGCACAAGGTTCAAAATACAGGTAAAAGCAGATTGAATAAATGTGACTGAACATTTGTACAGATTATAAAAAAAAATTCTCAATATAAGAGGATAGCTTAGGGCTCCTTATGTATATTAGGCTCATTTTAAGACGCATCTATGTTTCCCACAGGAATTGAGGTCTATGTATTTTGGTTACCTTTATAGTTTTCATCAACATCAAAGTCCTGTTCTTCCCACAGAAGCTTTCTTTGCAAGATTATCTTATCTTTTAAAGTAAACGACCTAGTTGAGTCTCATAATGGATTTATCACCTCTCATTCAGTGCAGACTAAATATACCACAGACCTGTAATTGCTGACGGCTTGGTTTGCATCGGCTTTTTTCTGAAAGATAAAGGTCACGTAGTCAGGAATGTTGGTTAAATGAATTGCTGGCTAATTGATACTGAAGCTACTCTCCACTTTAACGGCTTCTGAGTTTGAGTGATTGTGAGCCAGATCTAAGATGTAAGAAAGTGATGAATTGTCCACCAATACATTTAGTGGTCTTGGTTTCATGTTCACCTTACAGAAGGCATTTTCGAACATTTTTTAACAAGAATGGTTTTGCTTTGAAACTATTATTTTTTTATATTAAATTGCCAAAGAGTTTAACAAAACTGTTTTGTGGAAACAGATTTCAATCAGCGTGTTTCAGTTAGTAATGTTGTGGAATGTAAAATAGGTCACACTGTTTCAAACCTTCTCTAATTCACTCTCTCATTAGGTAGAGAGTACGTTCTTCTGAAATCAAGTGGATTCATATCTGCAATTAAATACTGGAATCATGATTCATCGAAGAGACGTCTCTTTTTTAAACAATGGTTTGCCCTGCATTTCTAATTTTTGATGTCACATATTTTCCAGCACTTTTATTTGCTAAGTCAGCAGAGATGGCATGGGTGGGGTGGAGTCAGGAAAAAACACAAGGTCTATTGGATCATGTGTCAAACTTGGGTCACCTGTGTGTTGTGTCAAGCATGATTATTTCACAAATAAGATCACTCCTCTTGTAAGGGTAACCTTTTTCACTCTTTTTTTCTTCTCATAGGCAATGTCACGTGATAGGTAGTTATGAGATTTAGCAGCAAGAGTGGAGCGCCATGGAACAGACTACCTCAGAAATTAAATGTGAAGACCAGGTGGAGGAAGTGATGGATGGAGAGGGTGTTGCTGCCAATATTCTTGATCCGGGGTGGCTGGCAGCACAGGAGGGAGAGTCTGCATCTTTGGATGGAGGCGGGGTGTCAGATTTACTGGAGCCAAGCTCGGCATCGGGTGAGGAGGTGGAAGGGAGCGAGACATCTGATGCTATGGGCTTGGAAACCTCTCCCTGCAGCAAGTCGTCATGGGGTGCAAATCATCAAAATGGAAATGGAACCCCTCAAAAGAGTCCTCAACAGTGTAGTGAGATTATTGTTACGGTGCCAGGACCAGAAGGTAAAACTAAAGCCATAAATTATGCCACTCTGCAGAAATGTATTTAGACTAAACCCTAAACTGTATGATTTTTATTTTTGTTAACATCATTTTAAGCAATTACATGTCTTTCATTCTCCTTAAACTAAGAAAACTATGGCTTGTAAGACATTTATGTAGTATAACATCTAGTTTTACAGAAGTGTTGAATACTCTAGATTTGAGCTTGGTCTAAGTTTCTAAAAGAGATGAGTAGAACACTTTTTGATACTGGTTTTCTGTGTTCTGATAAGAGCAAATCTGTTCGTTTGTAATTATCGCAGATCCGTTACACACGGCCTCACTCTCGCTGTCAGAGCAGTTACGACTGGGTCGGGATGACCCCAGTAAATTAGGCCTGAACGTCGAGTGCCGCATTTGTGGCGATAAAGCCTCAGGATTTCACTATGGAGTTCATGCTTGTGAAGGGTGCAAGGTAATGCTACAATCTCTTTTAATAAACATTTGCTGCAGGCAACTCTGTTATCCTAAGAATCACATCTGTTTATGGCTAACAGAATATCAGGTTTACTTTTTTTTTTTTATCTATGCTATGCTTGGTGGTATTTCTGGCTTGAAATAGTTCTCCAGTTGATAAACACATGTTTTTAAAGGGTTTTTTCAGACGCACAATTCGTATGAAGCTGGAGTATGATCGATGTGAGCGTGCCTGTAAAGTTCAGAAGAAGAGTCGCAACAAATGCCAGTATTGTCGCTTCCAGAAATGCCTGGCTTTGGGAATGTCCCATGATGGTGAGATCTGTACACCACAACCCAGTTAGTTTTTTTTAGTAATGTGCTAAAAGGTATTAGAAGCTGTCCCTGAGTTGACCTCCACTTTCAAAATTTAAAATGATGACAGGAAATATAGAGAACAACTAAGGGTTAGCCAGATTAATGTGATCTTGGTGTTTAAGATATGTATCCAATTCAGGACTACATATTAAAGTCTAGGTCACATATTACAAAATCAAAGCTGTTCCAACGCTGTTCATTAAGATATTTAAGTTCAATATGCTAAAAAACATAGATGTTGAATCAGCACGCCATGCTCAGAGAGTTATTCTTTAATTACAGAAGGACCACAATGCTTACATTTTTATTTATCATATAATTAGACCCACTTCTTTATGTTAATTTTTTTAAATTCTATAATAAACTTTCCAGTTAGTATATCTCTGAGTAGTGTTTTTCCTCTTAGCGATTAGGTATGGTCGCATGCCAGAAGCAGAGAAGAAGAAGCTGGTGGCTGGACTCCTCGACGGGGAAAGCGTGCAATCTTCTGCTGGAGCTGATCTCAAAACTCTAGCTAAACACGTCAACACAGCCTACCTGAAAAACCTGAACATGACCAAGAAGAAAGCTCGCAGCATCCTCACTGGCAAGACCAGCTGCACATCAGTAGGCTCTCGACTCTTCCCCTCTACAAATGCCATGTTGATTAAAGATTTATTGGGTTTTAAATGATCCCTGTTTCCTCTGCAGCCCTTTGTGATCCATGACATGGACTCCCTATGGCAGGCAGAAAATGGGCTGGTTTGGAATCAGCTTAATGGTGCACCGTTCAACAAAGAGATCGGGGTGCATGTTTTCTACCGATGCCAGTGCACCACGGTAGAAACAGTGCGAGAGCTCACAGAGTTTGCCAAAAACATCCCTGGATTTGTGGATCTCTACCTGAATGATCAGGTGACCAAACAATGCTGTCGTAGCAGCTTTATATTTACCAGTATCTGTAACAACTTAATGGCTTCTAATAGTAACAGGTATTCCTTAAATTTTTTTGTTGCTTCATTAAAACTGCTAAAAGAACAAAAGAAGATTGTGTTTCAAGCAGTGCTTATAGTGCCATTTTTATAGATTTTTTTTTAATAATTATTATAAATTATTATTCATAATTATAATTATGTAGAAGTGTATTAAAGTTGTTTGATACTTATAGAATTGTACATTCTTGCAGGTAACACTGTTAAAGTATGGTGTTCACGAAGCCATATTTGCAATGCTGCCATCTTTGATGAATAAAGATGGGCTGCTGGTGGCAAATGGGAAGGGCTTTGTGACGAGGGAGTTTCTACGAAGTCTGCGCAAACCTTTCAGCGAGATCATGGAACCAAAGTTTGAGTTTGCTGTCAAATTCAATGCTTTAGAGCTGGACGACAGTGACCTTGCTCTGTTTGTGTCAGCCATCATTCTCTGCGGAGGTAAAGAAGTGTTTAAAACATTTTAAATAATCTTTTATTGCTCTGCTGGGAGATGTACATCAAATATCAGAGATCATTTAGAGAAAAAATGTGCAGATGTTATCCTTCCTTGCATTTCTTTCATTTGTTGTGTGATAAGATTGGTTAGAAAAATCATTCATTTCTTATTTGCGCATGAAACGACCTACTGGCAAAGTGTATAATCACATGCGGCAGTATCTAAAGGCGAATTTATAGTTCTACGTCATCTCTACGAATCACCTGTTGCTCACCTTCAGCCAATGACGGAGCTTGCACTCTGTGAAGCCTTCACGTGAAGTGTTTATATTCTAGATGCAGTTAAATAGAGCACATTACCTTGTTTATCATTTTTATATTATTTTGAAAGAAGACAATGTAATTGTCTAATAGTGCGACACTAAATTAAATACATTTACATTACAAATATATAATTCTACATTATAAAACACAAAATTAGGCATTAAAATTTATGTTCTGTAAAATTACATAAATTCCTGTTTTTAAGTTTATAGGAACACTCTTTTGAAGATGGAGAAAAAGACTCCTGATGAAATGTCAGTACTTGTTTTGTTTTTTTTACAGTATAACTTAAACACTTATCTTTTTGTTGCAGACCGTCCCGGGCTTATGAATGTGTCACAAGTGGAACAGATTCAGGACGGCATCCTACAAGCTCTGAACCAGCATTTTCAGGTGCACCACCCGGACTCACCTTTCCTCTTCCCCAAACTGCTGCAGAAGATGGCTGACCTCAGGCAGCTGGTCACAGAGAATGCGCAGCTAGTTCAGATGATCAAGAAGACCGAGTCCGAGACCTCGCTGCATCCGCTTCTACAAGAGATCTATAAAGACATGTACTGACATGGAGACTCAGAACTTGAACAGAGGATGGAATTCAGAACTGAGCACACATCTTAATGGCACTATGCTGCAATGGAATTTTTTTTTTACAAATTTTTGAAAAGGACTTTTTATTACTGAAATTTTCTGATCATGGGAAGTGTTTTTTTTATTTAAGCTCTAGTCTATTATATGCAGGACTCGAACTCCTGTCACCATTTATTTCTGCTACTACCTTTATAATGTTCTTGGATTGCCTGAGGAGGGCTAACACCTCTAGAACTTGCCTTTTTGTCATGGTTTGGTTTCACAGTACTGCTTTCTAGAGGCTGTTGGCTCTTGAAACACCTCTTACTCTGTGTTAGTAGGTCTTTTCTTTTTTAAACGTACTTATTCTGCAGACTGTTCAAATTGGCACTTTTACTGAATTTACCTTCATCAGTGAGTGGTTGTTTTGGAATAATGTTACTTTGTTGAGGATGCTCTCCATCATCAGCTGCTACAAACATGACACGGAAGACAAATGAGTTTTTATTCATCCTCGGGAGAAACGGCTATTAAGTGAGATGATTTTAGCTGACAGTTTATAAAAGTCAGCACTTAGGTTAAATCTTGGTACCTTGATAATAATTCTATTTTTGCTAGAAGAATCTTTAAAGTTAGTGTGATATTTACCAGATTAAGAGACAAGATTGATGATTTTATCATGTTAAATTTAGTCTTCCAATACTATGTTTAATCCATTTTGGAAACATATTAAGATTGATCTAAAATGAATTCTAAATTCACTTATTTGTTTTTTATCGGCTTTGTTTTTTTGTGTACATGAGCAGCCTATCACAATACTGAATGATGCTTAAATTCTGTGTACACGTTTATCAGCTGATGTGACATTGAATTATATTAATTGGTGTTTAATACGATGTGCAACACATCAACCATTTCTCATCCAGCATCCAGAGATGCTCTGTTATGGCTGAAATATATTTTATTCAAGATTGCGCTTGAAGTGAACGATTTATGGTCATTTTGAAATCTGTTACTGTGAAAGGAGAGAGCACAATAATATAAAACGTTTTTGAATTTAAAACATTTTTCTGATAATATATGTTGACAACCTCCACAGAATCAACAGACACTTACCTTTACAGCAACATGATGCACAAGTATTTGTGGAATTATTTCAGATTATAGTAAAGTATTTCATATATTATTAACTAGCGTTCTGTGATTTATGTGTGACTTCTGATTCCTGTGCATACAGTAAAAGGAAATATGACAGATTAATGTTTAGATAGAAAGTAATTCTTTGTGTAGCACAATTATTTAACCATTTATCAACTCTGAACTCTGTTACAAAACCTCTTCATGAGTTAAAAATACATTAATTATTTTATTATATGCATTTGCCATTTCAGAAGGAAACTTTCTCAAGAATGACTTGCAAACATTAGAAATGTTTTATTGAAACAAAAAACAACATAACAAAACTCAACAATGTAAGAAATGCCAGAGAGTCCAATAATGAGTGAAAGAGAGATGGAGAAACTTACGCATTTATTTTATAGAGAGCACTGTTTAAGACGCCAAAAAAGGAGGAGAATATTCTCAATGTTTTCATGGGTTTTGGGCTTGTTAATGTTTCATATCATTAAAATATGCATCCAAGTCTACTTGAAAAAGACCCAATGTTATTCTGCTTGGAAGCATGAAGTTTAGCTAGAATTAACATTAGATGAATAATATTAAAGCGATATTCCTGTTCAGAGGGAACAGTCAAATATGCCAAAAAGATATATTTGAAACAAAAAGAGAAGCCACACAGAGGCTCTTAGCAGAATGACAACGGAATGAGATCTACAAGTTTATTCCAATAAGTAATTACACACATATTTTGATGGAATAGAGCTCTAATTTTTTAGATTTTAATTTTTTTTAAATTTTCCAGAGTTAGAGGTGAAAAAGCAATGACCCATGCCTGTCTCCGTTAATGGGATCAGCAGACTGTATGACTGTTAGAGGGTTTTTCCTCTTAATAATAACCAGTGTTACAATAACCCATTCAATTTAGATTTTCTACATTCTAAATATTCATGAATAGTTTCTTCTGAGTTCACTAGCTGAGTGACTTATAGAAGGTTGTTGTTAACCCCGTTCTAAAGTAGAACAAACATTAAAATATTAACAAACATTCATTTACACCACATTTTAAAATGTTACATTTCTTGAAATAACTTCGGAACCAATTTGAAAAGACCGATTCTTAACCGTCACACTCTTCTCTGTGATCTGATTGGTTGGTGAATGATCGAGGTTCTAAATAACTAGGAAGAGTAATATATTTATCGCGAGTAAAACGTTGAATTCTCCTGTTGAAACTGAACCATTTTGTTCTGTCTCAATTTAAAAATAGTTTATTCAAGATTTAAAATGAATTATAAATTATATTTTGATTACAGCCATCAGGCGTTTAAGGGAATCGGCCCCGCCCAGCAATTATAAAGGTGTGCGCCCTATTAGCGAATCATCAGGCAGGGAAGGGAGATGGAAAGAGACGCATTAGCATCCAGCGCTTCGAGAGAAAACGCCGCAGTTTGTAGGTAAGTGCGCACTTTAGCGCAAGTCAGCAGAGTAATTTAATTAAGTTATGTGTGAGAGTTATAATCGTCCGCGGGCGCCCCTGTCTGGTCCGCGCACGTTCTGCGTGACGTACGTTTGTGTCTTTCCTCCCCCGCCTGCTCTTCTCTACCCCAGAGGAAGCTCTTCTGTCCGTTTACTCGCTGCAACACTTCTTTACTCAGGTTTTATTCGCTGTAACCATGTACCGCTACAGCATGCCTTTCAGGCTGCAGAGGAAAGTCCGAGCGAACGCGGAAAGGCGGCTATGCAGGTAGTTTCGAGCTCTGGATTGAAAGAGTAGCTCCTATCGTCAGTTTGAAAGAACTAGTTTTCCTGTTTTGCGTTTCTCTGCGCATGTTTACATCCGCCTACGAAGAGAGCGGTTTGTTTGTTTGCTTAACTGTTCTGTTGGAGACTTGAAAACAACTTTTGAGTGTTTGAAAGTTTTGAAGACTTGAGAAGTGACTTGCGTTGTTTGTGTTAACGTTCCGTAGCCCATAACAACACGAGCGACTCTCCTTGTTTTTCCTTGTTTGCGTGTAAAACATCCGCAGTGGTGCTCCGGAGACTCCTACCATTGCATTGAGTTCGTGAATCTGATGTGTGTGTGTGTGTTTCAGGATGTTTTTTAACGGGAGTTGTCGATATGGTCCCAGTTGCACCTTTCTTCACGAGTTTCCTTCAGTTCCCTCGTTTCAAGTCGAGTGTCGCTACTTCCAGAAAGGAGACTGCTGGTTCGGTGACAGCTGCAGGTAACGTTAGCTAACTTTACTGTTTCCTGGTTTGAAGTGTCCTAAACTTAAGAGTGTGAAAACTTTGTCCACAATTGTCTCTTTTTAATATCGGAACCTTTCTAAAATAATGAAATGTTGATTTAATTGATCGCCGATAGCCTCTTGGCATATGCAAAGGGCGTTTTTGCATTAGCTGAGCCAACTCCTCAGTAAGAAAAGTTTTCTGTCCCTAAAAGTCGTTAGATGACGTCACCGTCTAATTTGCATCAACACTACGTGACGTGCGTGACGTCCTTTCCAGCTCCCCAAATGGGTTTTTATCAATGCCCACATAAACGTTGCAGGTACACCTGTTTCATGTCATTAAATGAACTGATGGTGTTCGAAAACAAACATGTAATGCTAAATAAAATTAAATAATAATGAAAACATTGAGAAAGGAATGACGTAAATTACATGAAAGGTAAGCTATGTGATTTTAAACTCACATCTTCAGATACAATTTTATTTCACAGTTTGTGTTTTTTTTAATTAATATGTAAAGTATGTAAGTGTCGAAAGGTTGGGGTACATTATATTATATGTTTATATGTAATGCTGATGGATGTTGTTTGAGTGAGGAAAACCTTGCGTAGGCTATGTTCTTGTGAAAATATGTATTACAAAAACAAATTTGTACTTTAAATGTTTTGCTTAGAGACACTCTCGAAACCTTGTGCTGGAAAAACTTTTAGAAAATTGATAATTGTGTAGTAGATGAAACAATAGAACATGTAATGCTTAAATGTCAAGCATAAGAAATGGAAAGAAAATAAATGATGAAAGAGATTAGGGAATAATAACAGAGCCTATAATTATGATCAAAGTCCTACAGGAAATAAAATGTAGGCAAACAGTGAGTGACAAAGGCACAGACATTGCAGCTGTGTTACTCAGTCTGAAGAGCCTGTCAGCTACAATGAAAAAGTTGCCAGAAACAGCAGAAAGTCACTAGATTTATCGCTAGGATACAAAAAGTTGCTAGACGGTCTAAAAAGTTGCTAAACGAAGTCGCTAAGTTGACAACGCTGATTAACTGTATATACCATGGCTGTAACGTGCATGACATCACCCTTAGGTTTTAGCAGTAAGCAAATGAGGCTCAGACTTTGAAAAAAAAATCTGAGATTTCACTCTCGATGAAGCATTATTACAAAACTGTCAAAACAAGCTAAAAGAGGTTGTTTGGTGGATCAGAAATGATGCGAATGAACCATAGGCCCTTGGTAAGTGGTACTCATTCGATTAACCCAGCCCTTTATTATGGGAAGATTTAAAGCTTGTAACAGTAAAGAGAGGAATGATTAAAAAAAATTCACCTCCTCAGAGTCAGGAATAAACTAGTGTCAGACCTGATGCCCACAGAAA
Source organism: Danionella dracula (assembly GCA_900490495.1). Lineage (NCBI taxonomy): Eukaryota > Metazoa > Chordata > Actinopteri > Cypriniformes > Danionidae > Danionella > Danionella dracula. The sequence goes on from UELW01000089.1 coordinate 6,797,481, forward strand.
ATTGGCTGAAGGTCTGATTGGTTTGGTGCTTTTTTTTTTGTGCAGGGACTTCAAGAATCCCGAAGTCGTGATTTGATTTGTCTTAATCCAGACAAATTCAACCAATCTTAAACTGACCACTGAGTGGGCACTTGTCCTCTGGCTAGAGGTGGTTCTCTGTCAAATACGAGTTTTTTTTAAGGAGTTTGATTCTCTCTCTGTGCTAAATTACTGCTTTATCAATTTGCTCTACTGAAATTGATATCACATTTAGAACACAGTGCTGTAATGTTCTTTAAAAGCCTTGATCCCGACTGGCGGAGTCATCAATTAACCAGCTTGACTGTGTTGCGTGTTTCTCATGTCTTTCAGAGGATGTACTTTCTTGGAAAACTCTCCTGTATAGCTCCATGAATTCCAGTTAATTAGATTTTCCAATCAAATTTTCTTTGACAAGCCATCACTATAAACTCTTGATTTCCATTAGGAGTTGATTTGCATATCCTGTAAATATGGCTACATGTGCTTCTCTACAAGAGTACTTCCAGATCACAATAAATTCACTTATTAGAACATCTATGCGACTGCCTGTTTGTAAAGTGTTTTTTTAAAAAAAAATTTAAATTAATTTTCTGAACTGACAAACTAGCTGATTGTTTTAAACTGTTGTGTCTGTTTGTCTTTCAGGTATTTGCATATTCCACAAGTGGTTGAAGGGTCTTCAGGAAGCACCAGACGCGGTTCTTCTCCTGCTGTTTTCCCCTCTGCAGCAGAAGGCCGTTCTCTCGCAGACCGCCGGGGATCTGAACCCACTCTCCACTTGGCTCATAGAGGCTACAATGTCAACCGGAGGGCTTCAGAACCCTTGGTCTCAAGTATGGACACGTTATATTCCAACTTTGAACACTTTACCTCTGGGATAGCGGAGGAGGATGAGTTTGCAGGTGTAGAAGATGCCCCACTTCAGCATGGTAATATATTACAGCCTTTTGAAATTGATAAAGTTTTCCCATAATTACTTGCATTTTGCTGTTCTCAGGAGCAGCAAGAACATTGCACCAAAGGATCACAACAGATTCAAGTTCTCTCCACAGCAACACGCACACAGCTGTTGTGCCCGGTGCAACTGCTGTCCCAAAAGCGACCGCATACAAGCCAAAACCAAAGGTTAATCATGAACTACTTTATTAGCTCTCTTAGAATTGTTTAGGTCAGATGGTTATGTTGAGTGCTGTTTTTGGATGATTGGGGAATCAGGGAGGTGCCATTGTCTCAACGGTGAAGCAACTTTCAGGGTCCCGTGACCAAAGCAAAGAGGTGGCTTGTGGCATCTGCATGGACCAAATTTCAGAGAAGTCTACAGATCAGGATCGTCGCTATGGAATCCTTCCTAATTGCAATCACGCCTTCTGCATTGGCTGCATTGTGACTTGGAGAAAAACTAAAGAGTTCCAGGAGGATGTCATCAAGTGAGTTTTTTTTTTTTGTTTGTTTTTTTTAAATATTTTTCTTAACCAGCAGTTTCTGGATTATTACGCTTTGTACCAATGACTGAAAAAAAGTTTGATTCAATTGGGCTGTTTGAAGCCGTGGCGAAAAGGATTTGGCCTCCGCCATGACAGTCTGCATATGTGCAGAAGTTATTTACAGGAAAAAAAGGCAGTGACATTTTTTCAGCTCCACCTGGAATCGGCTGCTTTTTAAATTGATGTTCCACTTGTATGAGAAACATCAGTTGATTTTGGTATTCTTAGGTGTTGTATGGATGCTGAATGGCAATACAAACATATTTAATACAATATGTTTTGCTTTGTTCACTCTGGAAAGCTGCTTGTTCCACAGATCAGTTTTGATTTGACACAAAAAATCTGCTCATATTGCGCACCAAAATTAGTTTTTTAATTGGTGTTGGCTGGAGATAAAAGTTGGGCTGCTTTTAAAAAATAAAATAGTGTTTGAAATTAGTTATGAATGTATATAAATATATTGAAATAAATAGTAGAAAATACATTTGCAGTTCTGTTTAAAAAAAATTTATTTTAACATTTATGTTGAAACATATTTATATATTGGATTTTGGTCTGTTTTAGAAGACCTTTCCATATGTTCATTTAATATATACAGCAATGTTTAGCATGTCATGCTCTTTACATGACATTTAACACTAATGTTTTGCCATGTGGCAATTTGGGCTGTTTTTTAGAGGTGGGCAGGTTTTACTTTGGGCTTGGGCAGGAAACTGTCACTGAGATCTGGCAACCCTGATTCTCTATCTCCTGCACCCTCAAGAAAGCCTGCTCTGTGCTGCAACAAATCAATATCTGCTGCGCCAGTCTGCTTTTCCTGTGCACTTTATTATTCTCATTGACTTTACATATAAAACATTTGCCATTTCTACTTTTCAGTGTGAACAAAACGTTAGCGGCAGTCGTTCCAAATACAATTTTCCTAATTAGAAGGGAAAATTAATTGGGTTAATTTCTTAAACTTAATTTGCTCCGAATTGTTTATAAAACACCTTTTCTTACTCCTTCCTTTCAGAGCCTGTCCACAGTGCAGAGTGAAGTCTTCTTTCTACGTCCCTAGCAAGCACTGGGTCTGTGAAGGAGAGGAAAAGGACACACTGATAGCCTCTTTCAAAGAAAGGAGCAGGTACCCTTTTATTTGTGTTGCTGGGTGGGTGCATAATGGTTCTTGTGTATTCAGTCTGCTTTTCTTATCCTTCCTAGTAAGTTAATTTGCAAGTTCTTCATGCGGGATGGATGTTGTCCCTTCAAATCAGAGTGCATCTACAGTCATGATGTGACCCCTAATCACACTCCCCGTCGCAGACCCTCACTTAACAGGGTAAAGATTTCTTGGATACCAATTTTTCCTTCATCATTTAAAGGGGAACCATTTTGTCACTTTTATCTGTGCTATTAAGTTTTAGCTAAATGAAGTTTTTTTTTTTCTATTTTTGGTCCATTCAAAGTTAATCTCAACAATGATCAACTTTAGACACAAAGTTCACTAACATCAAATCCTTTCAGATTGCTTACATTATCAGGTTACAAAATGTTTACCCTCTTCTTGGCGTGAGTCATGTTTTGCAGCTGCAAGTACCTGTGCAATTCACAAAATGCTGTTAAAGTATAAACAAAACCTTCTAGATATCTAGCTACTGTAAGGAAATAATGTCTTAAAACGGTCGTCCTTTTTTGGTCAATTTCTTCATAGACTTTTCTTTTCAGTCTTCTGAGTAGTTCTGATTATATACAAAGTATACAAACATGACTTGATGAATGTAGACCACTCGAACAAGAGTGGACATGTGTAAAGTTTTTTTTTTTTTTTATAAATCGTTTTAATTTAAGCTGTTGTAAATGTTTCCATTGTTAACAATAATTTGGTGTTTTTCCTTTAGGGCAATGCAGAAAGGGTGGAAGACATCGATGGTCTTCAAATTTTGAGCTACATCTTTGCGCTAACACTTTTGGATGAAGATGATGATGATAGTGAAATTCTAGATTTTTTTTGATGGTTAAGGGCCATCTGTTGTGTGTTTTACGACTCAACTTCTGGGATCTTGGCTTACCCTCTGCACTGAGATCTAGTCACGTCTCATTATAGCCACCTCCATTTGTGTGGCTAACTGTTTAGCTGGTAGACTCACTACGCATACTGGATTGTGACCGAATTCTGCCATAGAGGATGTTAATGATTCAAGCTCTTGGATCTGTTATGAATGTTATATTGTCAGACGTAGTTGACAAAGATAAGCAAAATGTTTAAAAACTATTGGTAGCTTGATGAATTGTTAGCTTTCTAATGTTTCTGTAACCCAATACTTCAATCTTTGCTGCTTATATTGTTGGGTCATTTCTGATGCCTTTGTATGAAAACCTAATTTTAATATTTGTGTATTTACTAGTTATATTTCAGTATTCTGCCAAACACTAAGTATGCAACCTGTCAGCAGGCTTTTGACATGCTGTTCTCTATAGCAGTGTTAACAGGTTACTCTGGGACATGTCGCATTTTATGACTTTTAGTAGTTTGTATTCTGAGAAGTGAAAATAAAAAAAAGTTACTCTGTTTGACCAATATCTGCTACTGTTTAATTATCCCCACATAGTGTCTGTGGGCAGTTTTATACTTTCAGTAAGTGTGTTTGGTATTTAAGAAAATATTTTGCAAAACTTCACGAACAAATTTTTTTCAGAAGAACTTGGTAATCACTTGCTTTGGACAATTGTATTTTGTCTAAAGTGGTTATAACATTTTTTTCTGGTTACCATGAGCTGTGTTAATATTACTGATAATGAACTTGAGAGATAATGAACGGATTTATTGTATCTTAATTTTTTTTGCAATCGACGTCTCATGAACGATCAATTGCGTCCCAATATTATTGACCGAATAATACTTTCCAAACCAGCAGGGGGCAGTAGGGGAAAAGTGAACAGCATGAAAAGTACACCTCATTCGAAACAGTCAACTGGAACTTGGCATTTCGCTTGATTACGTAATTATTTAGATAGAATCTCAAATTATGCTTCTCTTACATTAATGGATCTTAGAACTCTTCTGCAGCGTTTTGATAGTCGGTCTTGCCTTCTGGTTCATGCTCTGCTTTTAGGAGCAAGCAAAGCCCAGACAGTGTTCAACAAACAGCGCAGCTCTGATCCACATTACTCGTTAACCCTCTTTCTGGAGACTTTATGCCAGCAGGAAGCATTTATACACCACGACGTTCTTCGGTTGTAAGTAATTTACGCTACACGGAATTATAACCCTGTGACTGTGAAACACCATCCATCGGCGTAGTGCGCATGCGTGCACACCAAAACTTTGTAAAAAACTACATTTTAGGCTTTTTGACTTGCACATTTCTTTATGGAAGGTAGTTTTGTTTGAACATGTAGTTTTACTCTAACTGTACACCTCCAGAATGAGATAAAAGGTTCTTAAATCACTCTGGCTGCTGCTTACCTAGGCAACATATATATAAGCAAAATCTAACGGTTAAGCCACAGAGGGGAACCATAGATTAACAAATTATAGTAAGATTTACAATTTTAAAATATTTTGCTCAAAAGCTATTGAAAAACTAATTTTCAGATCAAATAGCACTTTTGAGACAGTCCTTAAATTTGTGAATATCAAGTGTCAAACGTCGAGTCCAATGCGTCTTTATGGAAAAAAAACTTTGAATTCATGCAGAAAACGGTATATTTAAGACACAAATTTGCAGTTGAAAAAATGGTCACCCACTTTCGGAGTCACTGGAGCGCTGGGATGGCAGGAAAAAAATAATTCTCTTGCAAAATACCCATATCTCGCCTGGGTACTCAGCAAAAATAACATCTACAAACTTATAATATGGGTGTAAAAGTACTGTATGAGATTTCTTAGAGCTAATAATGATGTTTGAAAAACTCACTTAACCAAACGCGTTCCTATTTTTGACTATATATTTGTTTTGGGACTTGGACATGTTGGCTGACTTTGTTCTCTGTTCTTTGTCACGTAGCACATTTTTAAGAATGCTTTTTAAAAACAACAGTAATGGCAAGGTTGCTTTTCTTTTTTGGTCCAGGAAACCTTTGGTGTGTCTTTTCTCTGAAGGATTCAAACACAATCTTTTGTGCTTTCTGCATTTGCTTCACCCTGGACTTCCTAAAAACGGCGTTCAGCTTCTGCTTCAGTGCATGAATGAAGATGGCGGCGCAGATGGTTGGATTTCTGCTTTAACCACACAGCTCCAAAGAGATATCGATGGCATCAGGACAGGGACCCTTATCTCCTCAAACTGCTCAGAGTCTCTAAAGAAGCTCTGTGAGAGATTTAAGGGTCACAATGCAAAGGGAAGATGGGCCACTTGTTTTGAGGAGCTGGGAGCCAAGGGGAAAGATGCAGAAATGTTTGTTTCATCTCAGAAAAAGAGGAAAAGTGATAACATTGATCAAGAAACATATGGCGAAGAAGATCATCAAAGCAAACGGGTGAAGATAGATTCCTCGCCGTGTAAAGATGATGAGCAGTGCAATGAAGAGAAGGAACCAAGCATGAAGAATTCACTGCTTGACCAAAAAGATGGTTCAGGATCACCGCCTCTGTCTGAGACCTCAAAACCCTTACCAGAGCACTTGAAGGTAAAGAAGGAAATGCATGGTTTTATTAACATTTCATTTTCTCTTTTAGCTGAAGCAAAAATGTCACAGACTGCTTTGTAAATTGAGTAGTTACGGTTCTGAAAGGTTTATTTATAGCAGTGGTTAAAAGCCCACATTTTAGGTCTTAACAAGTCTTAAATCCACTGTTCTAGATCTTAAATACATTTTCACAGGTCTTCATTTTCTCATGTCTGTATAAAGTTTTTTTGTTGTTGCCTGGGGTTGCAATAGATTTAGAAAATACATATAAATTCGAATAAACTAGTAAAAGTTATGGTTATGGTTCCATAGTCGGCGGAAATTAGCATAAATGTTCACCAAAAAACGTTATCATTATAGTGATCGTTAGGGATGTCAGATATTGACATAAGACTTGTGAATGTTCAAAAATATAGATGTATTTTTAAATTGTAATGTATTTGAAGCATACTGTTTATTATTCCAAAATGTTTTGTTTGTGGTTTTGATGTTATAAAATAGATCCTAAATGTGATTCTTAACTAAAAAGTCGTTCATGTGACCTTATGAAACCTGCAGAAACCCTGTATAATCTGACTTGATTTCTTTGATTTTTTTAAGGTTGCTGTTCCTGTGATTAAAGAATTACTTAATGTGGAATCGGGGGTAAGAAATCCTCATTTTCGCATTGATAAACCCTGCTAGTACAACATTCACAGCTGTTCTCTTCTCGCAGTGGGACGGGAGTGCTGTTTCTGTCCTGAAAGTTTTTCATGAATGCAACCCAGATGAGGTTTGTGCTTCTATCTTGATGGATTGGCATGAAGCTTTTTTTTTCATGGCTACAGCTGTGTCTGTGCACAGGTGGAGCTTCTGTGTTCAGCTCTGGCTTTGAGTGAAGCACCAGAGCAGTGCCTGCCTCAGATCTGTAGCTGCCTGCTAGAACTGACCCCTGACCTCAGCCACAGCACTGCATGTGCTCTCATCACTCACCTGCTGCTCAACAAGGTCAGCAGTGATTGATTCATGACTAAATATTCATTTTTTTGCAGGGGTGAGGTGGGATATGGGGTGTATCCCTTTAAAGTTTATTAATAATTCATATTAGATTGGTTTTTGGGGGGAAAAATGAGAATGCGGATGTAGTCTGGCTGATATAGTCTACTACACTGCTGTACAAAGCACAAACCACACATAAATAAACTATTTTATAATACAGTACACACAGTTGGGTAAGAACAAAAACATGATATTGTTAATAATAAACAAAGTAATACTATTAATACTAAGTGTACCATATACAAAGATATAAGAGCCATAGATCAGCGTTTTTATCTAAATAAATTTTGTTTTATTGTTTGTAGTATTATTGTTATTTGATTATATTGATATATTTTTGATTTTCCTATAATTTTCTTTGTAAATATTTGAAGCAGGAGATATTTTGTTGCACATGATCGATGATGTCATGCATTTTGATTAACGAGTAGTACCAGCTGCAATGTTTTGGGAGAGAAGCAAGAATGCTTGTTAGAGGGGAACGCGTTCAAAGCGTACAGTTTTGAACAAAAACACAATGTTAACATAAATGAGAATTTTGAAAAATAAGGTGACTCATAAGAACGAAAGGGAAAAGTGGTTTCTGGCAGCTTATTTTAAGTTAAGGCTGACTGCATGATATATCTGTATGTGAACAGAATAACAAAACAAGACACGTGTCAAGAGTGTGTGTGAAAAGTATTAGCATTTTCAAATAAATATTCCGTATAAAGTAACTACAGGGAGTCTCACGCATTTTGCAATGTTCACACACTCATGCACCACGCGCAAGATTTCTAACACATTATTACTGTATTATGACAAAGTCCACTAAGGAATAGCGTTATATTTTAACGATATCCGAGTGCTGGGGATACATTAAAACAACACTTCAACACTGGGAGGATTCTGTGCACAAATATTTTGCAGTATAGCATGCACATTTGACATCACATTGTCCAGTTAAACAAGCTTCCCGTGTTCAAAAATACACAGGTGTCTGCAGAGAGATCTGCTACAATAATCCACATACACAAAGAAAACAATTTAAGCCGTTAACACGCACAGTACTGTTTATCTACGTTATTGCAGTTCACATGGTTTCTTTCTTGTTCTATAGATGCATTTGCTTGAAATACAACACTTTTCATCTGTATTTTTCTCAGTAAGCTACAAAACTGTTCTACTCTCCCTTGTGCTGGTGCTCTCTGAAACATCTCCACAAGATGAATTAATTGAGTAAAATTTGAGCGCAGTATAACAATAAAGTCTGTTCCATAATAGTTGTTGAAAATTGAAAAAGGTGATTACAATAAATCACATAACTCACATATGTTTTAGTGTTCTTTATTCTCTCTTTATGTATTAGAAAGTATCAGATCGGGACTCTTTATCTGCAAATCCTCAAAATCAAATGACTTGGACTCAGACTCGAGAGCAAAGAAACCTGATCGGGACACTTCCTTAGTTATAATGTGATCAACTGACTATTTGCTCAACACTTTGCCAATGTGTTACACATCACTTGTCAGCATTGTGAGTTTTGAAAAATTAGGCAAAACTGGGGAACAATGAAAGTGAATGACTTTAAGAAATCTTTTTAAAAATGTCATTCTATATCTTTTGAAGCCTCATAGAGTACTGGTCTCCTCTATTGTGTTAAATGGCATTTTAGTGTAATAGTGTTTAGGTGTGATGTTTCAGTAACAGATTTTGTGTCATGTAGTCAGACTTCTGTTTATGGTCATTATTTCACAGGTCGTGTCACTATCAGAACCAGCCTCTCGCTGTTTGGCGACAGCAGTGGCATCGTTTTGTTCTCGGTACCCCAGACCAACCTGTCAGGCCCTCATAGATCCAATCTTACACAAGGGTGAAACTGGTATGAGGTGTCAGGAGGTTTCATCTGGATTACACCTATATCCAGAGACGCTTCAGTAAACTCTGATTTGATCTTTTAGGAGGTCCCCAAGCAGAGCTGCTCTGTAGGTTAGTGATCGAGTCCCTTGAGCAACATCACAGGCTTCTTGTGTTTAGGTACGTCAGAACTTGTAGAAAGAAAAGAAATGAACTCTGGATTGAGATGTTTTTGGTATTTTAGGACAGCTATTGGAGTGTCCTGGGACGAGGGTTTGCTGTCCATCATCCACGCTCTGCTAGATTCGAAGGTGCTTTTCATGACTTTTTTTGTTTTAAGGAATGTTGTTGATAAGTGATTTTAAAATGTTCTGTTTTTATCCTCGTAGCTTGAGCTGAGTGAGGAAGATTTTTCCATCTTCACCGAGCAGCTATTCAACCAGTCTCCGTATTTCAGCAAATCTTTGAAGTTTGCTAAAATGCTGCTGAGTGTTTTGACCAAGTATCAAGCAAATGTGAGTGCAATCTGGATATTTCCTAGCTTTTACAACACTTAACTTAAAGAGTTAGATGTTTAAACACTATGATACAATTAAGAGTTTTAGGTAATACATTCTTTTTTTTATCATAATAGATATAGAAATAACTTCATACAGAAATAAGATGTTGTTGTCTATCTAATATCACAACAATAAATACTCAGATGAATTGCTTTCTATGCTCTTTAGGTGAACTCTGCATGCCACCACACTCTCTCCAGCTGCCTGTCTTTCACAGAAACTTTCCTGAAGAAATCATTGCAGGCGGCAATGAAACGAATTTCCTTATAAAAAAAATCTGTTTTGTTTAAATGGAACCTTCAACACTGTTTCAGGCGGTTAATTACCTATGATCATTTTGCAAATATGGGTTTTCATATTCATATTTCATTTTCATATACACATCATAATGTGGTGGAGGTGACAAACACATTTCACCTAAGATTCTGTTGTATTACATTCTCAATATTTTAAAATGGAGAAAGAATAAAAATATTAGCAAGTTATTAATGTGTCCTACTTATGAATCTAAATGAAAGAGTCTGGGTTTTCCTGTGGCCTACTGCAAAGGAAATGAGAAGAAAGCGAACAGCCTGGAAAGGTTGTCACTATATGCCACAATCACTCATCCTCATTGGAATTTTTTTTGGTAATTTAGGCGTATGTCTTTGAGTTGTGGGAGAAAGCCTCCCCAAGCACTGTAACATGTAAAATCCAAAACAGGAGTAAACCAAAAAGTGTTTTGCTAGCTGAAGGTAGCCATTCTACCAAACGGCAATTTAGATTTTTTTATATATTTAACTGAAGTAGTATGTAAATATTCTTGTGATGGTTAAATAGAAGTGCGTGGTTATTTTTCCATTGTTTTATAATTACCATGTGTAGTTTATTTGGAAAAGTATTCTTAACTGATGTTATCTTTCATTTAAATTATCTTTCCATGTAGACCAGAATTTCAGAATCATCACGAGGAATCTTGTGGGAGTGTAATGTCAGAGAAATTGCTTAACTTTTTGGGGGGATTTATACATATGACCTTTTTTTCTCAGTTCAAAGTGTACTTTAATGGCAACATGAAATACTAGTTATAAATAGTGTGCATACACATATATAGCCAGAGTCACTAACACATTCTCATAAAAGAATAACACGAAAAAGCACAAACTAAAAAATAAACTGAAACTGAATGCCAGAACGGTACCAATGATACATTACATTGTTAAAGAATTCTGGGATATATTCTATGTGAAATATACATATAAGGAAATAATGTATGTGATTTGAATCTTTTAAACACTAGGCATATCTTCTGAACTTTCTTGTTTTTGATTTGACTCTCAAAGTTTACAGTAACATTGACTGTTCTAATTAACATACTGTTCATGTTGACATAAACTTCCATCTATTTCCCCAACAAATCTATGTAAAATTGTTTCCTGAAATCGTCAATTGAAATCTTTTTTTAAAAATTAAATGGATAAATTCAATGCAATATTTTAAATTAAATCTATACTTCCAAAAGTAATACAAATATAATTCTCTAATCGATTAGACATTTAACTGTTAAATTCGAATGTAGTCCCTGCTTTTAATATAATTGATAAATAATTTGACCGCTTTCTAAAATTGGCAACACAAATTTCTTCTTCTTCGTCTTCTTTTTCTTTTGGCGGTTGGCAACCAACATTTGGAGCATTACCGCCACCATCTGGACTGGAGTGTGGACCAGGAGTTCGTTAATCCATAATAAGCGACACAAATTTCTCTCGCCACAACAAAAATGGCGAAAACGGAAGTCCGTGCTACTCGCTCTGGCGCATATATTTCGCGCAACTTCCTTTCATCCTTCCTTTTTCGAGATCCGTGTGAAGGAAGCGACATCGCGGCAAAATGAGGCATGTGATAAAATACTTTTAGCGATATTTGAGCGTTAAACCTGGAATATAACGTTTGTGTTATGTAAAAGAAGGGTTAAAAGACCACTAGGCTTCGGTTTGTTACATTTGTAACGGTGGTTTAAAGAAATCCTCGAACAAGCTCATTTGAACCCTCGCGATGGAAACGAAATCCGGATTAATCTGTTTTAACGATGACTTTGTCTGAGTTCTGTTTGTTAGTTTTCATTTCTATTAATGTTACAGATCACATATGGTGCCATATTTGTCTTCATAATTCCGTTGTTTATTGCGCTTTAGACCCATTGATACCAGTCGAAACTGAGGCACACGGAGCCATCCACGATGCACAAATTGTTAACTAAATGTAGCGTTTTAGAGTTAAGTGAATTATTTTCAATGCTTGTTTTACAGCAAGGTCTCGAGAGACACACTGTACGAGGCTGTCCGGGAGGTCCAAGTTGGATCTCGTCGCAAGAAGAGAAAGTGAGGGATCATTTAATTTTCATTTAAATGCTGCCTGTATACTTGTTTAAAAAGACTGTATGAGTGGCAGATGAATTAGTTTTTTAGTTTAGGTTTACCAAAATATTGCAAAGAGAAAAGTAAATATTGTTGTAAATCAATTACCTTAACAGAATGTTGTTTAATATGCACCTGAACCGAAGTGGAGCCAGTATTTGATGGATCTATATTTTTCTGCTAAGTTAACTGACAAAAATAATGTTTGATAGCTGGTTTGCCATCAGCTTATTTGTTTTTATTTGGGAATTGTTTTAACACAAACCATCTAAACAGAATGCAGCACTTGAATATTAGAATGATGCTAATCATTACTCCTGTATTTCTATAAATAATTTTTTTAGGTTTCTTGAATCTGTGGAACTGCAGATCAGCTTGAAGAACTACGATCCCCAGAAGGACAAGCGTTTCTCAGGCACAGTCAGGTTCGACCCTTTACTGTTTCACCCAGCCTTCTCTCTGCCTGCCCAAGTCACTCTTGAAAAAAATAAAGTAAAATTTATATTGACACAATAAAATTAACTGGTAGAGTTAGGCCAGGCAGTGTCGAAGTGCCTCGGGTAGTCTGTTCGAGCCTCCCATTCTGTGGGCTGGTGAGCAGGCGGACCCCTACCCTGGGTCTTAAAACATGAGGGGAGGCTATAGGTGATGGTTTTAAAGCTGTCATACCTTTGCCGAACATGTGATTAAGTGCCTGTGCTATGGACATCTGATGTCAGCTGAGGTGGTATGGGTAAGACCTTTCTGATGTGGCTCGAGAAGAGCGTAATGTGTTGATATCAGTAGATCAGTGTTCTCAATTCACCCTCGCAGGCTGAAGACCACCCCTCGCCCCAAGTTCTCCGTCTGTGTGTTTGAAGACCAGCAGCACTGCGATGAAGCCAAAGCTGCTCAATTGCCACACATGGACATCGAGGCTCTTGAAAAGGTTAACAAGAACAAGAAACTGGTGAAGAAACTGGGTGAGTAACTTTAGCTTAAACAACACCTCAAATTTGTTTTATTTTACCTGATTACTTGAATTGTAATTTTTTTTTTTATAGCAAAAAAGTATGATGCTTTCCTGGCCTCTGAGTCTCTGATCAAGCAGATTCCTCGTATCCTGGGACCTGGCCTTAACAAGGCTGGAAAGTTCCCCTCTCTGCTCACACACAATGAGAACCTCGGAACCAAGGTGGATGAGGTGAAATCCACCATCAAATTCCAGATGAAAAAGGTATGTTCAGTAGACGTGATGAGCGACTTATGGACGTCTTGTGTAGAAATTAAATACAACAAATGTATGCAGTACATGAACGAGAATTAAAAGATTAGATTTGGTGTTCGCTAATGATTTTAGGCTTTGTTCAGACTGCAGCTTTTAATGCTCAAGTAATTATTTTTTTTTGTCTGATTTGTGTTTTTGTTTAAATCACACGTATGCAACTTAGTGAATGCACCCCAGCAGATATATGGCTTTGATCAAAACTAATGTTAACATAAACAAGAAGGTGTTCTGAGGTGATTTGAGTCAAATACCAAGTAGAACTATTTGTACTGTTACTTCACTTTTCTTCCATTGACTGCTTTTAATTCTGACCAGAAGTGCAATATTTGTCCCCATACAGTGATGGTTAGATAAATGGAATCTGGCTTTTCGGACTGAAGTCTACTGCAAAAAATCCGATTCAGGAGCACAAATGAAAATGTCCTGGGTTGGATTTGAAAAATCTGAATTGAGCTGTTCAGACTGTCCTTAAAATATCAGATAGCAGGTTTCAAATAGGCTAAAATTATCGGTGTCTCTTTCAGCTGCAGTCTGAATGTTGTCTAGTCACCACTTTCACCAAATCAACCTAAATTTGTCTAATAAATCAATCGTTCTCCTCGTGAACAGGTTCTTTGTCTGGCTGTGGCCGTCGGTCATGTGAAAACGAGCGAAGAAGAGCTGGTCTAAGACATCCATCCACCTGGCGGTCAACTTTCTGGTGTCTTTGATGAAGAAGAACTGGTAGAACGTCAGAGCGCTCTACATCGAGAGCACCATGGGAAAACCACAGCGCCTCTATTAGAGACTCTGTTCTACAGTTTTCTATATTAAATGTGGAGTTGTTCCGAACTTGTGTTGTGTTTTTTTCCTTCTAGTTTTAAGCACTGTGGAATCATGCAGAATCAAATGATTACTCATACTAGTCATAGGTTCTTTTTAATTTAAGAAAGGTGAAATAAAAGCTGTGGAATAGCTATTGAACAGACTGCTGCTGATTTGTAAGACTTTATTTTAACCCACATTAGCAAGCGTGGGAGTCATGACGTGCTAATACGGACATGTTGCCAATCTGAGGTTACTTGTCGATCTTTTAATGAGATTATGCAGTGCCTGTCGGGAGCAGGAAATATATAGCGACGTTATGGTAAGCAATACTTTGGAGGTTATTTTCTTTTATTGTGACGTGAGATGTGATCTGTGCGCTGAGTGGAATCTTTGACTGTCATAGGAGATTTTTAGCTTGACTTATTTGGCCAGATGAGTATGGCTTAGCGTTCAAGTAAATCAGCTTGTTTTCAATAGAGTTCACAGAAGATTTGTCGGGCTTTCATAGTACACTTCACGAATATATACTTAACCGTTTAGGCTAAACATACTAGTTAACAGTCTGAGAACTTTAACCAAGTTTATAGAAAGTTAGTTAGTGAAAAGGAAATTGTTAAATACGTTATTGTAAACCATACTTTAATTAACCTAAAACGTTTGATGATAATGTTAGGCTTGTGAAGATCAGCAAGCTCTCAATGGAAAAAAGTCAGAGAACAACGAGAACGATTCAGAGGAAGGTAAAGAAATGAACTCAATGAATCAAGCAATGGTTAACCTGTGTGATCTTGAATACGTTAAACTCTCTCCAGGGAACGGAAATAAACAGGTGGACCTGGAAGATCTTTCTGCGGTGGAGAGTCTGTGTCCAGACAGGTGACAAATCTGTTAAACTTTGAAAAGTGCTTAACTGGTGTGTTTCTTTTTCAACAAAGGTTTTATTTCTATTTTTTTCAGTGTTGATGACATGACAGAGGAGGATTTGGAGGTCAGTTTTGTTTTGAAATGAGTTCATACCCTCATCTTAAAATTCTCTTTTAATCTGGACCATATCCACGTGGGCTGAAGATATAAATATATGACTCAATAATTGGGCACAAGGGACAGCATTATTGTAAAAAATAAATAAATAAAAAAAAATCTCGAATTGAATTGTCATTACTGGTGGTCACAAATGATCAGGATTTACAATAATTTCTGTTTCATTTTATAAATATTTTTGTTAGCATCTTTGGTTTTGTGGTTGACGTTAGCACTGACGCATGCGAGTCTAGTACTGCGTCCCAATCCACGCTAGTTATGTGTTCAAAAAGAACGAATCTTCACAGAGAGTTGTGAGGAACTACTACCTAGTAAATGATTCGTTCTACTCGTTTATTCTCACGATTGCTTCTCAATAGACCCAGAGCCGGATATGGAAAGGAACAGTTCCTTTGAATCCCTCTTCAGCTCGTTCTTATCTTTCGCAATGCATTTCAGTGATTACAGTACTTTATGCAAGAAGGTATAGTTTATTTAAATCGTTTGTTCACATGTGATGGTATTTCACCCGGTGTCGTGATATTTCCTGTGTTTTGCTAAATTTCATACTAAAGCTCATTTTTCACTGGACAGGGTGGGCACATTATGGATTTTACCGAAACAAACGACCTAATATCAATATTTTGGAAGTATCAGAAGAGGTTTTTCCTGGTGTGTGTTGATAATCAAAAGACGCAGGTAAACTGGTTTAATTTAACTTATTGTAAGTTATTCAGTTTTTGAGCCTTTTGCCAACTACTTGCAAGTAAACTTGTAAGGGAATTAAGGAAATAATTATTTATAGATGAACGAAAAGATTGACTATTTCAAAGAGTAAAGTGAAGAGAGTCAAAAGAAGGAGTCACCAAAATGAGTAAAATGTCCCTTTATTAATCTGCGCACTATAAACACTTTTATGGGTGCAAAATTAGAATTAGGATTTCAGCAACTGTCGTGTACATAAGAAAGTGTCTGAACGGTGCCCAGATGTGTGCCCATTTTTCGGTCAGATTCTGAAGCGCAGAATGCTCCATGAATGCTCAACCGGCTGATATTACCCACAGTCCCCTGCGCTCTGGCAGAAAGAGTTTTCTCTGGGACCCAAAACAAACGAGCTCTCTCTGTAATACGACTCATTTTTAAAGAAGTGATTGCACACACCCTCGTCTTATGCCTTAATGACCCTGATTTGTCGCCATAGACTAGCATTTGAGAGCTCTGAACACCGCCGTTTGAGTGTGTAGCAGTGTAGGCCCCACCCAGCAGGTAGCACCTTTTTAAAAACTTCAAGCACTAAATATGCACAATCAAAATGGTAGCAGCTTTCCCTGTAACAAACACTGGAGCAATACAAAAAAAATACAAAAATCTAGCTTTAAAACAAAATTCCAGCAAATACATGCTCTGATCTCTCCAATCTGTGCATTTGTTAGTTGCATCATGTGATGCACTATTGCAAGCCAAAGTTAAAATAAGCTAAATTGTCAGAGAGGAATCCAGAATTTCACTGCATAGGCTGGAACTTCGGTTTCGCACCATTGTATGCGAGCGACTTCATTCAAGTGAATGGAGCTGATTTCATAGTGTGACCGGAACATCACACTCTAAAAAGTATCTACTTTCAGGGTGCAGTGTATGGTGTTTGGATTGAGATGCAGCACTGGGTTTTCCTGATAGAATGTTCTCCTTGTGCTAGCATATGTAACTACTTAGTTAATTTTACTAATTTTATAATTCTCATTTAATCAAGTCTAAATTTTCAGTTGAGAGAACAAATGAAAGGTAAAATATGCCAAAGAAAGAACAGTTTCACTTGAGTAATTGGGCTGTTATTCCTTGGGAGTAAAAGATTAACACAATTGTATATTTAATTGTTTTAAGTCATTCGGTTTTAAAGCTATTGACCTTTAAACTATGTTATATGTGCAGTTATGTGGACTCTAAGATAAAAAAAGGGCCATGAATTTAGTTGGATTTTTAATGATTTAGTAGGACCTATAATAATTTATTTGGACCTTATAATGATCTGAATAATGACGAAAAAAACAGAGAGTTGGATTTGTTATCTTATGTTTTTTTGTTTTTAGTTTTGTTTTTTAATGGCTTGGAAAAGCAAAAAATCCGAACAAAATTGGACAGGTGATGTTCACTGCAGAGCTATAAAGGGCCCGGTGTTTCAGCTAGGGGGGTCCTCGCCCCATAGAGAAATTGTAGGAGTCCCCTTACTACTGACTGTTATTGATATTTTACTCCTCCCCATTTCAGGTGCACATTAACATACTTTTGAGTTATGTTTGCCGTTTAGCCACTAGAGACAATTGTCTCCATCCACAGTCGATCTTGAAGCTCTATAGCGAGTACCACTTGGCTACTGCTCCTCACTTTAAGATTGGTTGAAGTGCGTGTCAGGGGAAGGTCAGCTGAGGTGGGTTTAGTGTAATTTGTTGTTGAAGGTAATCGTTTCTAGGGACTAATTTACAAAACAAACTGAAATGAACGTCCATGTTCTTCTGAAATGGTAGAAGTTTAACATCAATCACTTGTGGCAGCCAGTAGTAAAGCGAAGGGGGAGTGAGCACCAGGTTCCTCTCATTTACACCCTCTCAAACTGAATACAACTTTTGAGAAGAAACCTAAATATGAGAACTTATCATCAAGCTAATGTCACTATATCCTAGCCTTTCACCAAAAGGAAATAGGTACCCTTCTACCAAATAAAATGACCATGAATTGATGTTTTCCACATTGTCAGGCAGCTTTCTCGCAGATGTCGCTGGCCTTCCGCTGTGACCAGTACACATTGTGTCAGAGGCTGGAGATGGAGGAGCACGCTCGGGACAATGCAGAGGACAACCTCAAGCTGGAAGTGGAAAGAGGCATGGAAGTGCTTGAAGTCAGAGAAGAGACTTGTATTTTAAAATTAAAATGCTTGCGTGGATTCCCGCTGAATATCATTTTGTCTCCAGACATTGAAGGGAATGTGTTATGATATGAAGAGGGCTGTTCTTCTTCAGCGTCTTGAGCTCTGTCTTAACATCATAGGAGGCACCATTGGACGGATGTCCAACACAGCAGAAGTTCTTGGCGCTGTGCATCAGGTATCAGACAATAGAAGCCATCTAACCAAATTTCATAGATTGTAGGGTTTGCTGCTTGGCCCATTAAAGGATGCCAGAACAGAAAGTTCTGAAATGTTCTGTTTTGAAATAGTGCTTAAAGGAATGTAATAATTCATAATTTTGTATATCGAACTCAATTGATTTGTGAAAGGTTTTCCTTTTACCATTATTTTCGATCTCAAACAAATACCTTATGTTTATTACTAATGATAATGTTATGGTTTAACTCACTCATTAATTTTACCTACACTTTGTGCTTTTACTCTAATTAACCTTTAAAAATGTCTCAGTAAATGAAAAAGAGTTTAAACAAATATCACTATTGTTGTAGAAACAAGCAGTACATGAAATCCAATCAACATACAACTTGTGCGAACTAAAAGTGAAGCATTATTGTCTAAGGTGGAAATCGATATTTACGGGATTATTAAGAGCTCAAGAACTCGTGGGCCGATTCAGAGACAAAAGGCAATGCCCTCTGCCTTTGAAAGCTCTTTCAGACAAATCAACATTTCAAATGAAATCAAACATAAACTGTTTAACAAGACAGTCTTTTATGAACATTACTGAACCAGTGATAGAAGTTGGGAGGAGGAGGGGGGGTGTAGAGGTAAAAAAAGGGTAAAAAAAAAAAGTAACCCCATTGTCTTATTATGTGATGAACACCTCAGACCCAGAAGAATGCTTATCGTTTCTAACTTTACAAGTTCCTGTGTTAATGGATGAAAACCACCATGCTAGTTCTTTGTCTGAATGTATCAAACCTAAAACAGCAAATGTTTAAGATCCAAGGATTTTTCTTCTCAATCAAGCTTTGACCTTATATGCAATACCTGTTGGATCAATTTTTTTTTTGGGATATGTTGTTGATGTTTTCAAATGACATTCATTTGAATAAATGGTTTTATTTAACAGATAAGTAAATCTAAATAATAAAATAAATAAGTAAATAAGATACATTTTAATGAATTATTTAAGTCCTATCCTGTGTGTGTTTAGGAGGCTAAAGTAAGTCGTGCTGTGGAGCTGATGGTGGCTCACGTGGATAACTTAAATCGCCGCCATGAGAGGAACTCTGCAGAACTTGAGGAGATGAAGAAACAGATGGACAAAAGCACTAGAGAGAGATATTTTGGTGAGGAGAGGGTTAGGGGATCAATCGGTAAGAACTTTTGGTTTCAGTAAAGGTTAATGTCACCAACTACAGCATTTGATGATAATACCTTTACACCTGCAGAAGAAACTGACACTGAAAATTTGGATAAAGATCAACAAAAGGTTGATTTCTGTGAATATATTTTCACTTGAATGAAAAATGATTCCAACACAAGTTAATTAACATCTTTTCTTCCGCCTCACACTTAGCCCCAGCTTCGCCGTAGAGTCAGTACAACGATAATCTCAAAGGTTCAAGCTGAGTCTCATAGTAAAAATCTCTTTTGGAACCACGATACACATCGAGGCTAAACTGAGTTTAACTGAAGATTTTTCCTTTCTTCAAAGAGACAAAAATCTAAGGATTCAGATGCCGTTTTACCTTCTGTGAGCAGTGAAGTCAGTCAAAGGAGAGAATCTAGCACACAGAAACCAGAGAGCACAGAGGACTGTCCTCAACTGGACAGACGGTAACTTTGTTATATTTGAAATTATATTCAAGACAGTACAGTATTTGTATTATATTGACCACATGACCACAAAAAAAAGCTATAATATGGTGGTTAGCCTAATAATATGTAAACTTTTATGAATAGGTATGTTATTAGAAATGAAATAGATTTTCTATGTGAATTAGAATTGTACTTAGTTGTGATTTTCACTGGTCACAACTTGAGTACAAATTCTAACTTTAGTCATGTGTCCCTCTATTCTCGTGCTACACAGATTCTGAAAATGTATTTTGATTTGCAGCTTCTTAAATGTTCTCTAATTTATTTTCATGTTCCCTTAGTGATGAAGGAATCGTCTCACCGAATGCCATTGATAACTCTATTGAGGAGACAACTTCATCAAAGGTTCTTCAAAGCCAAACAGTGAAACCTGAGCATGAAATAACTCGTGTAAAAAAGTAAGTTATTTTATATGTGAGCAGAAAAAATTATTCAACGTATGAAAGTATTATTCATAGTAACTGGCTTTATTAATGTGTTTTGATTATTACCATCGACAGAAGCACAAGTTTACAGCCGGTCTTCTCCCATAAAAGACTGAGAAGGAAGGTGACGCTAGAGCGCATGAAATCGGACCGCTGCCTCAGAGATTGTGATAGATATGTTATTAGCCTGTAAGTTACGCTAAAATCCTGTCTCTCAGCAATCTGCCAAACCTACACAATTTGCATGCATAATAATTACCGTTGTATATATGTCTATATATTATTACTAAAAACAAATTTTTTGAGATATATGTACACGTACACAATGACCTTTCTCTGCTGAAGACAGTAATCTTAACCATAAAATTTATTTTTTACAAGAAAATGGTTAATTTGACACTTTTCTGACCATTTTTGAACTCCCTGTTTTAAAATGACATTGTAGCATTATAACAAAAGAATTCCAATGATGCAATGTCACAAGTTTTTAGTTAATATGCAAGACAAAGGACAGTGAGCGATGCAATCAGTGAACGGTTTTGTGAATTTGTTAACAGTGGATTAATATGCTGAAGATTGAAGTTTGAAGAATCTGTTTCAGACGAATATTGCTTATTACATGAGGCATGGCTAGTGTGGGCTTTTTCAAAAATGCAATTTTTGTTACGTAACTAGAGCTGCAACAGTTAATCAATTTTTTTGTGTGAATAGAAGCATTGTTTAATAAAAAATACCAACGTCTGTTTTGTGTAATCTACTTCTGGTGCACCGATCACAAACACCAGCATGACAGGCAAATGAATAAAATGCAGCAGAGCTAGAGTGAAAATAAGAAGCAAGCCTGTGAAGGCTCTTAGAAAAAGACAGAGCATACACAGAAGAAAAGCTTGCATTTTTTCAATATTCACATCAGAGTGTATGAATGGTGCATTTAGGTCATAAAGCCTTTATTTAATTACTTTTCTTTCTCCATGTTCTGTAGTGTGTTAATGCTAAGCTAACATTACAGTGCATTTTAATTTTAACATTAGAAATCCTTTCACATTTTAGGAGTTTCATTGTTAAAGCAGTAATTGTGTACAGTGTGATATAGTACTGCATGATCCTGCTGAAAGCTCTAATATATTGAAAAAACATAAATATTGTGCTTTTGAACATGGCTGTTTTAAGTGAAATATGGGAGATGAGGCTTAAGCCTGATTTATAATTCTGCGTTGACTTGACGAATTGCTCTCTTGTCGTGTGCGTACTGACACCTCTCAAAAATTGTAATTTCGAGTCAAGGCTTCACAGACCTACAGAGACCACGAGCTCTGTGATTGGCCGAAGCGGAGCAGTCCTCTCTCTTTCTGGGCTTGTGCTCTGTGTTAAACGTTGGATTATGGATCAACACATTGATGATGAAGTAAATAACCTTCCTTTGTTATCTGTGCTGAGTTTTAGCTTAGTCTTGTCATTACACCACGCTGTGATATAGCTCAATTTAGAGACAGAGCTTTCACAGCAGCAGTGGATGGTTTTAAGGTCTTATATTAAAACAATTGCAAAAAAAAATGTATCATCTTCACACAATTAAATATCTACTATGTGTATAATAAATATATTTATATTATTATTAAGATGTAATTTGTTGATGTAACTTTTTTTTTACCAGTCTTTAAAGTCAGGAAGTAGTGCAGGAGCTTACAATATATCTGATATTGAATCATACCCACTTTTTACTTTTCTGTAGGGTAAAATATCAGATGAGAACATGTAAATAGCTCATCAGAATAATCGAATGATTATAGTTATAGATTTACAGAATAATGTAAAAATGTTAATAATAAATATTATAAATGAAGTGACAAAAGAACAAAAAATACTATGTAACGTCAATTTGCACACTTTTATTGTGTAGGTTTGGCAGACTTGCAGCTCTGTTTACATAACGAATCTCACCATTTAACTTTCCTTCCTTTTGTCATGTGACTTGTCCAGCAGACAGCGCCCTCTAATGCAGTGGGTGTATCATTGCCGCTGGATAATGCTGCTGATCTACCTCACAGTTCTTTGCTCTATCATTTTACTAGCCATTTTAGTGTGGCTTCTACAAACACCAGTGTTATGGATGTGAAGTGAAGAATGTCAGCACTGATGGAGGAATGAATAAGTTTAATATAATGTTGAGTGGTTGTAAAACTTTGAGGATTTGAAGGTATTATTTCACAGGTCATTTTATCAATTAAAGCAAGGGTATCTCTTTGAATTGGTACAACATGTAATCCGTTCACAGAAGCTAACATTGTGCGTAGAACTCGGTAACCAATAAAAGGGGAGTATTGCAATTATTTAAAAAAATAGGTGACATTTTAGAAAGGGCATTTAATAAGTGTACACCTTTTTGTTTACAAAAGAAACTAGAATGGAAACTATAAAAATTGTGTATTATCTTATATTGTGCACATATACATAATTAGCGAACTTGGACTTTTAGTTTATTTTATGTTGTAAACACTAATGGCTTAAATTAATTGTTGTCTGAACCATTTGGTACAACTTTCACAACAAAGGATCATAAGATATAAAGCTATGCTTCAAAGCCAGCCCTTAAATCTAGTTATTTTAATGAATTGATTGTTATAATGAACGTCTGTCAGAATATCAGTGAAAAAAATACACAAGATGTACAATTGCGTGTCTGATATTGTTTATTAAAAACTGTGATAAATAATATAAATGTATTAGTACAGACTGAAGCAAAATATCTGCATTTGTATAATTATGTGTAAAGATGTGTTTCAGTAATACAAAGAATATAGGATAAATTAACAAATAAAACAAACATGGAAAAATAATATATTAATACATAATGTGTTAAATTAAATAAAATAATGGGCAAACTAAGATACATAACAGTAGATGATGGACCGTGTACCAGACACAAATATAAACAAATTATAATAAGATCATCACTTACTTGCAAAAGTGGGCTGCATTCCCCTGATCTCACTCAAAAGAGCTTAATATTTTACATTCATCTTTGAAAATCTGGCATGATGCCTTACATGAAAGTCTTAGACTTGAAACATAATGTAGGACAGAAGGAACTGCAGTATACGCTTCCTTAATTCCAAATAGATCAAAACAATGACTGTCATTGCAGGCTCCACGGCCCGGTGTGAGTCCATTGGCTCAATACGTAACAACAGCAATGGTGTGGTTTACTTTTTTCAGCAATGACTTCAGGTTACACTTGACTCACAATCTGAGAGCCGTCCTCCTCATACCATTGCATCGGTGTACCATCCGAAGCTCTCTGCAAAACGACCTTCTGAGGAACCTGGGCAGAAAAACGAGGATGTTTATTATACTGGGAGAAAATATTGGGAGATCTTTTATTTTACTCTGGGCTCTGCGGGGCCTAAAAGAGTTATAAATTCACTGTTCTAGGTCTTTATCTGATGTTCATGTAAAGCTCATTTGATACGTGCTTTTTTTGCCTTGGGTTAAAAAAATTATATTAAAGTGTTGGTAAGAGTTACCACAGTCTGAGAAAATGTGCTTACATGCTCAAAAACATAAAAGTGATTGTTAGGGTTGCCAGATTTGGAGAAAATGAACGTGAACACTTATACATGCCCAAAATCTTAAAAATTATTGTTAGGGTTGCCAGATATTGACATAAGACTCATAAATTAAAAAAATGTAAATGTGACCGTAAGGGTTGCCAGAGTTTCAGAAAACGCTGAAAAACATAGGGTTTTAAAAAATTTATTTGAAGCATATTGTTTGTAATAAGTGTACATATATTCTGTATGTGTTTTATGTGATGTTATGATATAGTACTTCAATTTGATGCTCATGTCTTAATCACCAATTTTTATATTAATGGGGAATGAACCATTCTGTTAGTCAAATAAATGTTGTAGTAGCATAATGACCATTGTCATAATATTATTGTAGGCTAAGAGACCAGTCTGTAAAGGTGCTTACATCAATAAAGTCTGATTTGAGGAATTCCAGTGTTATGAATGTGACATTTATACACAAAATTGTAAATATAAATGTTAACTATAGATTTAAATGGCTATATCTATACACACATTTTATATGTTCAATAGGGAAATATGCATACATTATGGATGTGACAAAAAAAGAGTTTTTTGAAGCAAAAGTTCTTTGAATTTAAATGTGAAAACAAAATAGTTCATGTTGACAGAAAGAATTTGGCATTTATGAGAAGAATGCTTTATTATGGATGTGGCGGATGCTTCAAAATCTGAAACCTGTTTGTGGGTCCCTTTTGGGTATTTGAGCCAATAATTTTAATTTGACCTCATCTCTTCATATCTTTTTTGGGTTTTGCTTATGAATGAACATTTACTTAGAAGACCTGTTATCGATATATATTATATATGCAATTTTATTCATAGTTTATTTATACATATGTATTTTATCATTCTTTTATTGAACTTGTATTTCAAAATTTCCAATAAAACTATAATATTCTGGGGATTTTTTTTGACAAGGTTGGCATTTGCATAGAGTTTAATAATTATGGTTATTAAAGCTGCCAAAACGAATGTCAAATAAATCAAAATAATCAAATAAATACTTCTGCACAATTCTTTCCAATTCAAATGTAGAAAGCTGAAAGAACTTTGTTCTTTTCTTCTAACCCAGACCAAAGGTTGGCTCACCTGTTTGTGAGAAGGAATCTGATGGTAAGGTGGTGGCTCCGGACGCCTGATCCTCATTGACCCGTGCCGTTCAAGGGAGCAGGGTTTGGGAGCTACTGTGATGTTCTTCTGGTGCCAGGTCTTCAGCTCTCCGGACACAACATCTCGTGGAAGCAGCCGGCTGGGATGGTGTGTGTATTCTCTCAGAGATGTCGTGCGCACCACCTTTGCATAGGGTGGTGGAGGCTTTCGGATGCATTTAGGTGAAGTGACCTCTGTTGTTTGGGGTTTATTAACTTGTGTGGAGATGTTTGATCCCGATCCCAGTTGAAGCCGTGCCACATCTGACTGAAGAGGAGTGGCATCGACAGCCTTTACACGATTGGTGCAGTGCATGAGCTGAGGGGTGTAGTTTTTAAGTGTGTTGGTGGTGTTTTTGATTGGGCTGGTGGTGTTGAGTGGAGCCCGTGGGTTACTTATAGCACTGCGATGGAAACCATATGGAGGCGGACAGGGTTTGGGTGGGTCGTTGGGTATCTCTCGGCTGGAGGAACTGCTGTAAGAGGAAATGGAGAGCTCCGAGCTGCTGTCCTCAGAGCTACACTGGTACAAGCGTTGTACTGAGTAAGCCAACGCAAAATCAGTCACTCGACGGCGGGGAAGCTTAGTGCGAGCCCGTCCCAAGTCTGAGCTGACCTTGGTTAATTCTGGCTTACTTCTGGGAAGCCTTTGGAGAGAAAGAAAACAGTGAGACATAGAACAGAAACAAATACTAACACAATTTGTGACTGAAAATTCTAGACCAGGGGCATTGGCTGGTCTGTGCAGTCAGGGCTTTAATTTCAGAAGAAATGCTTTAGAACTGGCTTCAGTAAGATTTTCAGATGCTAAGATTTGTTTTTCCTGGCAGAATATTTCAAGATTTAACCTCATACAATACAACGTTCACTCTCTATTCCCAAGGTAGAAGGTGAAAAACCTTTTGGTTGCTTTTCCACACTTTTGATTTCTCACACAGAAAAACAAAGTTTTTAACAGCACATGAGCGCTGGGAGAAATGTAGAAAACAAACTGGAAAACTTAGTTCATAAAAGTACAACATTTTATTATAAACTTTTTTGGTAACCATCTTGGTGTTGTCTTTCTTATTTTGGTTCAAATGTTCACATTACATGTAACTGCCTAGTATCGCAAGCAGTTTTGGTCAGCAAGGACAGGCAAACTTAGGCAAGCATTCAGAGGAGGGACTCAGTGTGGAAAATGACCTGACCACTGAGAATTGTAGAATGAGGGAAGTATATGCTAAATACTAATGATTGGCTATAATTTATCTAATGATCTGATGAATTTTCTGTTATCGATCATGATCCACCAGAATCTAGTTCAAGGAACCTCTTTTGTTACTTAAGTGAAAGTGACCAGTTGGCCAGATGTGGAGTTTCACATACTAGGAATTTGTGCTCTGCATTTAACCCATCCAGTGTACACACACAGCAGTGAACAAACAGCTGTGGTTGTTGAAGATGGAGAGCAAGTGTTTCATCACTCAGGGGATCTGGAGATCCAACCGATGACCTTCTGATCACAAGTCGATCTCCTTATCCACTAGACCCATAACTGGGCAGATCACTTTTAAAAATTTTAATACAAATGTTTTTATTTCTTTTATTTATTTCACTGATTATTATAGTTTATATATTTTGACATACTACAAATCGTTGAGATTTAATTCCAAGCATATAAACTGTTCTAATTTAAACAATTAATACCAATGTAATTGTACTACCACAAAACCAAAACTTGAGAGCCATACTATCCATATTGTAGATTTTATCCAGCCTCTTATCAACTTTAGGGGCAAGGTGGTTCAAACCCTAGATTTTTGATGCTCTTATGATGAATAAAGGCCATCAGTCTTCCTGGTTTCTGAAAAAAGTTGCCATTTATTTCAGTGTTAGGTGGTAACAAAGAGTGCCAAAGAGAAACATCAAGAGAGATTTAGAGAGGGAAAAATCTCATGTTCTCCACTAACTTACCAACCATGCTCTCTCACAGGTTCTTTATAAGGGACATAGACACGTCTTGTTCATGTAGAGTTTTGTTTGTTGTGTGAATGTTCTTGATCTATCCTTTTTTAAATCCAGGTTCCACCCACTCACTATCAGAAATCTCCAAAACCGGCTCATTTGGATATAAGTCTCCACACACCATCATCAAGTAGTTCTGATCAAGATTGTTTTGTATTATCTGAATATCAGAAATATTGGCTTGAGTTGTCTTTCTAAAGCCCTGACGGGAGAGGAAGATGGATGTCACGTGACTTACATTTTGGGACACAAAACTTAGATAAGCTATTGTTAGATCCCTAGATAGGTGATGAGCACATCTGTAGAGTTAAGTGTAGAGTAGATTAGAGGTTTACTAGCAAATAACTTTATATTTACGTTTATCCTTAAGATAGTTTAGAAATATTATTTTCCTGGGAATATCGCAGGGAACTGGCGCCATCAAAGGGAGCAACTCTCTCATCAGGTTGGTTGGGTTTTTGTTTTATTTGTTCGTGTTGGTCTGTTCACTGTAAATAGTCTGTAAATAAATCACTCTGTTTGGCAATTTCATTGTGCTTTTTTCTCTTTTGGTTTCTCCACTCTTGTGAACAGAGTTTCATTTTCTTTGCAAAACAAATGTTGTGGCCAGCATCGTTTACCATCATAAAAGAAATGTAACAGGGTGAAATACTGCCACCTAACCTCTACCACTATTACTACAATTCAAATTTTACAACTTTGATTCCCACAAATATAATTGAATTTAATTTAATTATAAAAATATTGAGATTTTTTCAGTGGTACCCCTTTAATTACTATTATAGGCACTTCTGGCCTCAGCCTCCTAGACTCAGGGTGAAGACTCCCATGAAACACCCCTGGGACTGAGAAGCAGATCTGTTACAAAATACTGTTTCTGTATACATGGTGTTTAGGATGATCTTTCAGATGTTCAGCATTTACAGCAGCAGATGAGTAGCAGAAAGTATGAGGTACCTGAAGGATTGGGAGATGTGCCGGCGCAGTGGCAGCTCAGGGGTGGATGGAGCACTGTTGGTCTGGTTCTTCCTCAAAGGTAAACTCTTGAACACAAACTGCGGAGCTGGAGGAATATCTGCCAGTCTCGTGTCTGTCGGGCTGCTGCTGACACAGAGCAATCACTGATCGGTCAGTATCTACAACAGCCTATTCAGTATTCAGACTCTTTTACCTCAGCCAAGCTCATATTGTTGACAGAGGACAAATGACTATAAAGATTGTTCAACTGTTTGTTTTGGAAATAAAAAAACTGTGGAGCTCAGGTGTCAGGCTCACATTCAACCCACCTGATCACACTAATTCAGGCCTAGTTTGACTGAAGCCAGACACCCCTGCCTAGTGAAACTTTCTTGAGTGTTCTTGAGTTAGCATTTTAAGTATTTATTTATTTATTTTCCTTTCTCTTTTGGTCATATATGCATATGCAGTATGCCTAGATTGAAAGGGTATACACTGCTTTGAAAGTTTATACACCATTGTTTGTTTTTTGCTGTAAGCTATGAAGAAATTACATAGTTTTCAAAAGCATTGAAAAGTTACATCTCAAAGAATGTAGAGTTAGAGGATCATTATATACAATACAATATAATACCTTGAGCGGCTGCTGCTAGCTGAGTTCGGTGGTTTTTGCCTCTGGTAGGGCTGGTCCAGGCTGGACTCCTTCCATGGAGAGTTCTGGATTGGTGAAGCATCATAGTCTAGACTTGAGCTGGAGCTTGACTGCTTCGGGAGGCTTTTTGTCCGAAGAGTCAGGCGCTGGAAGCCACTGTCTGTTGAAGACCCCAGAATGGATGGAGAGAAGGGGGCAGAGTCTGAATCTGTCAATGGAGTTGAACGGTTAAAGTCGAGCTGTCACACAACTGTGTTCATTGTAAGCTAAAATGAAATGTTCTCCACTTACCATCATCCAGCGCAACAGCGTCTGACAGAGAGCTGTCGTCTGACATGCAAATGTCTGAAAGAAACCAAGATATCACATCAATAAAATCCTCCCACTCAGTTGATCACAAAGCAGTTGATAGCAAGGGTGTCCTGACCTCTCTGTCTGGAAGAGTAGCAGGTCTGGGGAGACACGCAGCCGTGCTTTATGCGGTGTTTGAGAATGGCGTCCTGCAGCTCTTTCAGTTTCTTCTCTTCACGTTTACACTGCTGCAGTCGGCTCTTTCTCACTGGTTTGCTGATTTGCTCCTCCAGAGAGAGTTTCCTGGCGGCTTCATAAATCTGCCGCTGCAGGGCCACATCAGCCTCCAGCGAATGCAGTTCAGACTCCTGGAGACAAACAGTCCAGGGGCGACTGCATTATTACTTGCTGAAAACACTGAAGTGTGTTTTGCATCTAGCTCATCAAAATAGTCAGGAATTTTCAATTACTTAAAATATTAATGAAGATGCTATTTTATGTATATTTACCTAGAAGAATATATTAATAATTAATATAACAGCTAGTTATATTAGTTAACTAAATATTTTAATTATATTAACAAATTAAATTCTATTTGTTTAAGCTTAACAAAAGAAGGCTCGAAACAAAGCAAGTCTTCAAACCATCTGAAGCCTGTTCTTGGACTGTGGGAGTTAACTAGAGAATCTGAAGGAAATAAGGAAACTCTACAAAGGAAGGCCCCTGGCTTTCTTAGATGCGACGCCGATTCCAATGCATCGCCAGGGTACCCTCTTAACATACAAGGGCTGCAACTGATTATTATTTTAATGTATATTTTATAATTAATTAATTTTAGTTAGTTTCATTCAATACCTGTCCATCATTCCAAGTCCACAGCAGCCATGTAGAAACTTATAGCTCATTTATTTCAAACAAAACAGCAGTACACAGTGTAGGAATTAGGGGAACACAAGAAACACACAAGGGTAGCATAAAAGATGACGGGCGGGGAGTGAAAACACAAATAAACAAAATGTGATACGCTGTGATTGGCTAATAGGGTAACAAAGCGAAGGAGTCTAAACAAGCAGGCATGAAACAAAATAAAACAATGGAAACTGGACGAGTGAATACCAAAACGGAATTAAAACCAGACATGGAACAGACATCTATATGGTAGTGTAAACAACGACTTTCTGCACCTGAACTTCTTAACTTTATTCAAAAACATAACTCTAAAACAAGACAGGGCAAAATTCATTACACTTGTTGTTCATAGTTTGTACAGTCCCAATGAATCTCTGACTAAAACTTTACTCTGTGTTTTGGTTTTATACGAGGTATACATCTGAAACCAGTGATAAAGTGTGGAACTTCAAAAGGAATTTATGCCACGTACCTCGCCTTCTTGTGAAATAAATCCCTCGTCCAACTTGAAAGCAGTTCCTATGCGCCGCCGAACCTGCGGAGGCTTTTCGTCTGGATGCAGAGGATACTCCGCTGGCAGCTTTCCAGTCAGCTCCTGTTAAAACAAAGAAAATTCACCCTCGAAAAGAAGCAAAAACTAACTTTGTGGTGCTACACAAAACAACAATCTGTAAACGAGCAGATGCTCGTCTTTACATTGTTGTAGTGTTTACAAAAGAGTCTCTGTGGTGCAATGATCAGGCTTTAAATCTTCTCTGCTGGGCCAGTTGTGAATGACAGACATGTGGGCTCACATGCAAAGAAGCATCTGTTTCTTGCCCAGTGGCTTTAGAGCAGCTATTTAAGGGCTGCTTTTAGAGTGAGAGAAAGCAAGGGTTAATCAGAGCAATCTGATTTATGCTCATGGGCCCCAGATGAGTTCCACCTCAAGTTTTTAGATCAAAACTAAAACAAGGTTTTTTTTGTCACATTTTTCCATTAATAATGTAGACACCATGTGAAGGTGCTGTAAAGTATATAAAGTCAAGAGCTCTTGGATCTATTAACACCTATGCCAAATAAAACTTTTCCTTATTTTATCTTTTCTAAAAAAAAAAAAAACATTATTAAACTTAATAAATGAACTATAATATTTTTTGTAAGAGGTGATTTTTAAGCCTAATGTTTAGTTCTACTTTTAGGGTATGAGTTTATATTACTGAATGTTTATTTTTTTGCATACATATTTGTATTTTTTTTATGAGTATTCTATGTGCATATTTTTAAAATGTAGAACATTTTAAAATTATGATGAGATCGAGGGACTACCAAGATACAGTGTGAAGAAAGTAATTTATGTTTCATGATGAACAGTTTTCCACGGCTAAAGAGTTTGATCATTTTACTAGTATATACGGAAGGAAACAAACTGTTTTGATCATGTTATAGAAATCTCTGTGTTTCAATGAATTTCGGTAAAATAAAAATAAAAGGTGATTCAGTCAGGACCACCAAATAAGTTCAAACACTGTGAAGCATAAGGGGAATGAAACTCTTGTGTGATTTAAAAGGGAAAATACATTTTTAGTTGTAGATATTACTTTTATTGAGTGTTTAATGGAGTAAATTCAGCCTTGATTATACAAATCTTCATTCCTTTGTTCAATTAGCCGTGTTAAATATCACTCAGGCTTATTTTAATCCTAGTTCTTTGTCAGAGGTAAAGGAAACTTATTTAAGTTAGGAATTCTTTTTAAACATATTAGGCTTGCAGAGATAAAGGAAAACTGTAAATGGAATAACAGTTTTTTTAAGCCTTATAGGTCAAAATTCAAGAATTTTCCACAATCCTTCAGTGTTATGTTCTTATGTAATAACAAAAATTGTAAATAATACATAAAACTCAGAAGGAGGTTATTTTACCCCTGCTTAAAACATTCCAGAGCGTGTATGGACTTCTGAAAGATTGGCAATGAAGAAATTAGGTGACTCACAGCTTCTCTGATGCAGAGCTTCTTGAGCTCCAGCACACACATCTCCAGACGTTCTTCCAGCGCCTGCTGTTTCAGTCTCACTGCGCGCGTGTGTGTGCTCAGCTCCTTTACGGGAGACGTGGGGCTGTCTGGCCCTGGAACACATCATCAATCATGCATGACGACATGTTCCAAAGTAAACATTTAAGAAACTTTGGAACATTTTTAGGACATACTTTTCATGCTTATGCATAGCCTCAAATTGTAATCTTTACAATAAAAAGCTTGTAAATATGTATATAAATATATGAAATAAAAATGCATTCACTTGATAAGCAGTTACAGAGTATTCGCACAAGTAATAGAACTTTTTAAACATTAGAAAACTTCACCAAATGTATCCTAATCATTATAGGAATGAACTGGAAAAATGTTTTGTAAAAGAAAAAGAAAAAAAGACTCACCAGAGTTTAAAATGATTCCGCTATCACTGTCACTGATCTCCTCCTTACAATCCATCTTTCTCCAAAATATCCTGCTTCAGTCTGGAGATGTAACCTGTTGTTGGGAAGAATGAAAAAAATCACATCCAGTTTGAATTCAGGAGCTCTCCTGCTTCCAAACAAAGTCTTGAGTCTGTGCAGCCTCCACAGCATCTGAAGAAGCAACTGGTCCTCCCCCTCATCCACCCCAGTATAAGTCTGCAAACACGCACACACGCAATCCCCCCTCCTAACGTTTGAATGTCTCAAACACAAAAGCCGCGCGCCCAGAGTTGACCGCACACATGTGGGGGTCTTATTCCTTCTATACAGCTCCATAGCAACTCTGATCACAATGAGTAGGCAGGCGTGTGTGAATAGTGATGGAGTGTGTTTGGGGGAAATCTAGAAGTCAGCAGATGGCAGAAAAGACCCCCCTCCCTCCACAAGCCTGCACCTGTTCTCTCCAGGACCCCCTCTCTTTTTCTTTCAGTGTCCACTCGCCACTGCTTTGAAGTGGAACAATGCTGATTCAGCCTCGGGAGCCGTGGCCGAAGATCCTGATAACTCAGATTACCACATCAGGAATTCTCCAAAAATCACAAAGAGCACGTTTACTGGAGATGCTTTCTAAAGGATGCTCTGGAGAACATGTGCAGGACTCAGATTGTGACGTCTCAGGTTTCTCTCGGAGAGGGGAAAGTAAGCTGAGAGGTTGGCAGGGGAGACATTTACATGAAGGCTTGTTATTGTAAAACAACATGTTAATGGACTGGAGTTTGAATGACAAATGTGATCTCAGCGCAGATGGGAGGCAGGATGGAATAATGGTGCTCACCAAAGAAAGC
This sequence comes from Danionella dracula, assembly GCA_900490495.1. Classification (NCBI taxonomy): domain Eukaryota; kingdom Metazoa; phylum Chordata; class Actinopteri; order Cypriniformes; family Danionidae; genus Danionella; species Danionella dracula. The sequence continues at coordinate 6,830,571 of UELW01000089.1, forward strand.
TGAACCATGGATACACTCAAAACAATTGCCACTAAGGTATTCAAGTGTTGCAAATACTATAAGTATAAATATATAAGGTTGCTTTACCTTTTAAAAGTTTTTGTCCATTTCAAGGTTCTCCGTTTAAATTTTTTTTTTTTTTTCGGGTAAACTAGTTCAGAACATATACAGGATTTTTATTGTAGTTCTAACTGGAATGACATCAAAAAGAGTGGTGTAAAGTTACGTAGCGGCTATGTGGAAAAATGGAAGAGAACATAAATGCAAAAAACATGAACGAAAAGCAAATTTGGGGTGTTAAACCACATACTAATTTCTTATGTTTTATAGCAAGCGCTCTTTTTGTTTCCATCTTATTTGAATCAGCATGATAAACAACAAGTTTATAGAATCTCACTGCTGTACCCTAATCTTAGCCCCGCCCCTTGCACCACAGGAAATGGCTCAGTTCAAAATAATCAGAAGAAAAACAATTAAAGTTAAATATTTTTTATTATTTTAGCTATACACTTTTGGTGTGATCTTGGGTTACTATAATATATTGTACTTTCCTTTTAATACACACAATATAATAAGCATGAACATTTCGAAAAACATATCATCTAACCAAAAAAGATGAAAAAAAAAGGTTGTTCCAATTTAAACAAATGTTTGAATAAATCCAAAATTTGAGTTTCATCTGCACTGATGCTTACGCGCATACATTTTCTAAAGACTTCCAAATTGTTAAATGTACCTGATAATATTACTACTGTGCTGTTTTACTTACTGGGTCTCATATCATCCTTCATAACACATGCTTCCGCTTGCCAATACTTGTAAACAAATGAGGTGTACGACTCTTTTCATGCCTTTTATGACTCAAGGAATCCATTGCAATTTTAAACATTAAACCAATCACTTTATAGTTTAAAACTTTAGTCATGGATCAAATTTTCTGTAGTCATGGATCAACTTTCAGAATAAAATTGATCCACATATTAACATCACTTTGATTTCCATTCATTTGTGATAACATCTTTTCATAAGAAAAAATTTCCACCATAAACTCCATCCATATTTTCAGTGTAGCTAAGTATCAGACTTAATGGTGAAACTATATCGAGGAAGATGAGAGAGAACTCTTTATATTTTTCCAATCTCTGATTTATCTCCCAAGAGGCATAACTAATTGAATTGAGATCTCTGAATGTGTGGGTTTTTTACTCCTAGTCCTCCAGTTTTTACCCTTATCAATAAAAATCAGAGTCTTGATTGCTTTATTTAACCCCAAAATTGGTTGTAATAGTAAGTCAGAGACTGGCCAGTTTGAATCAACAATTCCCTCATACTAGTAAACTTGACTTTACAATCCTTAAGGTAGCAGTATATAGTAGTTCTATTTCTACCTCATAGAATTATCAATTAGGAATTCCTATTTAACTCTTACTCCAAATTAGGTCTTTGTCAAGCTGCTTTGAACCAACTGCTAAAAAGTGCTAAATAAAAACATTTTCATTGATTGAATGATTGATTGATCTCACTGCCCTGCACAAGATGGTAAGTACCCAGGTGATCAGTTTTAAAAAGGTAGATCGGAGGGGTGCTAGGGTCGTGCTCACAGAAATGTAGGACAGACCTTGTTGGTACATGAATGCTATTTTTAGGGGGATATCTGACTCCCCACCCACATCACTAGGGAAAACATTTATGCTAATGAGTCGAAGAGGATCCTTATCATCCCTCTTCCTGAGCTCTGAGGAAGAATACTTCACAGGATGTGATTCGCTTCCAAGTGCTCTATCCTGTGCTGGAGCTATTGTGGATGGTTGGAGTCTAGCTCCACAGAATATAGCCAACTCTGTGTGTCGAGACCCCCACGGCTGAAAAAGCACCTGCAAAGCTCTGTGCCAACAAGCTGGATTGCTTCGTTTGCTGAGAGCACAGTATCTGCTGATACCACAAGACTTTAATCAATGAGAGAGAGCAGAAGAACGCCTTCAGTGGGAAATAGGTCAACGTGACAAACTCAGCGTTATAAAAGGAAAACAGCTCCCATTCCCTTCTGCCTTCATTTGCAAACCCTCATGTCTCTGAATATTTCAAAGGTGTCAGTCTTGACAGTATTTTTTTTTGTAGTCTTTGATCTGAATATTTTAAGTTTTATTCTTTCCTGACACCCACAAAAAGACAATGTTCAAGACAGCACTGAAGGCACAAGTTCATGTTTCAAATGTTGCTGTTTTAAAAGAATAAACCCTTAATGAACGGAGATCCTTTTTTAGCAATGTATCAAACAATACACTGAAAAGAAGGAAAAAGGAAAATTTAAGGAAAATTAAAAGACTGGGTCGGTCCAACACAGTTTCTATTAAAGTCTTAAAACATTCTAAAAAAACGCACCCACATTTTATGAAGAAAAATCATAAAACGTTCCTCGAACGTTCCGCAAACAGTGAGCCATTCCAGTAGAGGGCAGTAGACTCCTTAACCCTGAAATTATATCAACCATTCAGAAAGCATCATTCAGCTTTGAAGCATATTAGTGCTTCCTTTCAATGACCGGGAAATAAAGCTCCCACAAAGACTCGCTAGTCTTTTCCTACAACTGTTTCACTCCCAGTACCTCCTCATTTATCTCAATCTATTCTTGTTCAAAACTGGTGTTTTGGTGTCTTATTTGGGTGGTGTTGTTGTTTGGCGCATCTGTTCTGTGATTAAATATGTTTATTAACACTGCTGTGTGCTTGTGCAGTCTGTTACATTTTAGAAGATATGCTTTAATGCAGAGAAGCACAGAGCAATCACTCTCTCTGCTGCCTTTTAGCCATGGAGCTCAAAAGCTGCTGCATCAATAATAAACTCCTATAATTCAGTCTGTAAACAAAATAAACATGGTTACAACGTCTACAGAGACACAAAGGTGTAGCGTTTCCAAGAAAATCACTTTGACTAGCTTTAATAAAAATAACTGGTTACGTTAAAATGCCCGCTGGTCCAGGTACGTGTGGATGAATAGCATAACCTTGTTAACAAAAAAGCAAAGTAACAAAATAACAAGGTATGTGTGAACATGAGAATGGTGTGTCGTAAAATATTAGATTGTTGAGGCTCAAACAGCGTGGCACAACTATAAATTGCTCGTCCAAGTTGGAAAAATGTTGACGAGCATTTGCACTACCTCTACCAATCAGGAGCTCTCTCTTGTCGCGAAGGTTTTTTTTAATTGAGCACCATCCTGGTGAGAGTAGAACTATTTATTTGCTCTGAACACCAGGTAAAAAGAACAATGTTTGTATTTTCTTAAAATATGAAGAGAAAATTAATTTAAAGGGTCACAAAACCTCAATTTTATTTCAAGCCAAGTCAAGATTCATTTTTTAAAAGCACCCTGAAATGGACGTGCACAACAGCGTTGTAAAGAAAGGGAAGTGAGTTCAAAAGCTAGAGTTGAAGCTTGAATGTGTTGCGTGAGTCTGTCAATAGAAGAGTGAACTCATGTGAGTTCAGATGCACAACAGATAAAAGTAAGAGATTCATCACAGTCAGAAGAGTAAAATTATGTTAAACCCAGATAAATCTCTGCAATATCTTAGAACATACACCTCAAGGGTTTTATGACCCTTCAAGGAACTCTTTTGTGAGTCGAGGGTTTGAGAGTCATAACAGAAGACCGTATTAAACTCTTAAACAAGAATCTCCACCCAGAAAATACTTTTTGGTGGTCATCAAAACAAATCCAGCAAAACAGACAGAATGTAGTCTTCTCCACAGCAATTTCAGCAGTCGAAGGATAACACAACAGATCCACCCATCCTCTCATGCATTCAAGCATGAAGATGCGACATCAGTGAATAAAACATTCTCTATGATCTACAATTCTCACGAGCAGCCCATTCCACCCCTGCTAGACTTCCCCAACACCCTTTCCCAGGAGCCTGCATGTGATCTACTGGAATGCCACCCTAGCCAATTTCATTACCACTGCGGCCAGATCTGGAATTCCCAGAGAGGACCAGGGCTTGGAAATTCTGACAGGAGACGTGAGAGCTACACACGGAGCCTGTTATTACAGAGATGCTGAATCGTTTGGTTGCAGATATTGAGAGAGTGGCAAAATGTAAAACTGGGGCAGAGTCAAAAACAACACGAGTGAGATGAAAGACATAAAATAATTCCTTCTGAATCCACCCCTCTTCTTTCAACATGTTCTAGAACACAAGCAAATTATTTGCAAGCTGACATTGTGAAAAGATGATAATGAATACACGACAACTAAATAACAAGAATAAATAGGAATGTTTTACATGTTCATGTACATACTTCTTTATAGGTTGGAAGCAAGAATTACATTTTTAGAGTGTGATTTAAATCACTTCGGATCATTTAAAGACTAGCATGTCTACTGAGTCTACTGAGCATGGTCATTGAATCAAGTCCACATGAACATTCCATTACCAGCTTTTTTGGGGGATAAGAGGACACCTATAAAAGTATTGTTAATATTTAAAAACACAAAGACATGGTATTATATGTTTAAACTGTTTACAGTAGCTCAAAAATCCATTTGTGTTAATGAAGACATTGCAAAACCAGTGCAAAGTAAACCCAAATGTAAATCAGTTTGATTTCAATGAACTTAAAGGCTTACAATAAGCATATTTTTATTAACATTGCTGAGTTAATTTTTTATATTTATGAGAAATTGCCTTTTTCTCGGAAGCTGAGCAATATTTGTTTTACGTTATGCAACGTAGCTCATTTAAGTTTAGCTGAATTAGTGTGCAATCAGAAAATCCTTGTTAAAAGCTGTTTATGTTTATCATGAATTCTCAAAGTAAATAGTTAAAGCAGTGCTATAAAATGTGTTTCTGATTTCTGATAATTTATTATGGTGATTTTTGTTTATGGTGATGTTACTGGTAACTACATATGTACTGAGTTTTTTCCCATTTAAACAATTTTTATGTCATATCCATCCTTTATCTTGGGTCGCCACAGTAGAGTGAACCACCAGTTTATCCAGCATATGTTTTACTCAGAGGATGCCCTTCCAGCCGCAACCCATCACCGTGAAACATCAACACACAGGCAGTCACACTCTATGGACAATTCACCATACACCATGGACAATTTAGCTTACCCAATTCACCCGTCTCTCGACTTGTAGGGTAAACCCACGCAAACACGGGGAGAACATGGAAACTCCACACAGAACTGCCAGCTGACCCAGCCGAGGCTCGAACCAGCGACCTTCTTGCTGTGAGGCGATCGTGACATTAATGGCATATAGATTTAAAAACACTCATCATGCAAAACAAGGCTTTTTAATTATCATAACTGTTGAAATAAGCTTTTCTTATTAATCACAATTTAGTTCACAAACATCAAACTTCTCATGTAGACCTATATAAATAAAGGCATTAAATGTATAATCTCCTCATTTTCTCGTCTGAAGTGTTATTTTTCATCTGCTGTACGTCTCAGGCTCCTGTGTTTATTCTTTGTTAGAGAAAACAGCAATGACCTATTTTCTGAAATAACAGACCTGAAAGCTTTACAGAAGTCTTCGTCTTAGAAGAACATTTCAGATGGAACTAAGTGTTTATTGCACCTGAATTTTTCAAATATCATGTTTTATCTATTGATTTACCATGCAATATTATCTTCTTATTGGTACAAGCAATAAAAAACAGCACACTTTTAGTTTTTTTTTATGCAACTTTCACAGAAATCTAATATCACTTAATTCATCCAAACCTTGAATGAATATGAATATAAAGCAGATTGGGATGCTCGAGCTCCTGCTGTAGGGTTGTATGAAAACAAGCATTAATTATTCAAATGTCATCCAAATTGTAATGTCAGTTTTGAACTCGTATCCACTATGAGCACTAAGGTTGAAGGTTTTTTAAATACCTTTCTCTGCAGTCTCTAACTCAACGCTCAGCCTCCATCCACTGAATCTCCAGCTGCTCAGGTGGATGAGCTCCTCACAGCGAGGCTCCAGTGTTGTCTGTGGTGGCCAGCCTCGCGCCACTCAGAAACCGCTGGACTAAACCAAACACGGATAAGAGGGGGGTGCAATAATTTAATCTGACATTATTTATTCCTGTTTATCTATATTAGGATCAAACACATTCAAAACCTAAACGACTAGCATAATTGTATTGAAAATGAACTGAATATAGGTTTTTAAAGAGTCTAACATGCGCATAAGTGGATGTTAAATGTATAGTTCACCCCTTCAGTTGTGTGTTTGTTTGCTCCGTAAGCACGCGTGATCTTTTGAAGGCAACACAAGCTCGCGTTGCGCTGGGCGTGAGCCTGAGGGCCAGCAGGAGAAAGCGAGACAATAAAGTTAAACAGGAGGACAGCTGGCGTGCTCTATTGAGTCCGACACCGCTTCATTGTCTTCCAGGGTGGAGAAGCTCGGTAGTGTTTTGAAGAAAGCTGCTGAAAGACTTGAGCTGTAACTGTCAGCAGACTGTAAATATGTGCGAAGTAAAAAGATGTAGTACAACACGACACAAAGAATTACGGTGTGATGAAAATTAAAAAAGTTGTAAAATTAAACAACGTTTGTGTCACAGGGTAGCAAAATCAGTTTGAATACCGGTGTGGGGGTATAATTAAAATAGGTTAGATAAATAAACATGTTTATGATCTACAAATAAATGTATAGATACACAAAAAACAAATCGATTCACAAATAAATACATTTACAAATTAAAACTCAGTCCACAAATTTATTTTCAAGAGTCACAGGTACAAGATCCTTTTGATTTATTTGTGGATCCGTTTCTGTAAGTTTGTAAATCTCTTCAGCATATGCGAATCTCGACCTGTGAGTTGTGAATCTTTTGATCCACAAATAGGTAATTCCGTCGCCTGGTAAGCCAATCAGAACGCTTAACTAGCACAACCAGCAGTGTTATGAGAATTTCGGTTTCTGTTAGAAATGTTGTCATGCTCGCGTTCTCAGAGACTGTTCCATTTGAAGCTAACCTCATTTGATTGAAAAGCGAATTAATGTTTTCAGAAAGGTAAACGTTGTTGCAGCGACAATGCTAACATTTATTACAGCAGTTTATAGTTTTGAGAACGTTTAAAATGTGTGCTTTCATACATGCTGAGAGCGATTTGAGAGTGTTGGTGAACATTATGGGTTCAGAGGCTGAATGGCCTGAGGGAAGAAGCTGTGTTTGTTCCGGGCTGTCCTGGTGTTTGGGGCTCTAAAGCACCGGCCTGAGGGTAATAGTGATGTGAAGTTCGGATCATTTCTCCGACTCGGATCTTTGAGTCCCGTTCAGCAAAATGAACGAATCTTTTTTCGAGTCATTTCGTTCATTTTAGTAAAATACCAATAAAATGTTGTGTGTTTCTTACCAACACATTTATATACACAAACCCGAATCACACTACAAATAAAACAAAACTATAATGGTAGAAGACAAAAAAAACATTTTAATGAAGCCTACCTGGGTCTTTTAGTCTGATTCAGCTCAGCTTTGATCTGTCTTTAGGTTAAAGTCTCATCGTTCTTCACATTTCTTCTCTCTGATGGTAACAGGTTCAGTCCGGCCCCGGGGCCTTCTGTCACGTGACGCTGCCTAATATTAACCTAATGCGGGAGGCGCGCAAGATGGCGTCAGAGTAACAACGTTTTGCTGACGCTCTGCATGTGTTAAGTAATTATAGTTAAATAATTAGTAAAAGGGTGTGAACTTTAAATCCCTCTGTGATTTAAATAACGTGTGTCCGCGTTCTGACACTCCAAAAGCTTAAAAAAGAACATTTAACTCGTATAATGGAAGCTTCAACCAGATACCGGGGGAGGCTGGAGACATGGAGTCTGAGTGGACCATGTTTTCCACCTCTATTGTCACTGCCGCGGTGCGAAGCTGTGGCCGTAAGGTCTCTGGTGCCTGTCGTGGTGGCAATGCCAGAACCCGGTGGTGGACACCGGAAGTAAGGGATGCCATCAAGCTGAAAAAGGAGTCCTATCAGGCCTGGTTGGCTTGTGGGACTTCGGACACAGCCGACCGGTACCAGAAGGCCAAGCGCGCAGCAGCCAATGCTGTGTTAGAGGCAAAAACTCGGACCTGGGAGGAGTTCGGGGAGGCCATGGAGGAAGACTATCGTTCGTCCTCAAAGAAATTCTGGCAAACTGTCCGGCGCCTCAGGAGGGGGAAGCAGTGCCCCACCAACACTGTTTACAGTGGAGGTGGAGAGCTGTTGACCTCGACCAGGGAGGTGGTCGGGCGGTGGAAGGAATACTTTGAGGGTCTCCTCAATCCCACTGTCATGTCCTCTGTTGAGGAGGCAGAGGCTGGGGTACTTGGGGTGGACTCGTCTATCACCCAAGCCGAAGTTACTGAGGTGGTTGGTAAGCTCCTCAGTGGAAAGGCAACGGGGTGGATGAGATCCGCCCTGAATACCTCAGGTGCCTAGATGCTGTGGGAATGTCCTGGCTGACACGTCTCTGCAGCATCGCGTGGCGGTCAGGGACAGTACCTCTGGAATGGCAGACCGGAGTGGTGGTCCCTCTTTTCAAGAAGGGGGACCGGAGGATGTGTTTCACAACTACCGGGGGATCACACTCCTCAGCCTCCCGGGGAAAGTCTATGCCAGGGTACTGGAGAGAAGAGTTCGGCCAGTAGTCGAACCTCGGATGCAGGAGGAACAATGCGTGTTTCGACCTGGTCGTGTAACACTGGACCAGCTCTATACCCTCTGCAGGGTCCTCGAGGGGTCATGGGAGTTCGCCCAACCGGTCCACATGTGTTTTGTGGATTTGGAGAAGGCATTCAACCGTGTCCCTCGTGGGGTCCTGTGGGAGGTGCTCTGGGAGTATGGGGTCCGGGGCTCCCTGCTAAGGGCTCTCCGGTCCCTGTACAACCAGAGCAGGAGCTTGGTCCGCATTGCCGGCACAAAGTCAGACCTGTTCCCAGTGCGCGTTGGCCTCCGGTAGGGCTGCCCCTTATCACCGGTTCTGTTCATAGTTTTTATGGACAGAATCTGCAGGCACAGCCGGGGGCCTTAGGGGGTCCGGTTCGGGGACCTCAGGATTTCATCTCTGCTGTTTGCGGATGATGTTGTCCTGTTGGCTTCTTCGGGCCTGGACCTCCAGCGTGCGTTGGGGCGGTTGGCCTGCCCTCTCCAGGTTAGTGGAGTGCTTCTGCCTCAGGTAGAGGAGTTCAAGTATCTCGGGGTCCTGTTCACGAGTGAGAGGGAGGATGGAGCGCGAGATCGACAGGCGGATCGGTGCAGCATCTGCAGTGATGCGGTCGCTGTATCGATCTGTTGTGGTGAAAAGGGAGCTGAGCCGAGAGGCAAAGCTCTCGATTTACCGATCTACGTCCCTACTCTCACCTATGGTCATGAGCTCTGGGTCGTGACCGAAAGGACAAGATCCTGGATACAAGCGGCCGAAATGAGCTTCCTCCGCCGGGTGGCTGGGCGCTCCCTTAGAGATAGGGTGAGAAGCTCCGTCACCCGGGGGGAGCTCAGAGTAGAGCCTCTGCTCCTCCACATCGAGAAGAGTCAGCTGAGGTGGCTTGGGCATCTATTCCGGATGCCTCCTGGACGCCTCCCAGGGGAGGTGTTCCGGGCATGTCCCACTGGGAGGAGGCCCCGGGGAAGACCCAGGATGCGCTGGAGGGACTATGTCTCCCAGCTGGCCTGGGAACACCTCGGGATCCCTCCCGGGGAGCTGGAAGAAGTGTCTGTGGAGAGGGAAGTCTGGGCATCCCTGCTTAGACTGCTGCCCCCGCGACCCGGCCCCGGATAAGCGGAAGAAGATGAGATGAGTTTAGAGAAAAAAGATAAAAGCATCCTTATTCACAAAATGTTCCTTAAGGTTTAGTCCCTGTCATAAATGACCTCAGCTGCTTTGAGTAGTGAATGATCAGTTATTACTTGCTTAGTTAGGGTTGGTTAATAACCTTGACTGAGCCTTGATAATTATTTATCAATTCATAGATTTATTGTCCATAACAAACTAATTTTTTAGATGCCGCTGCCAACCATTCTACTTCAGACCTGACATCAATAATGGATTTTTTTCAGCCTAGTATCTGAAATCACTTTTCTGTGATTTTTGAATAAGTTTCTGGCTATTTTCCTAATCAGAAACTGTCTGTATAAAACCCTACTTGCTATTAAAACAGTGCGGCTGTTTGTGTTTGATAACTTTGTTTTTGTTAGTAGTAAAATATTTCATGGAGAACTTTTAAAAATAGATCTACAGTGTAGTAATTACACACACACATTAAAATCAGGTAAATTCAGTTCAGAGTCTTTTTTGTTCTTCTTTATGAGTTAAAATACAATTTATTCACAATAAAGTTCATGATTTTGGTGAGGTATTGGCTGTTTAAATAATGAAACAAAACCTCATACTTTACTCAAAGGATATAATGTGTATTATGAAAATAGATAAAGTAATTTAAAAACTAAAGCGTCACGGTGGCGCAGTGGGTAGCACGGTCGTCTCACAGCAAGAAGGTCGCTGGTTCTAGGCTCGGCTGGGGCAGGTGGCTTTTCTGTGTGGAGTTTGCATGTTCTCCCCGTGATCGCGTGGGTTTTCTCCGGGTGCTCCGGTTTCCCCACAAGTCCAAAGACATGCAGAATAAGTGAATTGAATAAGAACAATTGCCCATAGTGTTAAAGTGTGAATGTGTGTGTGAATGTTTCCCAGCGATGGGTTGCGGCAGTGAAGGGCATCCGCTGCGTAAAACATATGCCAGTGAGTTGGCGGTTCATTCCGCTGTGGCGACCCCGAAAGGGAATAAAAGCCGACATGAAGATGGATGGATGGATTTAAAAACTTTCTCTTAATGCTATTCTTACTCTTTAGAAAGTCTTTGTGCCATCATTTAAATGTGACGTATCTCTATATGCAACTCATTCGTGCACTAATAGAAGTAATTTAGTCTGTCTGGATGTGGTGAATGTAGTCTTTGTGGATTTGAGATAAATAAGATAAAACATTCATGTATGATTCCCCCTGTGATTTTGGTGTATAGATTCAATGCTTGAGAGCAATAATACAAGCTTCAACACAGTATAGTCTTCTGCATTGTAACGTACAACAGTGAATAATGGAATAAAACATGTAAATATGAACATAGTAGCGAACTTTTTCAAATGACAATTTTAACTTTTTATAGTTAAATTTCCATGGGTGTCAAACACAAATCTGCTTCATTGGCACCTCTTCAACTCATTATCAGCACAGATGAAAATGCAATACAACCTCTGCTATATTCACATTCATTCAATATTTTGACTTTCCATTAACAAAAATAACACATAAATCACAAATCAGGGGTTATCCAACTAGTGAAAGTACAGTTAGCGGGTCTGAATAGCGTGTTGGTGTGATTGAAAGACGGAGAAACGTCATGCTGATGGATTTAGTCAACAAGCCAAAATTGTCTCAGGAGAGACTAGCGCTAGTTTAATTCTGACTAATTCACAGCTAAAGTTTTGTTATCCACTTTCTGGTTTGTTGTGTCTTCTACCACATTTACAGAATGTTGTTTAACATCCAAAGTGTGCTTTTTAAAATGACCTTAAATAAATGATAGAACAATAGAAAAGCCTGAAGCAAAGCAGGAGTACAAAGAGCAAAACTTTTTTGAAGGAGTTGAATTCATGCGAAACAACAGACTACAAACTACTAGAACTGTTCCTAAAAGGTGCCATATATTGTGCTATTATATTTTCAAATCAGACTGGGATACCTGTGCATGTGTTGTTAGCCTTAGATATCTTAGATATATAATTTTTTAAGGATCATAGATATTGTACCTCTAATGATTGTAACCATGATGCGATGTACAATATTGCCATTGAAAACAGGAATCAAGATTCAATACTTAATCATTTATTCCATATAGATACATATGTACAAATAATTCATCTAAATAAAACTTTAGATGCCATCACGGAGTGGTCTGCTGGGTCTGTAGGGGGTGGCGGTCCTTTCTTACACACCGGCCTGTATGATGAAAACAGAGGAATATTTAAAGTATCGAACAATTTAAACATCTGATGCCAATTTCACAAAAGTAAAAGGATTCTGTGATACTTCTGCACTTGTAGTGTTGCTCTGTTTTACAAATGATTAGAAGTATGTGTTTCAGCCATGTCTCGCTCAAAAACTCATAGTCTGTCTCTTCTGTTGCAGTATTATTCATCTCTAGTGTTTTCAATTTAGTTGATTCTCATAGTGCATATCTAAGAGAGAGAGAGAGACGTGTACAAACAGAGTTGGCAACCACTAGCCCACCCCTGAAACCCAAGTTATTTAATCTACTATCACCCGCCACGCTTGTTGTGAGAGGCAGAGTAAGGTTTTAGCTTTAGCCCATTGTAGCCCAAACACTCAATCAGTTTCTGACCTCCCGGATGAAGTATTCAGCCTAAAACCTTTTAACTTATTGTACTGTGTACATTCTAGAACTGCATTATACTATTATGTACATTGAGAGATGAGAGAGGGTCACGCTCTACGAGAAGGTTATTGGTAATGCATCAGATGTCACACACGATGCCCTTCAAAACAACTCTTCTTTTCAGAGGGTTTTAAAGATTTGTTGTTACTGCTTTGAAAAAATGACACCTCGAGGTGTTTAGGGAGAAGCCCTGGAGAGCTTATCGAGAATAATGTTTGTAAGTGCAGGTGCGCATGAGAATGAGTAAACACTGAAGGCCGCTACACATCCATCCGATTATCCGGGGCCAAGATCCATGCCTAAACATGCCTCGATCGAAAAGCACGGGCGCCGACGGCACATCACACAACAATTGGAACGACCAATCAAAGTCGGCTGTTTTGATGACAATGTGGCTGTCCCACCGAGGAGTGATGGGAAGTTTCGTTCTTTTGACGCTTGTTCATTTAAAATAATTATTTAATTATTAATTTGTGTCGTTTATATTACAAAAAATCAGATGCAAACTCTTCCAACAAAGACACAATACAGCGAAATACACTCATTTAAGAAAATAAACGTTCTTACCGGTGTCTTCTGATTATTATCGGTGTAATCCGAACGCACCAAAAAAATGATTCGCTCCCAAAAAAATTATTACAAACTGGCGAACCCCGCAGAGAAGCCATCCGAATGTTTGTGAGAATCTAAATTCGGATAGATGTGTAGCAGCCTTGACTTAGCTAGTCTGAGACTACGTCGTACCTTAAACCATTTATGATACATCAACTCCTCCAGAGTGATCCGTGCGTCAGGGTCTTGCTTCAGGCATTCCCATAACATTTCGCAGCATGCTGTTCAAAGATAGACACGTGTGATTAATAACTTGAATCGAATACCTCCCATATTTCTATAGTCACTGAATATGCTCTTACCAACTGTCAGGCAGGGATCGTACCAGACACCTCCAGTGATAAACTCCCAGTCGTCTGTTGGGTGTCGGCCAAAGAGGAGCACAAAGAGCATCACTCCCAATGACCAAACTGTGGCCGGCTTGGCTTTGTATCGACCAAAGCACAAAAACTCAGGTGGAAAGTAGTCTGGTGTGCCTGCAAGACAAAGACGTTGAGAGATAAGATTTAGCACATTTTATACAGTAGCCAATGTGCTTTTGTAATCTAAGGGGTTAATGACACGTACCACTCATTTCTGCATATGCCTCCTCCTGCATTAAAGCGCCACAGCCAAAGTCGATCAGTTTAATGTCAAGCGTTTCCGGGTTTATGAGGATATTCTCCGGTTTGATATCCCTATGGAATACACCTCTCTTGCAGCAGACGTTGGCAGCGTGGGCGGCCTGAAACATAATGTATCTGGTGGTCCTTTCATCGATGCTGCCTCCTCTGAGCGTCATGAACTTGATTAGGTCCATGCAAGGTGAGGGGCGCTCCAGAACCATCAAGAACCGGTCAGCGTTGTCCTCCCAATCCAGCAACTCAATGATTTGCTGCACTTTTGGACCTCTGTTTGCCATCAGTGTTAGGCCAATTTCCAATGGCAGCGGTTCGTCATAGCCAGGCTAAAAGATGGGAAATGTGACTGTTAGAGGCAAACTCTCAAGAGGCACTTTTTTTTAATGCTCATATAACAAAATACGTTTTTCTTTCCTAGATAAGTGGATTTTGAAGAGGTAAAGTTTTATAGGTTAAGGAATGTTTCTAGTAGTAGTTTTTGACTGCTTCCAGAGTACTCACCACTTTGATGGGAGCAACATACAGACTCTTCTTTGACCCTTTTACAGCCACCTGTTTAACAAAAAGAAGGAAACAAAAGCGCAATTATTTAGCGAGCATGTGCATTATCTTAGATCTTCAATAGTTGCCTGGATTTATAAAATTACTATTTAAGCTATTAGAATTACCTTCAGTCCATCCTCGCTGCGAGTTGCTGAATAAACAATCCCGAACCCTCCTTGTCCGATCTTGTGGCCCATTGAGTACTTCTTCAGAATGCGACCTGGGACCAGTTTAAACAAAGTGAAAATTAAATATACAGTGTTTACTTTATTCTACACTTTTCTCATTTTCTATGTAATCTTACCAATCTCTGGAACCTTCTTCTCTTGCTTTTCAGGAGGTGTGGAGGTGGATAGTGTATGACCAGGAGCTAAAATAAAAACAATCTTTTGTCAGCTGGAAGCAAGTCATTTCCATTTTCAAACCAGCTTAAAATTATTTTCTCAGTTACAACCTTCCACAAAACAGCACTTGTGGTCTTTTTGTCATTGCTACTAACAATTAGACAAAACATTTGGAGCTTTTCGGGGGTGTGGTTAACATGTTAGTCAGATAATGACACAGCGTTTCGAACAGAGTTCATCTTGGTTTTGGACAATCCTTAAATTGAGGTAATCTTACTCTGTTTTTAGTTTCGTTTTTAGTTGAAGTTTAACTATCGGTGAAAACAGGATGGGAATTCAAAATTCAACAAACATTTAAAAATGACATTAAACTTATAAAATATTATGCTTAAATAAAATGTTTTCAGTGTTATGATCTCAATAAAAAAAACACAGACTTCTCACTGCAATATATGCATTCCAAAAGTAATTAGTTTAGTTTAAAACTTTCATGAACATGGGTTAATTTAGCGCTTGAAATTAAACCTAAGAAAAATAATAAGTATATAGTGGAAAATATTTTCCTCACCTTGATACTTTTCATCATCCTTCTCTCTTGCAAAGTCTGGTTGGGTTCTCTCCTCTTCTCTGTACTCTCTGGACCAGTCAGAATTCTTAGAGCCAATTCCGTCATCAGTGATCCATGGCCAGGGCCGTTCTTCCTCTTTCGTCTCCTGCTCGTAGTCCTTGGACCAGTCAGAGATTTCTGAGCCGATTCCATCGTCAGAGATCCACGGGCGGGCCACTTCTTCCTCTTCGTTCTGATACTCTTTAGACCAGTCCGACTCTCTTCTTTCCACCGTCTCTTTCCCATCCTCCAGAATGTCTTCAGAAACGACCTCTTCCTCCTTCTCATAGTCAGAGCATGTTTCAGGGCCAAATTCCTCCACGTTCTCTGGCCAGGCCTCCTCCTCCTCCTCATCTTTCCCAACCGTTTTCTCCCATGGACTTGAAGAGATCGGGTTATCCTCCTCCTTCTCACCAGCTTCCCCGGGCCAATAATTGTCGAGCTCCTCCTCCTGCTTCTTCTCGGCCTGGACCACCTCGTACTTTCCACTCTTTACAGTGGGAAAACACCGAACAAGCCGCTCCCACAAAGTCGTTTTTTGAGACGTCTTCACTCTTGCAGAGCCATCGCCCTCCTCTGGAGACTCGACGTAACCACAGCGAAAGAGCTTGAAGAAGCGCGAACAGTGCGTGTTTGGGAGCTCCATTGCAAACTCTTTCCAAAATCGTCGAATAAATCTAGCCTGCGACTAACCGAGCGAAGAAATCTGTTCGACTGGCTCAGTACGTCAAAATGTGACGTCGTGTTATTTTTCAAACCAACAAAATTCAAACACCGAAAGGCTAGCGCGACCAGCTAGCCGCTTAGCATGTTCTCGTAGCTAACACGTTAAAGCCGTAAGCAAACAAGCAGAACTTTATTTTCCGAGTATAACAGCAAAGGGAAACGTAATAGCTTGTTTTTAATTGTAGTTTAATTGTACTTTATGTAGTCTACCGTTAAAACCAGAGCGATGTTGTTCCCGGAAGGAAGAACAAACCTTGAAGTAAAATACTGCGTGAAAAAAAAGTTTTTTAAGTATTAAGTAGCGTTTTTATTATATATTTATTTTATTAGTTACAACGTCTAATTAACCTATGTATTTTGTGTTGTTTATCTTTGCAATGTGTTATCTATTAATAAAATAACGTATTTCACAAAACCAGAATCACAAACTTGCATACATTGTTATAAAATATTAATAGTGTCATATATTTAATATTGCAATGTATGACAACTAAAAAGTACCACATGTTTCATATTGTAAAAGAAAATAATACCGTTATATTTAAGAAAATACAATGTTAACCATCAATGTTTTTACTTATTAAAAACAATTTCATCTATTTTTAAGCAAGTTCTTTATTACGTTGATATTGGTTTTAAGAAGGAAATTAGCCCAGCAAAACACATACTGTAATTAATAATATTTGGCGTAGCAGTAATTTAGGAGGTCAAGCATTATAATATAGGCATCTATGAAACGGACAGTTTGCATATCAAATTTAAAAATGTATCAACACTTCAAAAATAGCACAAATCAGATGAAATTTTATGTTTTAACTACACCCTTTTCAGCGTTGTAGCCAACAAAAGTAGTGGCATCATCCTTTTATATTCAAAAACAGAATGATTTTGAAGCTTTTTCCACCTCCATCTCTTTACAAAATTCAAAGCTTCCTTAGCTGCAGTGCTCTGGAGACGGCTATTTGGCTTCCTGCAGCTTCACTTAAATCTGTTGTTTGGTATTTCTGAGTAATGTGAAACTTAAGAACCACGGCTTACCAGCTCAAACAAGCATGGACCCTTACCACCGGTCCTTTGACCCAGTCCACTGGCTCCCAGTACCATCCTGTTTTGTGCACTTCATTGCTTGTGATTCTTTATATAAGATTTTAAATGATGAGGAACCGAGTGCCTTGTACAGAGAAGGTTAGCAGGGTTCCTGTAGCAAGGATGACATGTCTGACCGTGCAACGGACTTTGTTTTTTTTAGGTATTTACAAAAATGCTATGAAAATGCTATTTTTAAGGTTTTCATGAAGGAATACATCATAGCATAAATAGACA